>OZ023262.1:245443805-245833805 GCA_964006375.1 Tillus elongatus | reverse complement strand
GGGCAACATGTGTACCCAACTTGATTTTTTTGTGATTTAAGAAATTTTAATGAACATTTACTATCGTGACGCACTTGCTGCGTTCATAATGTTTGCTAACTCTATAGTTAACAATTTTTATTCAAAACATTTTTATAAAAATTCACTACAATAACGCACTTGCTACGTTATGAATTCCGGTAAGGTCTTTACAAATTATGCAAACACTGCCGAGGTTACAATACAAGAAATAATAACGCCAAATGCGATTCATACGAAGGATGAGCTCCTGGTTAGATTTATGTGCAATGGAGTTTACAACAAGCTGTGTGTTACCATTATAATTACGTTTATACCTCCCAATTAATCAGTTAGGATAATTTAGTTACGCAGGATCCCAGATGTAGCTCTAGCGAGGTACCTGTTTACATTCACGTCTGACTACCTTCATTTCGCTATGTTTATTTTTCTCCCATAAATTGTTATTTACTATCATCTTGCTGAACGAGAGGTTGACGCAATGCATTCAACTAATGCTTTCATTTGCACATTCTGCTGTTACATTCTGATGCTCTAATTTGATATCTACGTGATTGACGATCTCGTTGAAAATCATTAGCCACAAAAGGACAGGAATAATAAATAGTATGTGGTTCGTTAAGTAATAAGTTATACAGGGTGTTGCAGCGACTTCCTGATTTTATGTGGCGCGAATTAAGTGGCAAGTGTCTGAAGAAAACTTGAGCAGTTTCTTCAAGACAATATGGCCTCTAATCGAGATGCAATTGTCAAATTACACAGCAAAAGACAAAACGGCAGCTTTAGCGTTGGTTTAAACTCTAACGCAACTAACCTGACCTGACCTGTCCAAATTTCGATAAACTTGTTTGTGAATATTGCAATGCGATGAACCTACAAGAGAATCACAATCCAACCGAAAATAAACACTGAGTAGAGATTAAAACCTGTGATGAGCACTGATAAGTCCACTTGGAGAACCCAAATGACCACAACGAATCTTTTTAAAGACCCGAGAATCGTTTCACTAACAAAGTTAGCGTCATCAGAGGATGAAAAATTCTAAACTACTTACAACTAACCATCACCTTATATACTGCATCTTAAGTAAAGACCGATTAATAGAGGGACGAAATTACAGGCAAATTATCTGTGTATTGTATTTTTATTGCCGGACGTGTTTTATGAACTTCCGTTATAACTTTACCTCATGAGTTTCGGAATCTCTTCTATGACAAATAGAGAGTATAGGCAAAGGACTATAAATCAATCGCGGAGCTCGGTTTAAGGAACTTTTATTTTTTATTGCCTTAGAAATATACATACTTTCGTACGTATCTAACTTCGCTGCTTGTTTAATATTTTTGATAAGTTTCAGATTCTCTTTATTTATGTGGTGACTATTATCCCAAATATGACTGTTTACACTATCGTATCACAGCTGTGCCAGATGTTCGTTGAATCTGGTTTCAATTGTTTTTTTAGTCTGTCCAACGCTTTACAATTAAGATTACAATCTTTATAACTTATCTCATAGATACCCGACATTTCAGTGGCTTTATCTTTATTTTTTGTATGACCTTATAAGTTTTTTTAATTTATATTTTTATCGAAAAAGTTGTCTGCAAATCAGCTTTTGGAAATGTTCTCAAGACGCCCTGTGATACGTGGTTAAAATTGTAGACAAACAAACCTTTTTTCTGTTTTATATTTCTTGAATTTCGTGGACTCCGCTAAGATTTTCTTTGTTCTGTGTCTAATAATAAATTTTTCCACTAAGCAATCCGAATATCCGTTATATTTAGCCACGTTTTAAATGTACTCTAACTTTCTGTTTTATCTACTTTTACTTCAGGGAAATTTTATTAATCAATTTAATAAGAAATTTAAACTCGCCGTTTTTTGTGTAAACGTATCATGCGAGTCATTTGGAATGTAACTTAGAGTGGTAGTTTCCTTCCTGTGGACATCGAATTCAAGAAAGTTATTATTTTTTATAACTAGTACAACTAGGAAAATAAGTTTACTGGTAACTTCTAATTCGTGGGTGAATTTTATTGAATCAAATTGACAGTTGAGTCTATTAATAAAATCATCTACTTTGCATATTTTTTTGTTTTTATTTCAACAACACACCACGAGGGCTTACAGCCTAAATACAATCGTACCGTGGGTGTCGACAAGGAGGAAAGAGACAACTTGTTAATTCTGGACTTGAAGGTTTGGAGGTTCGGGGGAGAAGGAAAAACATGTGCCGGCAAGGAATTGCACAACTTGGAAGTCATCGGTACAAAAGAGCGGGCATAACAAGATGTTCTATGTCTGGTAACCTGGACAGTAAAAGGGTGCATTCGCTCTGTTCCCCTGGTAGATCTGTTGGGGACAACAGGTGGAGGAACTATGGAAGAGAGCTCCTATGAGCAGTGCCCGTGCAGATATCTATAAAAGAGAGAGGGAGGTCACCAACGGCACGTCGGTAGGAAAGCGATGGCAGCCTTTGGATGAGGGTAGGGTCACCGATGAGACGTGTAGCTCTCTGCTGAATGGAGTCCAGGATAGCGAGTGTAGAAGCGGCAGCAGCACCCCAGATGTGGGAGCAGTATTCGAGGTTTGGTCTTATTTGTGAACTATATAAGGTATAGAGATTAGCTGGTGAAAAGTATTTGCGAGCCCGGAAGACGAAACCTAATTTCTTAGCAGCCGCTTCTGCAATTGACATGTTGGTGCCAATTGAGATTTCGATCCACAGAAATTCCAACAAGTGAAAAGGACTCATTACTTTAAATAACTTGGTTGTTCATTGTGATGTGTCTAGGGCTGGTGTATCTCTTATGAGAAAGAAAGCAAGACTGTGATTTGGTGGTGTTGAATTGTACAATATTTCTACTTCCCCAGTCTAATATGTTTTGGAGATCCACGGAGACAGAACCCTCCATGAGTCTGTGATCCCCATCTAATATATTTGTGTTAAACACTAATATATCATCCACATAACGTAACCATATTCTAGGAAAATACTCACTATCATTTTCTAAATTCGTTTCAAATCTACTTATGAAAAGGGGTGCAATGAATGGAGAGAGAGCGCTGCCCAATGTCGTGCCTTGGGTTTGTTCAAAAACTCACTGTTAAATTGAAATATATCTTGTTTTATACTAAGGTTTGTTAAGTTAAATATTCTTTGCAAACCTCTTCGCTTATGTTGTTCAATTTCAACAATTGTTCTAAATACGTTAGCGTTTGTTTTTTTGGGCACGCTAGAAAACAAAGACGCTATATCAAATGAATCCACGGCATGAAGAGATAAAATAGAAAAAAGTTTGTTTGTCTACCATTTGAACCGCGTATCACAAGGGGTCTCGAGAGCATTTTTTAGGAAACCTGATTTGCAGCTAACTTTTTCGACAAAAAATAATTTAAAAAACTTGTTAGATAATACGAAAGGTAAAGATAAAGCCACTGAAATATCGGGTATCTACTTTGCGAAATGACCGTCAGGTTTTTAAAAATATGTGTTGTGGTGATTTGGGTTCTCCAACTATACTTATGCAAATAAACACTGAATCAGTTTTTCGTGACTATGTAACCCATCGGCTTAATTCACAAATTTGACAATCAGTTGTCAAACCACATTTCCGCACGTAACAAAACAAATCGGAGAAAAAAGCACTCTCAATTTTTTCCGATTTTTCTTCTGGACAACTTTTCCAATGTTTATTTTCCTAAATTAGCAAAATCGATCCAGCCGTTCTCAAGTGATGCGCCTACCAACGAACGGCATCTAGTTTTTATTTATATAGATGGTTCATTGTGGCCAAAAAAAAAACACTATAATTTTTTTTGCCACAGTTATGAGGGACATACGGTAGTGAAACTGGGTGAAGTGACAACTCTTTCATCAATAAGACCGTACCACAAACTTAAGGCTTCTGTACTTAAATGTTCAGTTTTTGGGCAATAAGATAAACGTTATGGTAAACTTTCTCTCTGAAATTAATTCTTCTTTTTGTCAACAAATGAACACTGGATTCATTGGGACCAATAAGAGTCTCCCTATTTTCCTGAATATAAATTGTATTTTTCGAGAACTGCTTATTCGCATGGTGGCTGTGCTTTATTTATTAAGAAAAACATTAGCGTAGATTGTGGAGAACCTAACTCTATCAAAAAAATCTGTTGAGCTCTGTGCTTTTCAATTTAATAGAAATATGGGGGGCGGTCGACTTAACAGCAACTGGAAATTACAAAAACGGCGCAAACCACAAGAAAGCGTATGTAACGTAGAAAAATAATCTTAAAAAAAATACCGAAAATCCATAAAAAACAGAGTAGTTGAGAAATTACGTCCTCAAAAACACATGATTTGCACGTTTCGAACTGTCAATTTTCAGCAGCGTTGCCATTTAATATTTAATCCCCGTTTTAATGAAATAAAAGCTCTAAAATGCTTTTTACACACAATCCACAGTCTAATCCACGACAGGCAGTATGGACTCCGTCAACGTAGATCGACTGCCGACCTCCTTTCCTTTGTCACCCATTCTTAGAACAAGTCTATGGAACTACACGGTGAATCCCAGATTGTTGCTCTAGACATATCCAAAGCATTCGACCAGGTCTGGCACGCAGCGCTGCTTAATAAACTTCCGGCCTATGGCCTACCACCAAAACTTTGTACTTGGACAGCAAATTTCCTCTCCAACAGGAGCATTTCTGTTGTTGTGGATGGCCATTCCTCTAAACTGTATCCAATTAATGCAGGAGTTCCTCAAGGTTCAGCTTTAGCCCCTACTTTATTTCTTCTCCACGTCAATGACCTCCTCTCTACGACATCCAAACCAGTTCACAGTTACGCGACGACAGCACCCTCCACTCAAATATACAATATTCTAAGCCTGTCTCTTTAGCCCAATTAGATGAGGATCGCAGACTCATGGAGGGTTCTGTCTCCGTCGATCTCCAAAAAATATTAGACTGGGGAGGTAGAAATCTTGTACAATTCAACCCCACCAAATCTCAGTCTTGCTTTCTTTTTCATAAGAGATACACCAGCCCTAGACCCATCACAATGAACAACAAAGTTATTCAACGTAATGAGTCCTTTTCTCTTGTTGGCATTTCTGTGGATCGAAATCTTAATTGTCACCAACTGGTCACATCAATTGCAGAAGCGGCTGCTAAGAAATTAGGTTTCCTCTTCCGGGCTCGTAAATACTTTTCACCAGCTAATCTCTATACCTTATATACTTCACAAATAAGGCCAAACCTCGAATACTGTTCCCACATCTGGGGTGCATCTGCCGCTTCTACATTCGCTATCCTGGACTTCTCATCGGTGACCCTACCCTCATCCAAAGGTTGCTATCTCTTGCCCACCGACGTGCCGTTGGTGACCTCTCTCTCTTTTTTATAGATACCTGCACGGGCACTGCTCAGAGGAGCTTTCCTCCATAGTTCCCCCACCTGCTGCCCCAACAGATCTACCAGGGGAACAGAGCGAATGCACCCTGTTACTGTCCAGGTGACCAGACATAGAACATCTTGTTATGCCCGCTCTTTTGTCCCGAGGACTTCCATGTTGTGGAATTCCTTGCCGGCACATGTTTTTCCTTCTCCTCCGAACCTCCAAATCTTCAAGTCCAGAATTAACCAGTTGCCTCTTTCCTCTTTGTCAACACCCACGGTACGATAGTATTTAGGCTGTAAGCCCTCGTGGTGTGTTGTTGAAATTTAAAAAAAATCCTGCCGACCTGACCTTCTGGACCTAACAACACAGCCTATCTGCATCAAATATGTCAACGAAACAACAGTCATAACCTCAGATGGAATTTTTTTGTTTTTGTTGCAAATCGAATTGTGTTTATTATTTAAAGGTTATTAAAAACGAAATATACCACATTGTTTAGCTTGGTTAAGGTAAGCACAACTGTTTTGAGGCCACATTCTATTATAATCACGTTAATATGTAGTTGCTGTTAAGTCGACTATTCCCGAAATATGGGTATTGTGTAAAATTATTGATCACCCATTGGAGGTGTTATATGTTTCTCTTGAAGTTATCAGAATTGTCGGACAAAATTTGCTTAAAGTATTATTCAATAGTATTGTATCAGACTTAAAAGTTGATGCATTGTGAACTTTTCTGCGCCTTAATATTTTGAATGATATTTTCAAATCGTACAACCAGCGTTG
The DNA here is from genome assembly GCA_964006375.1 of Tillus elongatus. Lineage (NCBI taxonomy): Eukaryota > Metazoa > Arthropoda > Insecta > Coleoptera > Cleridae > Tillus > Tillus elongatus. The sequence goes on along the minus strand of OZ023262.1, from coordinate 245,827,616 downwards.
AGTCGTTGACTCTCCTACCGGGATCACAGTGGTATGTCGTTTATGTTTTGATTATATTTTTACAAACGTTTTGAATTTTATAGATTGCAAAAAAGTCAGTGCTGGCTTCTCGGATCACAATTCTGTTAGTTTTCATTGGATGCCTCTTGTTAATATAAGTAAAGAACAGAGTTCTGTATTTCAGTTTAAAAGATAATTCTCACAGCTTGCAATTAAACAATTTTAAACCACTTCTAAAGCTGAGCACTTCAGCGAAACTTTAGCAGTTATACATATACATTCTATAAAATAGTGTAAATTAAGTTGCTCATTTACCTAAGTTAACAAAATGTAGTCAAAATTCTCAAATAACCAAACTGCAAAAAGCATTTTATTTTAAGTCACTTTCTGAATTTTGCTCGATATTGCTTTTTCTTCTCTTCCTTCTTCCACAAACATTTTTATACCCTCTACAAAGATTTATCTTCAGTCCCCCTCAATATTTCTCTTTATTTCCACCAAACCTTCTTAAAAAAAAACATAATTCTTTAGCAGAAGAATTTCCACATTTTCTGACAATGCAAGAAACAGTTCAGACTTAGATGTGTTATATTATAATGCAGTTGTAGAAAAAGTATAATGTGCAATATAAATTTTAGGGAAGATTCTTAAAAAAAATCACTAATGGGGATTTTTGAGTTTTGAAAAAATTTCTTCAAATGAGCGCGAACTAGGACCCCTAGAACCCATACCCGGGGTTATTGTTAAGTTATATATATATATATATATATATATATATATATATATATATATATATATATATATATATATATATATATATATATATATATATATATATATATATATATATATATATATATATATATATATATATATATATATATATATATATATATACGTATCACACAGATAGCTCAAAACATAATGAAATTTAGCAGATATTTTCTTTTGTTGTCTTGGCTTGGATAAGTTTGTCAGTCAGGAAAATCGGACCAGGTTTTCGGGGAAAATTTTGAGTTTTCTTTCGAAAAAAATGTTCAAAACTAACAAAGCTATGGCAACCAAATTGGGTAAGTAGGTTTAATTGTGAAAAGTAAACTATATATCAAAATTTAGATCTCTATGTTAAAAGAAAAATCTATTAAATATTACAGATAACGTTTATTTTTTATTCGCGCAAAAAGATCAAAAAGTACCAGAAAAATCACTTTGAAATTGTATAATCGGTCTCCCGTAAATGTCAAAGTGGAGATTTGAAACGTCAGAAATGAGTAATGCTTAAATAAAGCTTTTATAACTAATGCGGTCTTTGAATGGTGAATATGGAACGAAATGTATATTAGAAGGTAGGTACTACATTTATATTTCAAATGTTCTCATTTGATTACAATATTTACAAAAAATGCATCTGAAATAGACCTTACATATTACAAATAAATAACCGAAGACCATTCTCGGTTATCTATATTTTATTACAGTTTGATTTCCGTGGTATAACGGCCAGGCGGTTTCGATAGCAGACTCGTCAACAAGCAACGTTTGAACATGGGTTTAAATCTCAGTGGTGAATTAATTTTCTTTAATTTCTTTTTTTTTTTTTTTTGGTATGTGATTCAATGTTAGCGTTAACTGATCAGATTACGTAATCTAAATAATTTTTATAGCGACTGTTTTTTGAAAAATCTAATGAGGTGATAAGGACTTATATATATAACGTTCTTTTACTAGCAAACTTTCTCATAAATAAATTTAATTAATTTTTTTTTTTAAGAAAAATTAGTTACGAATATTGGTGTGAAACATTATTCAACGAAGTTTTGTTGGAACATGTTTTTAAAGAAACTCGTCAAAGATAATGTTTTAATGTATTTTCGTGCAAACAAATTTTTTAATTTTTTATTTTACTTACAGGTTTTTTAGTGAATTGTGTAGAAAATATATTTATTTTCACAGAAAATTGTTTTTGTGTTGCCGTAGAAATCATTTTTTTGGTAAGATTTTTGTTAAAAATGGTAATTAATAATAAATGTTTAATAAGTTATTGTAAAATATTTTTTTCGGATTTTTGTAAAAACAATTGTTTGCAAATTTTAATGCAATTTTTTTTTAAAGTTTCGTCAAAAAGCTTTTGGTGAATAATCAGTTTCGTTGGCCAGGAAAATGGGACCAGTTTTTTCGTTTATTTTTACGTTTATTTTCGGAAAAAAATTGTACTTTTTTCAAAAATAAAGTTATTTGATGAAATATGGATACCAATTGTTTATACAATACTGATATTAACAAATTTGATGCGTGTTTTCTTTAAAAAAAAAGACATATTTGCTATTAAAAACATTTTTATGAAAATTCAGTACCATAACGCACTTGTAGCGTCCAGACTTTTATTTACTGTCTTGTGAAATGAGTGTTTTGCAAAATTTGTATAAAACAGCATTTAATGCATTATTTTATACGAAACATTTTGTTACATGTCTCATTAAATATAAACTGCTTACAATCTTCACCAGGAGCATAATCTTTAACTAATATGGGGATATATTTAACCCTTTGAAGCACGAATTTCAATGTTATTTCCAATTCTAATGACATTTGGTATATATCATCTTAATGTGTAGAAAAATGATGTAGTACACTTCTTCGTTGCAAAAAAAAACATTTATTTTAACTTTTGCGAGTGGTTTTGATATGAAACCACAATGCAAGTGAACACATACAAAATCGAAAGATTACATATATTTTATATTATTGATGATAAGTTACAAAACAGTTTCTTTCTGCCAGTAAACACAACCCGACTTTACACTGTATGCAGCTCCATCTGGTTCGATGAGGTTTTTCGGCCGTACTGCACTGAGCACAGCGTCTTGATGTTCCTTGCACAGGTAGATGTTTTGCTTGATCACGCCGTTGACCTATTGGTACATAAGGCTTGAATCTGGATACAACTTTTCTAGTAGAAGATGGCCTTCCACATGAGCCTTTCTTGTAAATAAAGTAAAAGGTCAGTTATTGTGAAATAGTTAACAAAGTAAGCGTGGTGTCATTTTCCTTCGAGACCCTTAGTCACGTCAAGCACTACCCGTTCACCTAAACCTTTCTCAGATTTATCTTGTTGCTTTCCTGTATATAATTCAAAATTACTTAGATAACCTTCTTTATCGGCGCACGCCCACATTTTAAACTCCCTTTTTACAGGTTTCATTGGCATATATTGCTTGAAAGCTATTCGGCCTTTGAACTTCACCATGCTTTCATCAACTGACACTTCTTTTGATGGGCAATAATATTTCTGGCAGTTTTTCTTTAGGAGTTCAATGTATGGTCTGATTTTAAACAATTGATCAAAACCGGGCTCCCCTTTTTTGCCATTGTGGCATTGTCATTGCAATGGAGGCTAGTTAGCAGGGAGCCAAAACGGTTTACGCCTATTTTTGATGCTATGAAATCATCACGTAGTTCTGGACGCGAAGACCAGTAGTCGCGAAAGGAGGGAGACTTTTTTATACCCATGAGCAAATTTACCGCTATAAAAATTTTCATTTCCTCCTCAGTTGTCGGAATAAAGTTTCTTTTTTCCTGGGTGGCATACAAGTTTGTTTGTTCTGTAACCAGACGAATAGCATCGCCAAAAATAAGCAAGAAGAAATCTATAGGTTTTGTGACATCAGGTGGTACTTCAGAGCTGGGACCAGTCAGTTGCTGAAAATGATTGAGATTCGGAGCAATTTCTTGTTTTCTCCAGTTCAAAAAGTGGATAAGTGGTATATCATCTTCTAAATCGCCTGGGTCGTCATCTATGTCGCTGCCAATTGCCAAATCGTCGTCACTCAAAATAGTGTCCTGAGCAATCGCTTCGGTAGTTTCATTATTTTCAATGATGTCTTCAATCATTTCTTCCTCTTCTTCCTCATATTCGCTTATTACTGACTCTCCATCAGAAGGAATTTCATCAAGCAGAGCGTAAGCTTCATCCGAGGTTAGTTTTGACAAATCGATATGTTTTTTCATCACTTGCGACAAATCAATTTGATTTTCCATCCTAACCTAAAGAAATTTACTTTAGTGCATTGCACGCACACTGGTTTCGCCGCGAAACCATATCCGGTCAACAAAAACAAATTTACTTTACTGCAAGCACACTGGTTTCGCCGCAAAGCCACATCCGATTGACAAAGTAAAAATAATAAACTACGTAAAACAAGTATTCTTACCTTTTTATTGATGCCTCAGTAACACAATCGTCCAAAAAAAATGAGTAGTTATAACACTTTTTACGAAAATGTAGATAAAAAACGAAATGATTCATAAAACGTGGTTTCTTTGACAAATTCTAACGAATACTTGCAATACAGTGTTCGCCAATTGCAAACTTGCGATTGAGATCAATAGATGGCGCACTGATACCCAAGTGTGGTTTCACTGTAAAACCAGTCTACATATAGAAAAAAAAACATTAGGTAAGTGGTTTCTGTGTGAAACCTTTTTGCTTCAAAGGGTTAATATAGAAAACTTTAAAAATTATTTTGCAAACTTTTAAAATATCTCTTGGTGGATATTATATACAAACAAGGCTCAATTGCTGAGAGTGATATATGCGAGTGATACAGGAAGGCTAGGTGTAGCAGACGGGCGATATTTCACCATAAAAGGTGACAGCGGGGTAGAAAGTGCTTGTATTACTCCAGATTTACGTCAAGTATTCCTACAGCAATCCATGTCAACTATACGGGAATCACATCCTGGTGCAATATCAGCAAAGATTATATGAAAAACAATGTTACTTTCCTAGACCTCTCTCCCAACTTGTTTTTAGCAGCATTGCTAATATACAAGGTCCCTCTTTAATATTGCTAAAAATTTCAACGTACATTCTTAGATTAAAACAAGTAAAAATTAAAAAAAAATAATAGAAAACCCACTTCATTAGGGATAACTCAAAAACTACTGGTCAGATCTTGATCAAATGTATACAGAACCACATGAGAGGCACCGGCTTTCAAACAAAAAAGAATCATCAAAATCGGTTAACTTAGAAAAAAGTTCTGAAGTAACACACATAAAAAAATACATTCGAATTGAGAACTTCCTCCTTTTTTTAAGTAGGTTATATATATATATATATATATATATATATATATATATATATATATATATATATATATATATATATATATATATATATATATATATATATATATATATATATATATATATATATATGAGGTTGAAGATCGGTTTTAGAGGTTCTAGTACGTGCTTATTTAAAAGCATTGTTTCAAAGGCGTTACCGACGATAACTCTGTTTTATCATAAAAAATATTGTTATCTGGTGCTCTATCTGCGTTTGATAGGTAGTCAAAGTCTTTTATTAATTACCGGAAGTCTCTTGAAAAATGACGGTAAGTCTCTCTAAAATTACAGCAAGTCTCTTTCAAATGACGGTAGGTCTCCTTAAAAATGATAGATTTCATTAAAATTACCAAAACCGTCTTTCGGATTTTATTTTTAATTTGGAAACAGTTCTAACCTTTGTGAAAAAAATACTTAAATGATGGTCAAGAACCTGTGGCAAGACAGATGAGTTATAACGCTAATTTAGTAGAGACAAATGTTCAACCATATATAGTTACGTTCTTCGGAGTTCTGGATTTGTTGACTAACAAAACGCAGCTTTTACAGCTACTAGTTTATTATAACCAACTATTTTTCAAGATAACCATCAACTATAATATTTCTATTACCAAATTTCTATAGTTTACTTTTCGCCTCTATTATTTCACACTGCACTGATTCACTTAATACTGACTCACTCTATTTGCGACTCGCCTATTTATATTTCCATAGAGATTCTACACCTTTCTTTATTGTTCCATACCTGTCACTTCTAATTCTTTCTAGAAATATAATTCCAGAGTGTTCGCTGCTACCAACACACTTTACAAGGTGCATGTGACCATAGTAGTAACAGAGTTCATACAATTAATTCTCATAGAGACCGATGAAACACTGCCCTCTGCCCGTTTGGTGTTCATTGACAAATATTCTTAAATGATTCTCCATTGCAGCATTGAATCTTTCCACCACTCCGTCAGATTGAGGTGGGTGAAGTTCTCATTTTTCTGATTCCCATTAGCTGACAAATCTTTTAGAATACAGCCGACTCGAAGTTGCGTCCTTGGCCAGAGTGGAGCTCTAGCCGTGCGCGAAATCTGCAGAAAAACTCAGTCCCCAATACTTCTGCAACGGTGGTGGCCTCTTGATTTGGAACCGCAAACACTTCTGGCCACATGCTAAAATATACCATGGCTACAAGCATATAGCGATTTCCTGCGTCTGTTTTAGGGAGAGGACCAGCTGTCTCGATAGTAATTCTTTCGAATGGGGTTCCCACGTTGTACTTTTTCATTCGCTCCGTGGTTTTTTATTTAGGACCCTTGCTGGATGCACACTTTTGACAGGTTTTGCACAATTCTCTCACATCAGCTCTACATCTTAACCGATAAAAACGTTCTCTGACCTTCTCCATTTTTTTTAATCCCTAAATGGCCTCCACCTGCTCCGCCATGGATCTCCTCGATTACCTCTCTAAATTTTGGCCGCGGAAGGACTATGTGCTTCAATATGCGGGTTCTTTCCTCTGACTCCCAGTTCCTGACCAGAAGACCATCTTTGATTTCAATATAGTCCCACTGAACCCAGTGACTTCTGGTGACAACGGTTTCATCACTAACTTCCGACCTCGCGGGTCTTTCGTGGCAATTCATTTTTAGACTGGCTGGATATCAGAATCTCCTTTTTGGTCCTCCATTAACCGCTGCGGTGAAGATGCAGTTCTTGCATTTTGGAGAGCAAGGTCTCCTAGGTAGGGCGTGCTGTCGTACAGGGCAGTGATCGGTGGTGAAATTAAACTCTTCAAGACGCTCAATCCACCCCGCCATCTGTCCCTTTTTGTTTTTAAACTGAAGAAGCCAAAGTAGGGAAGCGTGGTCGCTTCTCAGTAGAAATTCTTCACCATATAGATCTGTGTAATAATGCTCCAACGTCCTGATAATGGCCAGAAGTTCATTTCTCGTCACGTCATAGTTTTTTTCTGCTTTTGGCAGGGCTTTACTAAAATACGCTACAACTGTTTATTTGCCTCACTGTTCCTGCGAAAGAACACCTCCAATGCCAAAATTGCTCACATGTATGTCCACAATAAACTAGTAACCGGGCTGCGGATAATGTCAGAATCGGGGATGAACAGAGAGCCTGTTTTAGTGTTTCGAATGCTCTTTGACAATTATTGGTTCAAATTAAGGGCTTATTTTCTTCCGTCAGTTTATACGATGTCAGCAAACCCCTTTACAAAACTCGGTAATACGTGCAGAGGCCCAGGAAATGTCGTAGTTGATGTACATCGGTTGGAATGCCCCAGATCATAATACAGTCTGTTTTCTCTGGATCGGTTTTGGCTCAATCTGGGGTGATAATGTGGCCTAAACACCTGACTGCTTTTTGAAAGAGGCAGCATTTCTTTGGATTCAATTCTAAGTTGGCTCCCTATAGTTTCTGAAATACTTGTTGGACATTATTCATGTGATATTCGAACGACTTTCGTAAGATAATGACGTCACCAAGGTACACGAGGCAGATCTTCCAATGTAGACCTCTTAGAACTGTCTCCAGTAAACGCTCAAACGTGGCTGGAGAAATACACAACACAAACGGCATGACGTTGAACAGCCACAGTCTACCAGTGGTAAACGCAGTATTTTCTTTGTCTTTGGGTTCAATCTCGACTTGTCAGTACCCACTTTTCAAGTCCAGTGTTGGTAACCATCTTGCGCCTCCCCGTCTATCAAGCGTATCGTAAATTCTGGGAAGTGTCTGTCTTTCTTAGTGACATCGTTTAACCGGAGATAATCTAGACAAAACCTTGTGCACTAACTAACATTACTGGAGAGGCCCAAGGGCTTTGGGATGGTTATATAACTCGTGCGTGCTCCATATCTCTTAGCATGGTGTAAACTTCGTGCTGTTTTGCCAATGGTACCCGCCTCGGTGGTACCTTGATTGGTACGGATGTTCGAGTATCAATGCGATGGCGTACTAGGTTGCCGGTAACGACAATGTTGCGATATTTTGACAGCAATTAACAAGCCACTGCTTGCTTCTGTAGTGAAGAATCATTTCCACTAGCTTCTGCTAAGGCATCACCTAGATGTTCTAGAAGTTCTTCAACCAGGATGGACAAGGTTGGTGTTTCTTGGTCGTGGCAACGCCGTATAGTGGTTACCGGCGGGAATGTTCCGATTTCGGCGCCTTTAGGAATCTCCTGATCAAAGGTTTTGAGGTTGGCTATTCTGACAGCTGCCGGTTCTGTTGCTTGAACGAGGGTTTTACCGACTAGTATAGCTTTCTTGAAAAGATCATTGTCTTTTGGTTCTGTAACTCCCACCACCCGAAACATCTCCAACTATTTTCACTGGGACAATACTCTCACTCTGGGCTCTCACATAGACATCTTCTTTGGCCGTAACTTTCCGAACTGACAGGTTATTGACAGTCAACATAACTACTTCCTTATTTCTTTTAAACTAATTGAATCAGTTTCATTAAATTTTTTATTTATTAGTATACATTCGCATGCTAAAATTTAGCGCTTTTGGACGCAAACTTTGTTCCGGTATTGGGAAAGTAATAGTCCAAGGCCAACAATTTACTAAATAATTATTTGTTGTACATTGTACACAGCTCTATCTATAAAATTTTGTGCAAACTAGAGCTGCCGTGACAACATACTACCTGGTCCCGCGCCGAGATGGCGTCCTTGTCGTATCTCTCACAATGTTCTCCAGTCTGAAATCTTGCAATAACTTCCATTGTTTAGATTTTTATCTACGATTTATTTAAATAGCATAGCATTACAGATAACGTCATCTGTCTTTGTCCAACGTTGTAGATATTGCATTACAGAATCTGAAGTGATGCCGAGGATTATTTTATTATTGATTTCGAATAACTTTATTTTCCTTTGATCAAACGACACGAAAATTCTATATTATTTTAAGTTGTAAATGTTCGTTTCAATCACGTAGACGGTTTGAGAGATATTGCGTTTTAAAAAATATTTAATTGTTTATTAAGAAAAATTGGCTGTTAAGATTTGATGAACGAATTCATCCAAGCCATTACCAAAATAAGGGTAATTCCCAAATTTTGTCCACATCAGTGAGATATTTTTTGAGTTATCGGTTGGATATATATATATATATATATATATATATATATATATATATATATATATATATATATATATATATATATATATATATATATATATATATATATATATATATATATATATATATATATATATATATATATTAACTTACCATGAAAATGGGCTCCAGAGGCCCTAATTCGCGCTCATTTGAAGAAATTTTCTGAAAGTCTGACCATCGATACCTCTCTATTAGTGAATTTTCTTAATGAAAAAATAAATTAATAAAAAAAAATCTCAATGAAAATTCACTAATAAGGAATATAGACCCAGAGGATCTGAGAGCGTTCAGTGTAAGAGATAAATTTGAGAAAGCCCTTAAAAAATGTAGACAAGGAACAATATTAATGATAGAAGTTGTATGATTTCGGCACCGTCGCCGATGAGCACCTTATTGATTGCCCACTTGACGAGAGATAATGGTAACCGAATTGGGACACAGAGAATTTCGGATAAACAAGGAATGAAAGTTTGTTTGTTGTAACCACCCTAAATCTTCTAGGCCGAGTATCTGCACAAAATATAAAAACAGTTATAGTCGCCACCTCTGATGGCGCTAGCTTGGTTAGTGAAACGTTTGTCAGGGTTTTTTAAATGTGTTGTGATTTGGGTTCTCCAGGTGTACTTATCGGTGCGAATTACAGGTTTCAATCTTAACTCAGTGACATCTTTAATTGTCTTCCCATAAATATATGAATGAAGCTGTGGACACATAGTTTCGAGAGCAAGATGCTTTAGATATTTTGCATATTTTTTCATGGTCAACAAATAAAACTACTGTCAATAGATACAGTTTGGCACCTTGTATGCACGTTGATGCTATTTTTCCTTGTGATTCCTTTTTGTAGAGTTATTTAAACCTTTTTAGCATTTCACGCTTTACCAACATGTTTTCAATCCGCTCCTGTTCCTTTACACCTCTTTGCCCTCGAAGTATTAAAATTTAAATTTATCTTGACAATGATATTCACAAGGCTTTTAGTCTTAGCAACCGGGGCGATTTTTTATTGCTTCTGCGGTTCTCGTTTCTCTCAGAAAGAGCACGGTTTACTCAACTAAAAATCATGGAAAGCGACAACTATGGCAGTGCACCCCCACAACAATTCAGAGGAACGAAAAGCTGCCTACCAACCGGCCTCATCCACGGCCAACCACCTCACACACCTCTAAGAAAAAATCACAAAATAGTATCAACGTGCATGTAAGGTGGTAATCTTTATCTATCAGCAGTCGGTTTCTCTAAGACTGACCTTGGGATAATCTGCAAAATCATCCCGTTTATATACTTCTTATCAATATCCTTTCCCGGCCAACCCAACTTTTAGTGAACTTCTCGTGTATATATATATATATATATATATATATATATATATATATATATATATATATATATATATGTATATATACGAAAAGTTGTTTCTTAATCGAGCCACGAAAACAACACCCCATAGACATTAATATTGTTGTATAACCCGGGGAAATAAATAATTCATTATTTGTTAGGTTCGTTGTGTTAAAGTTAGTACCACGGGCGTCAATGTTATTTGCATGTATCAAAACCTGCCTACAAAATGAGAACGATACTGAGACATAAGTTACTAGATCCATCATTTTTATTATCCATGATATCGCAGGTTAGTTGGTCATTTTTTAAAATAAATATTACTTTAAAGCGTATTTCTGTATTTCTTATATTTTATGTTTTAAACAGGTAGAGTCTCCCGCTTAAAATTAGACATGCCTACGCTTGTTAACCGTCCAAGCCTATCGAGCTTAATTTGCAAGCTGCTTGCTTGCGGTCGATCGGATTTCAGCGTAGTCTTGGACAAAAGTTGGGTTCATACACTCGCGAATTGCGAAATCACCGCGAAATGTACTTCTATTGGTTTACTGAAGATAATATCGTAAAACTCTTTTGTCTAACTAGATTTTATAAATGTACTTTACTAATTTTTGTGTGTATATAGTTAGACACGATATAAATGTCTTCTCTACTTTTGAGCTTGTGTAGCCCTAATGGTAATTAAGGGCTTAATTCTTATACTTACTTAGCTTGTGCTTATATATGTAATATAACAATTTAAAAGAAGTGAAATAGCAAGTGAATTTATTTACTTTAGTGTTGTATTCGATATTATCTGAAAATGACATTATAGGCGATGAAGTGTAATGTGATTTCGGTAAGTTTGCAGTTTACTGCACAGAGGGTTGCTAGAAATTTCGTTTTAAGATACATGCTTAGAACCCTACTTGGATGCACAAGCCACAAGGCAAATATGTTGCAAACAGCCCCCAAGAAAGGTAAGGGAACAAGAATGAGTAGGGGTTCTGGGCGGGGAGGAAATATGAGCGGAAAATGCTAGAAACCATTTAGTCGGACTTTAAAAAGATGCGTTTTTCACATTTTGCGACAATACCCCCTTTAAACCCTGTCTACCCTGCACGCCATCTATATTTGTCCAGGTCCAGTAACTTTATTGGGGGTTGCTCCCAAGAAATTTTTGTTCTGCTTTATGCTTTCAAGGTAGTTGTATGCATGCACGAGCGGAAGGAGAACCCCCGTGTTTTTGGGGGAGGGGGCAGAAACCCTCTTAGTCCTGGGGGTTCTTCTTCCCCTTCTGCATGCATACAACCACCCTCAATGCATGAACCATAGGTTTTTATATGTTCAGCTTTCTGGTGTATTTTTTGCTGAGTATTATTATAGTATTATTATCCTGTTTATCAATTGTTATGTTTGAGTTTTGTATCCAATTTACATGTTTTTGCTTGCCCTTCTTAGCCCAATTTTGTACTGTTCCTAATTAAATAAAGCAATGATTCATAACTTTTAATATAAGACTAAATCATTATAATATATTATTCTTATGAAAATTCACTACCATAACGCACTTGCGCGTCCCGAACATTTTTCTTTAGTTCCACTGGTTCAAGTTATTTTTTTTTACAATTTTAATAACAGATTAGGTATATAATTTAAATTCTATGAAATGGTATAAAAATTATTGTATTTTTTTTGCGAATTCACGTACAAAAATGTTGTCGAATTTTGGTGAAAAAATTTGTTTTGCAAATTTTTTGTAAAAAACGTTAAAAAATGTTCGTTAAATGATATTTTTATAATTTTTGTGTAAGATTACTTAGTCAATCTTTGTAGGAGAAGGAACATTTTCGTTAAATAAATTATTGTTAGAAAATATTCATGTATTAGTGAATTTTCTTAAAAAAAATTCACTAATGAGGAGATCTCGACTTTCGAATTTTGAAAAAATTTCTTCAAATGAGCGCTATTTAGGACCCCCGGAACCCAAATCCGAGGTCAGTTTCAGACTTTATATGTTTATATATATATATATATATATATATATATATATATATATATATATATATATATATATATATATATATATATATATATATGTGTGTGTCACACCTATAACTTAAAAAATAATGGACCGATTTTGATAAAATTTGGCACGTGCCTTCCTTTCGCAAGTCGCTTGGATAGGTTCGTTAGCCAGGAAAATCCGCCGAGGTTTTCCTGGAAAATTTTGTGTTTTCTTTCGAAAAAAATCGAAAAAAATTTATATCTCCAAAATTAACAAAGTAAGGGCAACCAAATTTCATACGCGGGTTTATATCATTAGAGGCAAGTTACTTACCCAAATTTAGCTCTGTAGGTTAAATGACAAAAAAAGTTACAGGCATTCAAAGAAAAATAAATTTGGGTTCTAATCAAAACGTCAAAATCGCGATTTTAAACGTCACAATTGGTGAGTACCTTCCTTTTGCAAGTGACTTGGATATGTTCGTTATCCAGGAAAATCCGACGAGGTTTTCCGGGAAAATTTTGTGTTTTCTTTCGAAAAAAATTTATATCTCCAAAATTAACAAAGTAAGGGCAACCAAATTTTATACGCGGGTTTATATCATTATAGGCAAGTTACCTACCAAAATTTAGCTCTCTAGGTCAAAAGACAAAAAAGTTATAGACATTTAAACAAAAATAAATTGGGGTTTTTCACAAAACGTCAAAGTTGCGATTTAAACGTCAAAATTGGCAACATTTAGGCAAAGAACTTGAATCTAATACGGGCTATGGAAATAAAATGTCTCAAGAAGAATGTTTTACAAACCCTGAAGTCTTAGTTTAAACCGTCATTGTCCTTCATTTTAATAAAATGTTTCCAGAAAATTCATTTCAAATGGACCCTTTCTCTGATGCTTGGCAGTAGTCTTAGCTATAGAGTTTATCGTTAATAGTATATAATTTTTGTAGAATTTCCGTAAAAAAATCAATAAAGCTCAATATATCTGTTATTATACCAGATATGAAAAAAAATTGTATATATTAATTATAGGGTGTCTTAAACTACATCTTAAAAAATTATTTCTACAATCACGGGGTGGCCCATAAGTCGTTGGTGATACAAATTTTCTTTTTTTTTTTAATCAAACATGCCTTATGTTATTGCATTTTTGCATTTTCCATCGAAATATAATGCATGTTTGTAAGAACAAAAATTCTGGACGCAGTAAGTGCGTTATGGTAGCGAATTTTGATCAAATGCCTAATATTTGAATAGCTCAATTTGCTATTAACCTATGAGGTTGACCAAAAAACGAGTTTTTTCGGGAACACTTTAAGTTTACTTTCGGAATTTTTTTTTACATTTTCAAACAATAAAGTTATTTTGATGAAACATGGCACATTGTTTTTACTATATAGATTATACTGGTAACCAAATTTGATGCCTGCTTTCTTAAAAAAACACACGTTATTGCTATTAAAAAATAGTTTTATGAAAATTCACTACCATAACGCACTTGCTGCGTCCCGAGATTTTTTTATTTTTATGTTTGCCAAAAAGCTTTCTGTGAATAACTATATTTGGCAGGTGTAGTTTTTGCGTAAATAGCTTGGATAGATTTGATGGCCATGTTTGTACTTTTTCTAACAAAACGTTATTTTGACGAAATATGATACATTGTGGAAATATGGTACATATTTACTAAATTTGACGTCTTTAAAAAACGTATTTAACCTTAAAACCCTTTTTTTAAATTCGCGACTATAACTCACTTGCTGCGCCCATACTTTTTCTCTTGTGGTTATGCATACAGTGGCGGTCTCAAGAATGTTACTGAATGATTCTTTCTAAAAGCTTCCTGTGGGATAATATGCAAAATCACGGATGTTTTTTTAAATTATAGAGCCAAGGTAGGTTTGCTCTAATTAAATAGGATGATATTATGTTGAGTAATAAAACATTTCGATATTAAAATTTTGTTTGCTTCTATAGTAGACTAAGAACTTTTTTGGTATTTTAACATCGGCCTATTTCCGCGACTATAACACCAACGCCAGGGAACAGTTTCACCTCACTATCCTGGAAATTTTGCCGAAGTCCTGCCTTTCCGTAAGGCGGGTATGGATCTTTAACGTGCCTAACATAGCATGGACACGGGACCAACGGCTTTACGCCTCCTTGAAATGGCGGAACGTTAAGACATTCAACAGGCTCAAATACAATGTCACAACCTCGGTTGATGTTAATTTTACAGTATGTACTGAAAAGGTGAAAGAGGAACCCTGGAAATCGAACGCAGTACCTTTTGATTTAGAGGCACACGTTCTTACCCCTGAACCACCGAGGCTGTAAACTAAGAACTACTTAATTCGTCCTCGTAATAGAAATTACTTTTTATAAAGCCATCCAGATGGACTAAAAGTTAGACTTATATATTTTTAGTTAAAGTAAGCCAGGCATTTGCTAAGTAAGCAAGGACAATAAGATGAAGACAGTAAACTGCGAATCTAAATATTTATCAAGCTCAAACGTACCCCAACAGCTGTGCTAAAGAAAGGATGCATACAGAGGATTAAGAGAAGTTTTAGCAGTGGACAAAAACAGAAAATAACTTTTATTCCCCACAAAGAGAGCGGTTAAAAAAGCTACCTACATTTATTTTATCTTCACAGGGAAAAAGCTTGAATTGCAAAAACCGTAAACCGAGAAAAGTATTCAGTTGAATTCCAGTGTCAGGTCTGGTCGTTTAATATAAGCTTCAGCTGGAGTGCGCCGAGTGGAAAGAGATACGGGGATAGGCTAGGACATAATTTAATACATATTGCAAAGCAGGATGTAATGAATAACCTAGCCTAGGATGCTGGAATGACGCTACAAGAGACATAATGAAATATTCAACGTGAAGGCCAGCAGGCACCAAGCAGTCCTTTAGTTGTGAAATTAGATTCAGGTTATATATTCTCCTCCTGACGTTTACCGGGAAAACAGTTCACTGAATAATTGCTGCACAGGTTGACATCGATGACCCGCCATGGCTTCTGACTACCGAATCAACCCTATAATCCTCAAGTATTTTGTTATGTATCGTTGGATAGCGGTTTGCAATTATGCAGTGTTCACTTCGAAGGGATTAGTTTACACGGAGCTATTTTTAACAAATTCTCTAGATAAGTATACTTTGGAGAACCCAATTGACCATTTTATATTTTGGTAGACCTGACTGTTATTTCACTAGCAAAGTTAGTTTAATGAGGTACAAATTATTACAAGAAGTCAGATAACCATCTGGCATATGTATTTACCAACAGAGAGTCTGGACGCAGCAAGTACGAATTTTCATAAAAATCTTTTAACAGGAAAATATGTCTGGTTGATAAAAGACATTGATGCGTAATTAATTAATCTTGACAGAATTGTCATAATTAAGTTACCTTAAAAGGTGCCAGTTCTTTGAGATCTGGTATGTCGTCTAATAAGAGGAGTGTTATTAAATTATATTCCAAATTACTAAATAAAAATATATTTTCCTTTAATTAATCACTACTGTCAATAGATTTATTTATTCTATGGTTTCCTATTTTATATTTAGGAAGCAATCTATCACACACGCTCTATTGCATCTCACTTATGTAATTGTTACAGCCTGTCAACCCTAACCAATAAATATCTAACATTCTAAATTCTAATATCACGATTAAAAAAATAAAATGTGTCTTTGTTATTCAATTGACTATATCTAACGGGACTTTAATATGGGGATATCTTTCTCAAAAATGCAGGTGCAGTCTTGTTTACAGAAAAAAACAGACAAGTCGCCTTTAAACGTTATAAACTATGTATAAGTTGGTTGAACATTTTTCTCTACTAAATTATATATATATATATATATATATATATATATATATATATATATATATATATATATATATATATATATATATATATATAATATATAAATATATATATATATATATATATATATATATATATATATATATATATATATTGTTACGTTTTTCGGGGTTCTGGATTTGTTGACTAACAAAACACAAAACGCAGCTATTCAAGAAGAACGTTACAAGATACAGTAGAAACTCCATAACGTGAACAACACTTCTTCCACGTATGACTCGTGTAGGTTATACGGACCTGTCTCAACCTGTTCACCTAATCTGTGGTTATACTACACATAGCAGCATTAGTTCATTATTTCCTATTCTGCCGATTTGACTGTAGGAGGCACTTACATACATATTTTTCAACTGTGGTGCTCTAAGTGTAGCTTCATAAAAGTGTGAAAAAATAAGAAAGCTAATTAATGGCAAAACGTAAAGTAAAGTGCTTGTCATTACACGAAAAGGCTAGCATATTAGAAGAACATAACAATGGTTTACGTGTCAGTGCTGTGGCTCGAAAATATGGAGTAGCTCTACAAATTGCTCAGTAAAATCTAAAAGAGATGTAATCATCAAAGTGGTCAGCACAACCTCACGCCCTACAAAAAAGCAAACTTTACGAAAGACAGAATATCCAGCAGTCGAAAGCGCAGTGTACAAGTGGTTCTTTACCCAATGCCGAAACAACATGCCAGTAAGTGGAGACATGCTAAAACAAAAGGCCTTAAGTGTATATGCAGATCTATATGAGAACAGAGGTCACTTTGCCGCCAGTGACGGATGTCTGCAACGATTTAAGTCGAGATTTGGTATACGATTTTTGTTTAACTACTAAAGAGAAGTTGTCTTCTCAGCCTGAACTTGTAGATCCATTCCGAATAGAACTCAAACGAGTTATTGACGAATTCGACTTATGCGATCATCAGATCTACAATGCAGACGAAACGGTCTCATATTGGCAACTTTTACCAGATCAAAGTTCCGTTTCATTATCCGAGAAATCTGCCCCTGGCATGAAAACAGCAAAGCAACGAATCACATTTTTCGGCTGTACATATGGCTTCGGATCTCACAAATTAAAGCCATTTGTAATAGGGAAGCTAGAAATACGAAATGTTTTGAAAACTTTAATTGTCCAGTGGTATACAAAAACACGAAAAATGCATGGATGACTTCGGAAATTTTTAAAAATTGTTTTTTCCAGCAGTTTGTTCGAGGTTTGCAAACTTGCAGTACATCTGTATGTGTAATCATTTTTTCCATATCATTTCGCTATTACAGGTGAATTATTTTCTGAGAAGTCAGAATCTTCCTGAAAAAGCCATCCTTATCATAGACAATGCTTCATCACACCCGCCCAAGGAAGAATTAAGAACTACAAATGGGGCAATATTCACAATGTTTATGCCGCCGAATGTAACTCCCCTAATTCAACCGCTTGACCAAAATGTTTTAGGATTGACTAAGCTCTATTACCGGAGAAGTTTGCTAAGTTTACTTGTTGCCACAACAAAAAATTTGGGAGTTGCTCTGAAAAGTTTGACACTAAGAGATGCAGTTTTAAATCTAAAGGCAGCATATCGGACTAATTAGAACCAACAAGGAAAGATGATGATAAAAACGTAATTACTTTGGCCGTTTTGAAGCAACTATGAAACAAAGATCAGCCTGAGACAGTAATAGCAGATACTGCTGCCCAGCTAGAAGGAACTTATCTTGTAAGCGTAAATAATGGATACACATAAAACTGATTGATTGTATGTATTATTTTATGTTATTTAGGGTACATTTACTGCACATGATATCGAAGAATGGAATAAAGATGCTAATCCTACAACTGAAAATGAAAGTCTGTCACAAACAGTAAGTGATGTTGATGACGATGAAGTATCAGATGCAAGTAATCCTGAAACCTTTGAAGAGGAATCCAAAAAAATTACACATCAGGACGCAGTCGAAGCTTTAAACATTTCCATAAAATGGGCCGAACAAAATCAGATGGTTGTTTCTCACATTTTGAATCTGAAAGGTATGCAAGAGAAAGCTCTGTTAGCAAGCATGTCTGTAAAAATGGTACAAAGAAGCATCAAATCATACTTTCAACAAAATAACCACTGAAACACATTATGTTAATTTTTGTACTGCCAAACTGTTATTTTAAGTATAGATAAACATAGTACATATGTACATAATATGTATACATACATACTTACACATAATATGTACACATGTTACATACATAATACATGTGAAAGTATTTCTCTTTGGTTTAGCAATTACATATTTAGTTTTTGTTAATTTATGGTATAAGATTTATGTTGAATAGAAATAATATTTGTTTTATTTTAATTTGAAACAACAATTTCACTTTTATATGGCTTAAGCATACAAATTTGCAATGAAAATCAGACCCCCATTAGTGTGAACACATTCCTTAGGTTGAACACATTCATTAGGTTGAACACTCCTGTTTTTTTTTCTATTCACGTTATCGAACTTCTATTGTATATATATATATATATATATATATATATATATATATATATATATATATATATATATATATATATATATATATATATATATATATATATATATATATATATATATATATAGACATTGTCGACTACAACAAGCAAGTTGGTGGCTTCCACGGTGAAAGTTTCCAAATATTCCATTTGAACATACGAAGTTTAGCAAAAAATTTGGATGATACTGAGTCAGTTTCAAACGGACCTAGATGCGATTGTTTTGGGAGAAACATTTGCCTTGTATGATACTTCACTTTTTGAGATGAGTGGTTACAATATGCTATATAATCCCCACAATAGAAATAGTCCCAGATGAGGAGAGATAAAACACAGCCAGCATACCCTTTTAAACTTGTTTTTCCTTAGTCTGTTAAATGTCAATAGTAAATCGTTCACTGCATAAGGAGTCAGTGCAATTTAGCGCTGCAAGTTACTGCAGAATTGTTAAAAGAGATCGATTATATAGTATGCTTACCATTGGCACATTTATTCAACAAGTGTACGGAAAACGGAAAATTTCCAAAGTCATTAAAAATAGGAGTGATTAAACCTATATATAAATCAGGTGATAAAAAAGAAATGGTGAACTACAGACCCATAACACTGATATCTTGCTTAGCAAAAATATTTCAGAAAATATTGAAGATCAGACTTAATGGGTTCCTTGACAGATATCAACTGACTTCGGAAAGACAGTACGGTTTTAGAGAGGGCAAGTCTACGAGCGATGCAATTACGGAATTGACAGATAAGATCTATAACGCACTGGATGATCGCAAACCCGCATTATGTATCTTCATCGACTTGGCAAAGGCTTTGGATACCGTGAGGCATGACATATTGCATGAAAAATTAGAAAAATACGGTATACGAGGTAATGCACATGCACTTTTGAAGAGCTACCTAACAGAACGACAGCAATATGTTGATATAAATTGAGTGCTAAGTGAAGTGGGATAGTTACGGTATATGGGGTGCCACAGGGAACTGTGTTGGGTCCATTGTTGTTCACCATTTATATGAACGGTCTGCTCACGAAAACATGCAAAGGCGAAATAGTTAGCTTTGCTGATGATACAGCTGTTTTTATGAGGCAGATACTTGGGCGACTCTTAAAATAAAGGCACAGGAAGATTTCAGCAATATAAAACGCTGGCTTGATTACAGCTTGTTGACAGTAAATGTACACAAACAAAATACGTTGCCTTCAGTATCCATAACAACCCAAAAGCCATCTTTGGTAATCTAACGGTAAAGAGCGATGATTGTGATATTACAATCCAACAGGCAAATAAAGAGACCTATCTGGGTGTTGTGGTTGACCAACATTTCAGATGGGACGAACATATAGATAACCTCACCAAGAATTTGAGGGGCCTCCTTTTCAGATTTAAGTATCTAAGAAATTTCCTGAGTGCAAGGCAGTTGAAGATATTATATTGCTCACTCGTGGAATCGCAACTTTATTACGATATTCTTGTGTGGGGCGGTGCTGCTAGCTGTTACTTACACTCGTTGGAAGTAATTCAGAAATGGTTTTTAAAGATTATTTACAATAAACATCGTGCCTGTCCATCAAACTAGCTGTTTATGGAATCTGGTGTACTGGACATGAAACAGCTTTACTTTTGTACACTATGTGTCGAACTATACAGGCCAAAGAATACAATCCAATTTAGGCAGCACGATTGACACGCGGTATCGCCTAACTGTAAGTCACAGACAAAGAAATCATAGAGCAGTGGGCAAAATATCGTGCATACAAATGATCTCTGTGGTACACGATGAACTACCTAATGGCGTCAAATCAGCCCTGAGCATGAATTCTTATAAAAAAAAGTTAAAATATGGATATTTAGTAAACCAAGAAAGGAAATAAATGACGCTGTGATCGTCAGGAACTAATAGGGGAATTGTGAAGAACAGGAGGCAAACTATTTTTACTCAAGAGATTGGGATAATAGTGGAGTGTGATTATTTGGAGGTGTACCTGGGTGAGAAAGATTGGATGTAATTGTGTGGGTTTTCAGTTCGTGGATGTGGCTTGTGTGCTGTGCTGTATGTGTGTGTCTCTGGTTGTGTCTGTATGTTTGCGTGTGCGAATGTGTGTGTGTAGCCCAAAACACGCTTATTTACAAAGAGATTACGACAGCGCTAAATTGCACTGACTTCTTATGGAGTGAATGATTTATTATTGACATTTAACAGACTAAGGAAAAAAAAGTTAAAAAGGGTATGCTGGTTGTGTTTTATCTCTCCTCATCTGGGACTATTTCTATTATGGGGATGTATCTTTGTCAACAACAAAAAATCTCACGCAAAAGTACCCTGGCACTTCTGTGAGTTATTTAGTGTGTACGTAATTGATATTGCTTTACCTCATTTATATCAAATGTACATGTATTGGAAGGAAAATAAACACTATTATATATATATATATATATATATATATATATATATATATATATATATATATATATATATATATATATATATATATATATATATATATATATATATATATATATATATAATACATATATACATAACCATGTGTGTATATAACTATTTTAACTGGGCCCAGCTGGGGCTTGAGTTGGCGCTCATTGAAAGACTTTTTTAAATATTGAAAGCCGTGACTTTCTCTTAGCAAGCAATCGTGAATTTTTTTCTACAAACATTGCCAATAAACTAGGCAAACATCAAAAACTTTTATAAAAGCATTAACGTATACTGTAAAACGTGTGTGGATTTTGCGTTTTTTAGATTTTTTTATTTGTTAAGGTCTTCTAACTACTTATTAATGTTATATGTAAACAAACTTTCCAAATACAGCAAAGTTATCCTGCCAGACGTGCATAAAAAGATGTGTTGATAAAACTCGTTCTGCACACGTGCTGGACATGAATTTTATATAAGAATGTGTCTTGGACACACGAGATATGCCGGAGGGCTGAACTTACATTCAAGTCACCCAGACTCGTTTGATATTTGAATTTACGAGCAATGGTCAGCCTTTAGCGATTCGCTCATTAAAATATTAAACGATTAGGATGCTGAGGGCGTTTGTATGGTAATATGTGTAATTTGAATACTCACCTGGCGAAATTAGGCGTAATTATGTTATCGTAAAGACTATCATTTCAGCACATCATTTTACTTAATTTAATACATCATTTTGCCGTATTTTGAAATAATTGCAGATATGTGGTGATTTGCCTGTCAGTTTGATGCCAAGGCAACATTTATCTATTAATATTAATACAAATCGTCGATTCAGAAACTGGAAACAAGATACCACTACTTCGAAGCGTAACTAGAATCAATCAGAATGGATCCATAGAAGTGATGTCCGGAATAATTATATTATGATGAACTTAACATTATTTTAATTCCATCTTGGACAATGCGGGCCCAATTGCTTACTTTTAAAGAGAAACTTCTATTTATAAACGAGATAGGCAAAACTTAATTTGAATCACCATTAAGTCCTCGTAGAAAAAAATTTCCTAAGGAGGAGAGCGAATTCTGAATCTTGAAAAGATTCCTTTAAATAAGCGCGAACTAGGCCGCCTAGAACACATATCCAGTTTTTTTTTGTAAGTTTCGTCGAAAACCTTTTTGGGAATAATTATATCGTGGCAGGTGGGTAAATACCTTGAAGAGGTTTGGTGGCCAGAAAAAACGGACCAGTTTTTTCAGGGAAATTTAAGGTTTATTTGCGGAAAATTTTTATCTTTGCAAAGAGTAAAGTTATTTTGATGAAATATAGTACCTACATTGTTTCTACTATATATACTGGTAACCACATTTGATACCAGGTTGCATTAAACAAAGACATATTTGTCATTATAAACATTGTTATGAAAATTTACTACCGTTACGCACTTGCTGCATCGTGGCCTTTTGATATTTATACACATTTCTATGTTTTTTTGTATTTTACGTTTTTATTTTGGAATGTTGAACTACACTGTAATCACTTTTAAATATACACCTTATTTGTTTGCTGTACTTTCTGTGATTTTTTAGTGAATTTAATGAGCGCGAACTAGGACCCCTAGAACCCATATCCGGGGTCACTTTCAATTTTTATATGTTTATATATATATATATATATATATATATATATATATATATATATATATATATATATATATATATATATATATATATATATATATATATATATATATATATATATATATATATATAGTGTCACATTTGTCTTGTATTTTCTATGGTCAGTTGTAGTATGTTGGTAACAGCGAACACTCTGGAATGATATTTCTAGAAAGGACCAGAAATGACAGGTGTAGAAAAGCGTAGAAGGTCTAGAATCTGTATGGAGAGTATAAATAGACGAACGGTACATAGAGTGAGTCAGTTCAGTATTAAATTAGTGCGGTGTAGAATAAGTGATCATAGGGTATTAAGAGAGTCAGCAGTAAGTGTTGGTGTATAAGAAGCGATCATAGAAGGCGAATAGTGGAATATAGTTGTATGGACATTTAGTAAGAAAGAGAAATATTTTAGTTGATACTGGTGTTGGAAAATAGTTGGTTATAATAAAAGAGTAGTGTGAAAAGCTGTGTTTTGTTAGTCAACAAATCCAGAACCGCGTAGAACGTAAAAACTAGTGTCAGAAGTGGGATTTTCAAGCTGCTAGCAGATATATTTTCCAGAATATTCGTTGAACAACGTGGAAATTTCTAGAATCTCTGGAAGATCAGGGTCAGCAGTAATTCATAACTGGGTGTGTTCTTGAAACAAAATAAACTGTGTACAAGCTTTAGGTACGTATATGCCTAAGACACGCAGCGCAACAGCCAACATGGACTCCCAGCTATTGGAATTGATTAAAGAATTGAAAGAAGATGCCATAAAAAGAGATAAAGAAGCAAGAAGAGATGAAGGGGTTAAAGAATAGCTGAGAAAAAGAGACAAATAGCGAAAGAAGAAATGAGAAAACAGATGAAGAGGTCAGAAGAAGATACGAAAAAGCCAAAGAAGAAATGAGAAAAATAGATGAAGAGAAGACGAAGCAGCTACAGAGGAAGCCATCCACTCTACTGTTAGAATGCATATACGAGTAGAAAGCGACAGCATAAAGTCCCGTTATGACGTGCGAGCTAATTCAGCTGGTTTTAAAGAAGAAGAGCGTGTGTGGTTCCACAATCCAGTGCGACGCAAGGGACAGTCACCGAAACTACAGAAATGACGGGAAGGTCCTTATAAGGTGGTCAAAATGACGTTGTCTATCGCGTTCAGAGGTGCCCGAAGAGCAAGATGAAGGTGGTCCATATGCACAGACGTACGCCATACAAAGAAATGTGAGAATTAGACCGGGACGACCAAATATAAGAGGGGGCGGTGTCACATTTGTCTATGAGAATTAAGTTTATGGACTTTGTAACTTTTATGGTCAGGTGTAACATGTTGGTAAGAGCGAACACTCTGGAATGATATTTCTAGAAGGGACCAGAAGTGACAGGTGTAGAAAAGTGTAGAAGGTCTAGAATCTTTATGGAGAGTATAAATAGAGGAACGGTACATAGAGTGAGTCAGTTAAGTATTGAATTAGTGCGGTGTAGAATAAGTGATCATAGAGTATTAAGCGAGTCCGCAGTAAGTGTTGGTGTATAAAAAGCGACCATAGAAGGCGAATAGTGGAATATAGTTCTATGGACATTTAGTAAGAGAGAGAAATATTTTAGTTGATACTGGTGTTGGAAAATAATTGGTTATAATAAAATAGTACTTTGAAAAGCTGTGTTCTGTTAGTCAACAAATCCGGAACCCCGTAGAACTTAACAATATATAACAATAACTATATATATATATATATATATATATATATATATATATATATATATATATATATATATATATATATATATATATATATATATGTATGTATCACACCATTAATCAAAAAATAATGGGCCAATTTTGATAAAATTTGGCACGTGCCTTCCCTTTGTAAATGGCTTGGATAAGTTCGTTAGTCAGAAAAATCGGACTAGGTTTTCCAGAAAAATTTTGAGGTTTCATTCGAAAAAAAATTATATTTCAAAAAATAAAAAGCTATGATAACCAAATTTGGTAGGTAGGTTTATGATATAAAAAAGTAAACTATACACCAAATTTAGATTTCTATGTTAGAAGAAAAAAAGTTATAATAAAACTTTTTGTGCCAGAGCATTCCTATGAAAATTCACTACCATAACGCACTTGCTGCGTCCAGGCTTTTTTATTTGTTTACGTGGACTGCAGCTTCGAACGCAAATATATATATATATATATATATATATATATATATATATATATATATATATATATATATATATATATATATATATATATATTCATAATAATAATGATTGACCTTTAATTTCGGTTTTGATCTGATGTAAAATTAATAATTTTGGCAAGAGTTATAGTTAAGATAGTGTATTGGACTGGTTCAGATCGATCCTCAATGAAGGCAATAAGATGAATCATTAGATTGAAGAAATAAAAGTGAAGAAAATTTTTCACCTGGTTTGTCAAAATCTGAAGTTTGTTTGATATGTAATTGTCACATTGCGTTAGATATGACTTTTAAAATTATGCAAATGTACAGCACATATCTTAGACTAGGCATACCGTATGATTTTTATCAATAAATAAATAATAATACATAATATATATATATATATATATATATATATATATATATATATATATATATATATATATATATATATATATATCACACACATAAATCAAAAAATAATGGGCGGATTTGAATTAAACTTGGTACGTACTTTCCTTTTGTAAGTGGCTTGGAAAATTTCGTTAGCCAGGAAAACCGTTCAGGTTTTCCCGACAAATTTTGTGTTTTCTTTCCGAATATATCTCCGAAAAGTAAAGGCAACAAAATTGGGTACAGGTGTTTGTATTGTAAAGAGTGAACCACGTACTAAAACTTAGATCTGTAAGTTTAAACTGGAAAACGTTATAGGCATTTAAAAAAAATTGGGATTTTCCTCAAAACGTCAATGACGCGATTTGAAACGTCAAAATTGGCCATATTTAGGCAAAGAACCTGAAACAATTACGGGTTATGTAAAGAAAATGTCGCAAGAAGAATGTTCTGCAAACTCTTAAGTTTTATCTTCAACCGTCATTGTAATTCATTTTACTAAAATATTTCAAGAAAATTCATTCGAAATAGACCCTTTCTCTGATGCTTTGGCTGTATCTTTAGCTACGTTTACAACGGTCTATAATTTTTTGGTTACTGCTCAAATTTGCTATTTTCCATGGCAGTCTACAGCCATCATAATACATACCCATATTGCATATTTTGAAGCTTATTATCTCAAAAACCGTACGGTTTAGGTAAAGGGAATGATTACAAAATTCAAAGGGTAGTAAAAGATCTTGCCAATGGCATTATTATATACAGGGTGATGCAATTTAAAAAAGAGATATCCGCGCATATGCGTTTTTAATCACCCTGTAGATGACAATCAATTTGTCGAAGATTGTGTACCAAGTCAAAACATACAATAATGAAAAACTTATGCATAACAAAGAACTTCCAATTGTTATCAATTAATAAGATACAGGGCGTTGAAAAAGACATATTTTTGTAATAAAAGTGGCCACATCTCGTGAAGCACTCAGTATAAAGTAGCAAAACTGTATATTGGGAGAATTGTCAAGATTAGCTGTATCCGAATCTGTAATAATATATAGGTGTTCCGTTTAAAATAAGCGAGTTAGTGTTCACTTCCGGTATAACCGGAAGTCGCAGGATGTTCTAAATATTTTAGATGGATTGGGAATATTGTAAAACCTCATACTACAAATTTTCAGAATCAAAATCAGTCCAGTTTCCCCAAAACTTCTAATAGGAACTCGTAAAGAATCAGCCTGTATATATTAGTATATATATATATATATATATATATATATATATATATATATATATATATATATATATATATATATATATATATATATAAGTCTGAAACGAACCTCGGATTTGGGTTTTTCAATTTTTTTCAAAATTTTAGTCGCGATCTCCTCATTATCAATTTGTTAAAGAAAATCCACTAAAAAAGTAGCAGAAGCTGAGCACTAATTATAAGGAACAGACCCTGTGCCAAAAATGCACATGGTAGTCTGAATCCGTATACTTTTATTCCAATTCGTGACATTATTCTCGATTTAAGGAGAAACTCTGATAGACTCTTGTAAGCATTATGAAAGGGACTCCTGGGGAGCAAAACAGTCCTAACAATATAAATGCAGCAGCACTTAGTTTCATCCAACCCCATTTACATTAAATAATACATCTGATGCCACTTAAAGTTAGTCGACGCATCCATTACCCCAAACTGAATAAGGCTGACAGAGGAATTAAATCTCTTCAAACACATTATAGCCAGTGTGCTTAAGCAACATTTCTGAGATAATCCCGGGACAAATTCGGACCAACTGTCAGCTTATACAAGGATGGTAAGAAATAGTAAAGACCTGGGTTACCATAAACAAGCAGAAATTGGTTAGCTTACTTCACTTGACTTTTCTCTTACATTGCGGTAGTTATTAGCATTAACTTATTATTTGAAGGTAATGTTTTTTGTCTTTTAAAATAATAATCCTGTTACATACAGACTTGGAGACTACTTCTCTGGCTTGACTGTTGGGTGTCGTTTCTATAGGTGAAGGGCGTAGCCAGCGCGTACGCTAACGGGAGTCAGAGGCACTTATGAATTCTAGATGTTCACGGATGTTCTTCAACGTTTCTGTGACTAGTTTCGCTGCTTGACAGCATTATCAATAATCTTTTTGTTATTGAGTTAGCAATAGTTTTATAATGGTTTTGAAAAAAACTTAAATATAACCAAACCCGTCTTGTATGATTTGCAAATGCTTATCGTTCCAAAATAGGGTGCGATTTTCAAAATACAATTTTTGCACTGCCGTTGTTAGTGTATCAAATTTCAAAAAGTCGAAGACGCAGCAAGTGCATTATGGTAGTGAATTTTCATAAAAATGATCTGGCACAAAATATTTTATTATAACTTTTTTTGCTTGTAACATAGAAATCAAAATTTTGGTGTATAGTTTACATTTTATATCGTAAACCTACCTACCAAATTTGGTTATCATAGATTTTTTATTTTTCAAGATAAAAATTTTTTTCAAATGAAAACTCAAAATTTTTCCGGAAAACCTAGTCCGATTTTTCTGATTAACGAACTTATCAAAGACATTTACAAAAGGAAGGTACATGCCAAATTTTATCAAAATCGGCCTATTATTCTTTGAGAAAAAAATTTTTTTCGAATGAAAACTCAAAATTTTTCCGGAAAACCTCGTCCGATTTTCCTGGCTAACAAACTTATCAAGGATATTTACAAAAGAAAGGTACATGCCAAATTTTATTAAAATCGGCTAATTACTTTTTGAGATAAGAATTTTTTTCGAATGAAAACTCAAAATTTTCCCGGAAAACCTCGTCCGATTTTCTTGACTAACAAACTTGTCCAAGCTATTTACAAAAGAAACGTACATGCCAAATTTTATCAAAATCGGCCCATTATTTTTTGAGTTATCGGTGTGATACATATATATATATATATATATATATATATATATATATATATATATATATATATATATATATATATATATATATATATATATATATATATATATATATATATATATATATATATATATATATATATATATATATATATATATATATATATATATATATATATATATATACATATAAACATATAAAAATTGAAACTGACCCCGGATATGGGTTCTAGGGGTCCTAGCTTGCGCTCATTTGCAAAAATTTTTTCAAAATTCAAAAGTCGGGATCTCCCCATTAGTGAATTTTTTTTACGAAAATTCACTAAAAATGCAAAATGTTTTTAAGTGGACGGGCAAGTGACAAATTTATAATCTCAAGTTATTTCTACATTAATTAAACATTCCTAAAAAACATAATCATTTTTTGCCCTTTTTTTACAAATTTCTGGAAAACGGGTATCTTCCTTCTTAGTTTTTAAAATGTTTTATAAAATACGCTTGATAATAAATATGGTGGCGATTTCTCTTCAAAAATATGTTTTAGTGAATTTTCTATGTTTATATATACACACACACACATATATTTATTTATATATATTATATATATATATATATATATATATATATATATATATATATATATATATATATATATATATATATGTATGTATCACACCAATAATTCAAAAAGTAATGGGGCGATTTTGATTAAATTTGGTGAATACCTTGCTTTTGAAAATGGCTTGGATAAGTTCATTATCCAGTAAAATCGGCCCAGGTTTTCCCAGGAAATTTTGAAAATTTTGTGTTTTCTTTAGAAAAAAAATTATATCTCCCGAATTAACAAAGTAAGGGCAACCAATTTTGGTACGCGGGTTTATATTATTATAGGTAAGTTACCTACCACAATTTAGCTCTGTAGGTCAGAATACAAAACAGTTATAGGCATTTAAATAAAAATAAATTGGGGTTTTCCTCAAAACGTAAATGTTGCGATTTAAAACGTCAAAATTGGCAACATGTAGGCAAAGAACTTGAATCTAATACGGGCTATGAAAAAAAAAAATGTCTCAAGAAGAATGTTTGGCAGTAGCCTTAGCTATAGAGTTAATCGTTTAATGGTATATAATTTTTGTCGAATTTTTGTAAAAAATCAATAAAGCTCAATATATCCGTTATTATACAAGATATGAAAAAAATTGTATATATTAATTATAGGGTGTCTTGAGCTACATATTAAAAACATATTTCCACAATCACAGGGTGGCCCATAAGTCGTTGCTGATACAAATTCTCTCTCTTTTTCTTAATCAAAGACGCCTTACGTTATTGCATTTTTGCATTCTCCATCGAAATATAATGCATGTTTGTAAGAAAAGAAATTCTGGACGCAGCAAGTGCGTTATGGTAGCGAATTTTAATCAAATCCTTCATATTTGAATAGCTCAAGTTGCTATTAACCTATAAGGTTTACCAAGAAACAAGTTCTTTCGGGAACAATTTAAGTTTACTTTCGGAAATTTTTCTACATTTTCAAACAATAAAGTTATTTTGATGAAACATGGCACATTGTTTTTACTATATTTATTTATATCACCTTCTCCTAATAAATGTATAACTAGTTGCATACGATATTTTAATATATGTATCGATATTTCAAATTTCCCGGCTTTCTAACTCCCACACACAACTCAAAGGGTGTTAGTGAATTCTCTCTTTTTTAGTGAAAAAAATCACTAATGAGGAGATCGCGACTTTTGAATTTTGAAAAAGTTCCTTCAAATGAGCACTAATTAGGCCCCCTAGAACACATATCCGTGGTCAGTTTCGATTTTTATATGTTTATATATATATAAATATATATATATATATATATATATATATATATATATATATATATATATATATATATATATATATATATATATATATCACACCGATAACTCAAAAGTAATCGGCCGATTTTGATCAAATTTGGTGAGTACCTCTCTTTTGCCAGTAGCTTGGATAAGTTCGTTAGCCAGGAAAATCTGCTCAGCTGAAATACATTAAACAATGATTTCTTTTAATTAGAGAGACGGATTCCCCGGTCAGTATCAGTTTTGAGCTGACCTTAAATATATGGAATTTCGACCACGAAATTATAATGCATGTTTTGTAAGAAAATAAATTCGGGACTCAGCAAGTGCGTTATGGTAGAGAATTTTTATTGAACGCCTCAAATTTGAATAATTCAATTTGCTATTAACCTATAAGGTTCGTTGGCCAGGAAACTAGTTTTTTCGGGAATATTTTAAGTTTATTTTCAACAAATTTGTGTACATTTTCAAACAGTAAAGTTATTTTCATGAAATATGGTACATTGCTTCTACTATATATGTTATACTGGTAACCAAATTTGATATCTGCTTTCTTTAAAATAAAAAAAAACACATATTTGACATTTAAAACATTTTTATGAAAATTCACTATCATAACGCACTTGCTGCGTCCAGACTTTTTTTATAATAAGCTAGCCAAGTCGAATCAGTTTGTTCTGTGAAAACATTTATTTTTTTAAGCTCCTATTTATATTCTTAATGAAAATTCATTAATAAAGATGTAACGATGGTAAGACCTTTGGAAAAATTTTTCAAATGAGCGGGAATTGGGGCGCCTAGGACCTATATTCAAGGTCTGTTTAAATTTTTATATGTTGTATGTAATAAATCTGGCGAGTGTGCGGGCCATTCTACGGAACCTCTTCTCCCAACCCACCGATTTGAAAATCTGTTGCCGAGATATTGTCGAACAAGTAAATAGTAGTGTGGAAATTGCTGCTGACATAGCAACGAGATAATATCAGTCAATGGTGTTTCCAACAGCTCCATGTACATATCTCCAGTCAGATTACCTAGTAAGAAACAAGGAGCATCAATATGGTTACCAAAAATTCCAGCCCAAACAGTGAGTTTTTCCGGGTGTTGTGTATGAATATCGAAAAATAATCTGGGATTATAATCGACCCAATAGCGACTATTATGACAATTTACGGTACCGTTTAGGAGAAACAAACATACATCTGAAAAACAACTATTAAAAACAAAATTCGGATCGTTCACCGCTGGTTCACTTATCACTTTATAAAAGTCCAGACTGTAGTCAAAATCATCTTCTTTTAGTTACTGTGCAAGGTGGATTCTGTATGGGTGAAATTTATGACGTTTCAAATTATTTTCTCCCAGAACCACATTTGCTTGCCGGTTGCCTCGTACTCGTCCTGGCAATCGAAGCAACATGACCAACAACCGCCAATTCAGTTTCGTTTCTTTCAGCGCTTCGCGTTTTATCACAAAGAGACACGGTTTGCTGAAAAGATACTTCCGATTAACGTGCCTATTTATATGTTGTTCATTAAATAATTCCGCTGTTCTATTAGCACATTGATTATTTGTATATAAAAGTAAAATCATTTTCACCTCTGTGCAATCGAGTAAACGATTTTGTTAAATGACCGCATAAGCAACAATCACCTGATCAACAAATAAAATAAAAATCATTGGTATACTAAGGTTTCTTCCCAAATAAAGAAACCGAATAGCACAATTTAAATATAATAAGTGACAGTTACAAAAATTATGACCACTCACTTGTTCGTAAGATAGATAAAACAATACATAAAAGCCTGGACGCAGCAAGTGCGTTATGGTAGTGAATTTTCATAGAAATGATCTGGCACAAAATATTTTATAACTTTTTTTTCTTGTAACATATAAATATAAATTTTGGTATATAGTTTGCTTTTTATATCGTAAACCTACCTATCAAATTTGGTTATCATAGATTTTTTAATTTTTAAGATAAAAATTTTTTTCAAATGAAAACTCAAAATTTTCCCGGAAAACCTCGTCCGATTTTTTTGATTAAGGAACTTGTCAAAGCCTTTTATAAAAGGAAGGTACGTGCCAAATTTTATCAAAATCGCTGTATTATTCTTTGAGATAAAAAATTTTTTCGGATGAAAACTCAAAACTTTCCCGGAAAACCTCGTCCGATTATCCTGACTAACAAACTTGTCAAAGCTATTTACAAAAGAAAGGTACATGCCAAATTTTATTAAAATCGGCTAATTACTTTTTGAGATAATAATTTTTTTCGAATGAAAACTCAA
This sequence comes from Tillus elongatus, assembly GCA_964006375.1. Lineage (NCBI taxonomy): Eukaryota > Metazoa > Arthropoda > Insecta > Coleoptera > Cleridae > Tillus > Tillus elongatus. The sequence continues at coordinate 245,794,857 of OZ023262.1, read as the reverse complement.
AATTTTCCCGGAAAACCTCGTCCGATTTTCATGACTAACGAACTTATCCAAGCTATTTACAAAAGAAAAGTACATGCCAAATTTTATCAAAATCGGCCCATTATTTTTTGAGTTATCGGTGTGATACATATATATATATATATATATATATATATATATATATATATATATATATATATATATATATATATATATATATATATATATATATATGGAAGTTAATTGCCTTGTTGATATTAAATCCATACGTAAACATTTAATATACTTTATTATTTCACTAACTGAATAAACTATACATTTAACTATAAAACAATCACAGACAGCACATAACAGATAACTGACCGAGCGTGGAGAGACGTATCTTCACTGTCCGTTGGTAGCGAGGAGAGAGAGAGAGAGAGAGATCCCTGGTGTCTCTTATATAGTAGTTCTTGACAGCTTGCTGTCGAATAACGTAACGTAACGTTTAGCTGTCAAGAGAAACATACTCCCCTCTCAGTGGCAACGCTATTAGTTCAAGTATCTTCGTGGAAATCGAACTCTACGTCCATGGCGTGTAGTTTGAACGGGAACGGGAACTTCACTGTCACTTTCAGTTTCACTGGGTGTTGGACTTTCACTGTCACTTTCAGTTTCACTAGGTGTTGGACTTTCACTGTCACTTTCAGTTTCACTAGGATGTCTCTGAGGCTGGAAAGTTGTCTGTTCGTTATCACAAAGAATGAATGCGGGTTTAAGACGGTCAACAGAAATTGTCTCTTCTCCGTGTGATTTCTTGATTTTGAAGACTTTGTCAGTTCGGGATAACACTTCAAAGGGGCCGTCATAAACTGGTTCGAGAGTTTTTCGCGGAATATCAATGCGAACAAAAACAAAAGGAGCTTCCATAAGCTTAGGATGGACAAATACCTTTTTTGCAGTATGATGTTTAAAAGGTACTGGTCGAAGTTTCCTTATGTCTTCTTTCAGCTGAGATATAAGTGGTGGAACATCATGAGCTTGTGTGCTGTTGAAAAAGTCGGTGGGAAGTTTGATTGATTCTCCATAGACTATTTCAGCGGGTGTTGAGCGATATTCTGGAATTATGTACGATCTGAGTCCTAGTAACACAATTGGCAATTTAGCGACCCAGTTCTCGTCCATATGAGCTTTCAAGGCCTGTTTCAGAACTCTATGCCATCTCTCGATTACACCATTTGCTACTGGGTGGTAAGCTGTGGTCTTGATGTGGTCTGCACCTAGTGTTTTAGTGAGGTGTGTGAAAAGGTGGCAATCGAATTGTTTACCTCTGTCTGTGGTGATGTATTGCGGAACACCGAAACGAGAGATCCAGCATGATAAAATAGTGTTCGCTACTGTTTCTGCTGTAATATCTGACAATGGAATTGCTTCGGGCCATCGAGAAAATCTGTCTATTATTGTTAACAGATAGCGTTGACCTTGTGATGCTGGTAATGGTCCCACAATGTCAACATTTATATGCGAGAATCTTCTCATGGCTGGGGTGTATTGTCCAATGGCACTGGAAGTGTGTCTCCATATCTTGACTTTCTGGCAGGGAATGCAAGTTTTAGACCAAAGAGATACATCGCGTTTCAATTTGGGCCAACAAAATCTATCCTGGACCAGATCGACTGAAGCTGATATGCCTGGGTGAGATAAATTGTGGATAGAATCGAAAATCTTTCGGCGAAATTTGAGCGGAATGAATGGGCGAAGTTTCTTTGAAGAAGAATCGCAAATAAGATTCAATCCGTTGTCAAGAGGCATGTTTTGAAATTTGTATGAGGAAGATTTAGACTGCAGAAGGTGTTTGAGTTCCTCACAAGATGACTGAGCTTGCGCAATTTCTTGGAGTGACACAGTGGAAGAAAGTGAAATTGTTTCAATGCGAGAACAATAGTCTGCGGGAATGTTTGTAGGACCTGGTATGTAGCGAATGTCTGTGGTAAATTGACCTAGGAAGTCTAAATGTCGTAGTTGCCTTGGAGATGCTTTATCGACGCGTTGTTCAAAAGCGTATGTCAAAGGTTTGTGGTCCGTATAAATGGTGAAATGGCGACCTTCTAGGGTATATCTAAAGTATTTAACTGCCTGATAAGCAGCTAGAAGTTCGCGATCGTAGGTGCTGTAAGATTTTTGGGCTGAAGTAAGCTTTTTAGAGTAGAAACCTAGGGGTTCTAGTGTTTGATCACGTAATTGTTGGAGGGAAGCGCCTACGGCATAATCAGAAGCATCGACATGGAGAATCAGTGGTAGCGAAGAAGACGGATGAGCTATTAGTGTAGCGTTTTTTAGTGCCTCTTTCAAACGTTCGAATGCTTCTCGAGTCTGAGGAGTCCACTCGATTTTACGTTTGTCGCGTTTTTTGGGATTCTGGCAGAGGTCGAATAGTGGTTGCTGAATTTCCGCAGCACGTGGAAGAGAACGACGGTAGAAATTTATGAGACCTAGAAATCTTCTGAGTTTTTCAATGGTATCGGGAAGAGGTAGGTCGGTAATAGCTTTGATGCGTTCAGGAAGTGGAAATAATCCAGATTTATTTACACGAAAACCTAAAAATGAAATTTCGGCCGCTCCGAATTCACATTTGGATGAATTGATACGGATGCCGTTGTCTTGAAGTGTCTGAAAAAGTTTTGCTAGATGCTCTTGATGTTCTTTTTCAGAGGCTGATGCAACGAGAATATCGTCAAGATAGGAGTAGGCAAAGTCAAGATGTCTTAAAATTGAATGTAAATATCTTTGAAATGTTTGTGCTGAATTACGAAGGCCAAATGGGGTTTTAACAAATTCGAATAACCCAAATGGAGTTATGACTGCTGTTTTGGGAATATCTTGAGGTGCTACTGGGATGTGATTGAAAGCGCGAATGATATCTAATTTTGAAAAAATACGTTTGCCTTCTAACTGGGCATTAAAATCCTGCAAATTTGGAATGGGATATTTGTCTGGGATTGTTTTAGCGTTTAGTGCTCGGTAATCCCCACATGGTCTCCATGATCCATCCTTTTTTTGCACCATGTGGAGGGGGCTTGACCATGGACTTTTGGAGGGTCTACAAATTCCCAAGTCCATCATGTGCTGGAATTCTAGCTTTGCTTGAGCTAGCTTTTCCGGGGGCAATCTTCTAGCTTTTGCAGTGACAGGTGGTCCTTCCGTACTTATAGTATGGAAGAACTCAACCTCTGGAAGGTTGCTAGAAGAAGTTTCCTTAAACAGGTCAGGAAATTGCTGTAGCAATTTGAAGTACTGGTGTGTCGGGTCTACGAGATGAATTTTAGAATTAAATCCTGGTGGTGGGTTAGCACCGGCCTTAGAGAGGTTTGTCTTTGTATCGATTAAACGTCTATGTTTCATATCTACAAGTAAAGCAAACTCTGCTAGAAAATCAGCGCCTATAATTGGTTGCTTGATATCGGCAAGTGTGAAGGGCCAGCAGAACCTACGGCGTAAACCTAGATCCAAATCTAATAATTGTTCGCCATAGGTATGAATAGGGGTCCCGTTTGCAGCATACAAGGTACGTTTCGATTGAAATTTCCGTTGGTCGTGAGTGGGTGGAATAACTGAAATATCCGCTCCAGAGTCGATTAGAAATTTCATATTGGAGCGTCTATCAAAAATAAAAAGGCGGCGTGTTAGGTGGCTCTCGTCTCCTGCCGCGTGGAGGGAGTGCCTTATTAGTTTTCCGACACATGTTTTGCTTTGAAATTGCAAGGTTGGATGCAACGTTTGGCCTTATTGCCAAATCGTTCATGATACCAACACGTGGAGGTTGAGGAATTTGCGGTTATGGAATTTCGAGAAAGCTTGGGTCTTTCTCGGGAGGTAGATCGGGAACGCGTTCGCAATTCGTTGACTGATGCTGTTAGCTTCTCTAATTGCGCTTCTAACTTGGCTAGCTTGTCGGGCTCGCGTGACTGAACTTCAGCCACGTTGTATTTATCTCCGGAAAATTCCACGATTTTGTCTGCTGTAACCGACAAATTTTCTAGAGAATCGTTGCTTAAAGCCAAAATTGAACGAACGTTGACTGGTAAACGTTGTAGAAATAAAATTTTAAGGAAATTTTCTCCAATCTGACTACCGGCTAAAAACTTCATTTCGCGTAAAAGTTGCGATGGTTTTCTGTCGCCTAATTCTAATTCTGTTAAAAGTTTATTTAGTTTGCGACTATCGGACTCTTCAAATTCTAATAAAAGACGTTTCATTAGATCTGAATAGGGGGTTGATGATAATGGTTGGGTTAAAAAATCTGAAATTGACTCTGCGACATCAGGATCGAGTATAGCGAGTACATGACTGAATTTTGTCTTTTCAGAACTGATCTGCGATATATCAAACTGGGCGTCAACCTGCATTTGCCAGATTTTCACGTTACGTCTCCATATAGGAGGTAATTTTATTGCAACCCTTGCCATGATATTGCTGCTTGAAGAATCTTCGGCCATTGTGAAAAAAATCAGATAATTTTTAAATTAGAAAAGACTGACCTGTTTAGATATTCGTTTTCTGTAGGCATGAGCACGTGCGTGGAAGTTAGGCGACGTCGGCTGGAACATCAGGCTGGGCATCTTCGGCTTGCGGCACGGGGTCACCAATATGGAAGTTAATTGCCTTGTTGATATTAAATCCATACGTAAACATTTAATATACTTTATTATTTCACTAACTGAATAAACTATACATTTAACTATAAAACAATCACAGACAGCACATAACAGATAACTGACCGAGCGTGGAGAGACGTATCTTCACTGTCCGTTGGTAGCGAGGAGAGAGAGAGAGAGAGAGATCCCTGGTGTCTCTTATATAGTAGTTCTTGACAGCTTGCTGTCGAATAACGTAACGTAACGTTTAGCTGTCAAGAGAAACATAGAGTAGTGTTGACGGAAACACTGCGGTCGGAACCACCGCCACAATATATATATATATATATATATATATATATATATATATATATATATATATATATATATATATATATAAACATATAAAAATTGAAACTGACCCCGGATATGGGTTCTAGGGGTCCTAGATCGCGCTCATTTGGAGAAATCTTTTCAAAATTCAAAAGTCGAGATCTCCTCATTAGTGAATTTTTTCTAAGAAAATTCACTAAAAGATAACGATATTTGTGAAAATTAAAAAAACAGCCTTTGACAGTCATTTCTCACAACCCACTGCTTTAAATTTAAAAAATGATACACTGTTGAAAAGCGATTTACACCCGATCTAAGATAGAGTACTACTTATCCCCCCTTGCCATTTAAGGTTTTATTAATTAAATAGGGCTCAAAGTTTTCCCCCTTAAAACCAAAATTTACTTCTTTAAGCAAATTTACTTCTTTAAGCCATTTTCAACAAAATCACGATAATTGCCCTAAATCGCGCATGCTTAGTTTTCAAGTGGCCAGCCTGTATGTGAATTTTAATTTAATAATATAATAGTAAAAACAAAAATCTGGACGTAGCGAGTGCGTTATGGTAGTGAATTTTCATAAAAATGTTTTTAATAGCAAATATGTTTTTTTAAGAAAGCAGGCGTCAAATTTGGTTACCAGTATAACCTATATAGTAAAAACAATGTGCCATGTTTCATCAAAATAACTTTATTGTTTGAAAATGTACAAAAATTTCCGAAAGGAAACTTATTGTGTTCCCGAAAAAATGATTTCTTGCTCAACCTTATAGGTTAATAGCAAATTTAGCTATTCAAATTTGAAGCATTTAATGAAAATTCGCTACCATTACGCACTTGCTGCGTCCTCAATTTGTTTTCTTACAAACATGCATTATATTTCGACGGAAAATGCAAAAATTCAATAACATAAGGCGTGTTCGATTAAAAAAAAAGAAAATTTGAATCACCAACGATTTATGGGTCACACTGTAATTGTAGAAATAGTTTTTTAAGATGTGGCTCAAGACACCCTAAAATTAATGTATACAATTTTTTCGTATCTTGTATAATAACGGATATATTGAGCTTTATTGATTTTTTACGAAAATTCGACAAAAATTATATACCCTTAAACGATAAACTCCACATATAGCCAAGACCACTGCCAAGGCATCAGAGAAAGGGTCTATTTGAAATGACTTTTCTGGAAATATTTTAGTAAAACGAGAGAATGACGATTGAAACTAAGACTTCAGGCTTTGTAAAACATTCTTTTTGAGACATTTTCTTTCCATAGCTCATATTGGTTTCAGGTTCTTTGCCTAAATATTACCAATTTTGACGTTTTAAATCGCGACTTTGGCGTTTTGAGGAAAACCCAAATTTATTATTCTTTAAATGCCTATAACTTTTATATCTCTAAACCTACAGAGCTAAATTTTAGTCAGTGGCTTACCTATCATGATACAAATCCTCGCACCAAATTTGGTTGCCCTTACTTTGTTAATTCCGGAGATATAATTTTTTTTTTCGAAAGAAAACACGAAATCTTCCGGGAAAACCTTGGCGAATTTCCCTGGCTAACGAAATTATCCAAGCTACTTATAAAGGGAAGGTCTTGCCAAATTTAACCAAAATCGTATATATATATATATATATATATATATATATATATATATATATATATATATATATATATATATATATATATATATATATATATACATATAAAAATTAAAACTGACCCCGTATATGTGTTCTAGGTGGCGTAATTAGCGCTAATTTGAAGAAATTTTTTCAAAATTCAAAAGTCGGGATCTCCTCAATAGTGAATTTTTTAAAGAAAATTCACTAATAAGTTACTTTACAAACTTTTTTCCAAAATTAAAAATATCATCTGAAGGACATAAATTGAAACTACCTAAGAGACTAAAGGCAAAGACTTACTGTCAGCTACTTGCGTAGATTCATACAGGCTGCAGTCAAAATTTATAATTCAACTAAAACAAACAACACCAATACCAGGCGTACAACACACTACCCAAAAGCGCGATCGAGAAATGTTGGCCATTAAAATGACAAATAACCTGATAAGCATGAAATGCTCAATAGAGAAGCTCAGAGCAATTTTCTGTATGCATTACAGAATATAAACATAGCAATGCCACTTAACATTACTTAGTTGCTTGGTCTGCAAAATAACATAGTCTTCCCTAATAAAGTTTTTTGCCGCAATAAAGCTGACACTATACAAAATAGGAGCATTGGTTAGTCATAGATTATAGATGTGTTTTCGCAAATATTTTTTAGTATTGTATTGTCTTTGTTTGTACAAGTTAAGTGCAAGCTTCCTTCTGTCAATGCTAATGCTCGCCCGGTCTTTTTCGTAGCCCTTTCAATATGTCCATGAGCTATGAGATGCCCCTTGGCGTTAGTATGTCCCGGTGTCTCTCTCTCTCTCTCTCTCTCTCTCTCTCTCTCTCTCTCTATATATATATATATATATATATATATATATATATATATATATATATATATATATATATATATATAGATAGATAGATAGATAGATACAGAGAAAGAGAATATGTTTTCTTGGTACAAGTCTAAAACAAGTGAAACTAACATACACCACATGAAATAATGTCTTACAAGAGATATGATATTGTGCATATGCCCCGCCCCCTCCCATGACGTCACGTGGTGAGTAACGTTATAGAAGTCCAACTGCACACTTAAAACAAAGTCATTCGTAATCAGAAAATTTATATACGTCAATATAATGCGGTTGAAGTTACATTCCACTTTGTCGCCCATATTGACTCTTGCAGATAATATAGAATACAGCACTAAATTTAATCTTTTTGATTTTTATATTACACGCACGCACACACACACACACACACAAATATATATATATATATATATATATATATATATATATATATATATATATATATATATATATATATATATATATGTATATATATATATATATATATATATATATATATATATATATATATATATATATATATAAGCATATGACAAGTATACTAATTAAGGGGAGCCCTGAATTGTGGATACACAAACTTAAAAAGTAGAGAAGACGTTCAAAGACATTTAGGGGGCGTTAACATTCATAAACTTGATTTAATCACCATGTTACATAATCACAGTATAGTATTCTGATCTTAAAAAATTACTTCCAAGTTTATGCGCGTGGCAGTTCTAAAAATAGGTAGCCTCATTTGCATATGTCTCTTTATTTGTATCATGCATCCAACACACAAACAAAAATCACGACATCCCATAGGCTGACTTAGGTATATCGGAATACTACCTGTTATCGAAAGAAATACTTGCGAGAAATTTGATTTCTTTTTCAGATGAAGAACTAAAGAGGCCGTTTCCAACTTATTTTAAGAGCTACCGAAAATATTTTTCGACGATATCGCGTAATTGGAGAAGCGTGGGACTGTGTGTGTAACTGTTAAAGATTCATATGTCGAAACTAAAATCGTATTTTTTCTTTAAATGTTTTATTTTCTGGTGGGAATTGATCATTTTAATCTTGGCCTTCGAATGTAGTTTTGCCTTCGGCAATAAATTATTTTTAATGTAAAAATTACACCGTTTCAATAACTTCTGGCGTAAACTGTTTTTTTTTGTGTTGATCCCTGTAAATAACAAAGCTAACTAGAACTGTGAGATTAGTGTCAGTAAGTTTGCTGACAGCATACTCAACTCTCTGTAGTTCGGTAGGAATCTCGTAGTTTATATAATCTGCTAAAATGCTAATTGTTGTTACAGTGTAACTGAGAAGATATCGAACAAACCCAGTGTGCCATGAACTAGCCATTTGTATTGCACCCAACTGACAGATATTAATTATTGATCTGTATTGTGCTCCGCACGATTTAGTAGTTGCCAGAAAACAAAAGTCATTATGTTTGGTATGAATAGGAAGGATCGATTACTTAGAGTTATGTAAACGTTCAAGATTAACCCTATAGTTATATAAAACACCAGTTGAACGCAGCAAGTGCGTTATAGTAATGAATTTTGGAAAAGGAAAATTGGACTAGTTTTTTAGGGAATATTTTTAATTTATTTTTTAAAAATGATTGTACTTTTTCAAACAAAAAAGCTATTTTGATGAAGTCGGTGACATTGTTTCTATCTATATGTAGGTTATACCAAATTCCATGCCTTTTATTTAAAAAATAGATGTTTGCCATTAAAAGCCTGTTGAAGAAAACTTACTACCATAACGCACTTGCTGCGTCCAGACTTTTGTAATTGCGAATATTTCACGAATGGTATGAGAGTAATGATACTAAATTGGATCAAATATGTATGTATGTATGTATGTATCACATCGATAACTCAAAAAATAATAGGCCGATTTTGATTAAATTTAGCAGATAAATTCCGTTTGCAAGTGGGTTGAACAAGTTCGTTAGCCAGGTAATTCGGCCCAGGTTTTCCCGGAAAATTTTGTGTTTTCTTTCAAAAAAAATTATATCTCGGGAAATAACAAAGTAAGGGTAACCAAATTTGGTACGCGGGTTTATATGGTTATAGGTAAATTACGTACCAAAATTTAGCTCTGTAGATTAAAAGACAAAAAAGTTATAGGCATTTAAAGAAAAATAAATTGGGGTTTTCCTCAAAACGTCAAATTCCCGATTTTAAACGTCAAAATTGCCAACATTTAGGCAAATAACCTGAATATGATACGGGCTATGGAAATAAAATGTTTCAAGCAGAATGTTTTACAAACCCTGAAGTCTTATTTTCAACCGTCATTGTCCTCCATTTTGCTAAAATGTTTCCAGAAAATTCATTTCAAATAGACCCTTTCTCTGATGCTTGGCAGTAAGCTTAGCTATAGAATTTATCGTTTAATGGTATATAATTTTTGTGAAAAATCAATAAAGCTTAATATATCTGTTATTATACAAGATATGAAAAAAAATTACACATCAAATATAAGGTGTCTTGAGCTACATCTTAGAAAATTATTTCTATAATCACAGGATGGCCCATAAATCGTTGGTGATTTTTTTTTGTTACCTCAGGGCTCGTCCGCGGCCTTGCCGCCCCGATAGCACCGCAACCCTTGGTTGATTGTGTATACCCTTAGTCCTACTCTACCCATTCCAAAATCACTGTGCCTTGAACTAGTCTGCCACAGCGATTGGTAGGGTGAAGTTTTATATTGCTCTGTCTCCGGTCTAGACTGACGGTAGATCAGTTGTCTTTTGCGGTCCAGAGCTATACACTTACACAAGATGTGCTGGGCTGATTCCTCCCCCTCGCCGCAGAGTCTGCATGCGAGGTCCCCGTCGAACTGCCCCATTTTATGCAGGTGTTTCTTGACGGCCATGTGTCCCGTCAAGAGATCTGTTGTGTTTCTGAGCTGTACTCTGATAAGATTTAGCAGCTCCACAGCTCTCTTTGAATTGGGTCCGTCAATTATTGACTTCCCATGTCTGAGCCCTGGACAGTCCGCCCAGTACACCTTGTGTTGGTTTCTGACCCAGGACTTAATGGCTCCCCTGGCAGTGCTCTTTGACACGCCCAGAGCTGGTTCTGGTCCCATAAATGGTTCTGCTGACCCTCTCTTCGCGAGACTGTCAGCTTCTTCATTGAGTTGGTGATACAAATTTTTTTTTTAAGTCAAACACGCCTTATGTTATTGCATTTTTGCATTTTCCATCAAAATATAATGCATGTTTGTAAGAAAAGAAAATCGGGACGCAGCAAGTGCGTTATGATAGCGAATTTTGATTAAATGTTTCAAATTTGAATAGCCCAATTTGCTATTAACCTATAAGGTTGGCCAAGAAATCAGTTTTTTAGTGATCACTTAAGTTTACTTTCGGAAATTTTTGTACATTTTCAAACAATCAAGTTGTTTTGATGAAACATAGCACATTGTTTCTCCCATATAGGTTATACTGGTAACCAAATTTGATGCCTACTTTCTTTAAAAAACACACCTATTTGCTATTTAAAAACATTTTTATGAAAATTCACTACTATAACGCACTTGCTGCGTCCAGAATTTTTAGCATTTTAGCTTGGTTATAACGCATACAAAATATTTGATGAATACATCGGCTAAGTCCTCTCTAACTTGTCTCACGGTATTCATTGTAACTCTTAGTTCCTTGATTTTTTTTCAACGGGTACCTTTTGAGAAATTGATCGATGTCTTTCCCGGTAAGATACCTGTATATAAACCGTTTTTCGACATCTTGTGGGCTCTCTAAATCAAGTTGTTTCCATGAAACTTGGTATATGGTTTCTATATTGAATTATACTAACTGCCAAAATAGATGCCTTCCTGTTAAAAAAAAACTGACCCATTAAAGTTAAAAATATGTTTATAAAAATTGGCTACCATAAGACACTTGTTGCGTAGGGACTTTTAGTGAATTTTTATTTAAAAAAATTCACTAATAGAGAGGTATCGATGGTGAGACTTTGCAAAAATTTTTTCAAATGAGCGCGAACTAGGACCCCTAGAACCCATATCCGGGGTCAGTTTCAATTTTTATATGTTTATATATATATATATATATATATATATATATATATATATATATATATATATATATATATATATATATATATATATATGTATGTATATGTATGTATCCGTCTGATAACTCAAAAAATAATTAACCGACTTCAATGAAACGTGGCATGTGCCTTTCTTTTATAAATGGCTTGGACGAGTTCGTTAGTTAAAAAAAATCGTACGGCGTTTTCCGTGAAAATTTTTAGTTTTCTTTAGAAATTTTTTTTTCTCCGAAAGTAACAAAGCTATTTTAATGAAATTTCCTATACATGTTTCCTCAGGAGAGGCATTACTATGCACCAAAATTTAACTTTATAAGTGTATAGAAAATTGAGTTATTCAAATTTTAAATTTTCTTTCGAAAAAAATTTTTTTCTCCGAAAATTACAAAGTTATTTTAATGAAATTTGGTGGATATCTTGCCTTAGGAAAGACCCTATTACATACCAAAACTAAACTCTCTAAGGTTATAGAAAATTGAGTTATTCAAATTTGAAGCATTTAATAAAAATTCAATACCATAACGCACTTGCTGCGTCCCGAGATTTTTTATTATTCGCTTTGTTAATATATTAAGAAGTCTTTAAATGGTCCGGCTATAAAGTTGTGCTTGAACAGAGATTTACTGAAAACTGTGTTTTCGAGCTGACAACGCTTTGTTTTTCATCAAGCAACTAACTGCAAGAAACTGAGTTACAAGGTTTCAGTCGAGTAAACTTTAGAGATTTGTGTTCCAGTAAGGCAGTATTCATTGTTTCCGTTCTAAGTAAAATACGTTACTCCATAAACCGAATCAAGGTAACGTCGTGAAATCTACTGGCACACAAGTAAAAAGTTTGTCGTATTTCCTCTGCTGGGAATCAAACAGAAAACAGAACAGACAGGCAGAGCAGTATACGCATTTTTAAATGTACTACTTCAGCAAAGTTTTGATGTTTTATAGGTGTGTCTATAAATATATTTCTAGTTTTCAATAGACATTGGAAGCTTTTTAGTAAGATTATGTCTTTAAAGTATAAAATTTCGGGACGCAACAGGTAGGTTATAGCAGTGAATTTTCATAAGAATTGTACACTATTATTATACGGCATATTACTAAAATTAATACTTTAAACTTACAGAGGCCTTAAAGAACGATTTTAGGGGTCCTAGTACGCGCACATTTAAAGAATTATTTCAAAAGTTTTATCACTGATATCTCTTTATTATCAAAAAAATCTTGTGTTCTAACTTCTTTTGAGAACATTGCCTAAATCTAAATTTTCTATGATGCTGGAAAATGTAATTTGGCTATATCTATACAAAGCGTAAGTCTCTTTAAAAGCAACTTGTATTACAAATTTCATTAAAGATACAAAAGCTTTCCAGAAGCAAACTTAATTCATATTTAGACAAGTAAAGTATCTGCTAATTACAAATGTAGCACTTATTTTTCCCTCTTAATCGCCTGAATGATTTCTCTTTAGTCAACCTAATCAAACTGGTTTTGTCAATAATAACAATAACAAAATGCCTGCTGAAAGTTATAATTTCAGACTCAAAGGGGATAAAGTTATTCAGGCGTTTTAAGCAAAAATAATATTATGTTCAAAACCTATGAATCTCTATTAGATTTTATTGTGAGTGGGTTATTTCAGTCCCTCCACCGCGACCTTAGGTCAATTGTGGCTCACGTCTAATTATTTAGATTTCACCCATCAATGCCAGCTCCCTGAGGGAGTCGATTTTTCTTGAAGGTGAGAGTTTGTTTGGCAGGTGTACTGCCATCTGAGTGAAGTCGCTTGCCCGTTTAGAAGCTCAAACAGAGAAACCTCTCTCCGAGTTTGTCTGGACCCGACATCCGTCAGTGTTTGCTCGAGGCGGTATCATGAAGTCCCGCTCTCGAGCAGCATCTAATCTCCAGTTGTAATCCACCCCTAAAGATCTCAGCTCCCCTCAAGCTCTTCCAAACCTGACACCTAACCGTGTTAAGACTCAAGGCAACATCCCATAGAGTCTCGCTCTCGAGCATCACCCCAGCGAGGCCGTCCGTCCGTTTCGTAGCACACAGTATGGGCTCCAAACTCCGGGTGTTTACCACTCATCAGAGATCAGAGCCCCTCGGGACGTCTGGACACACGACACACACCAGGGCTCAATCCAGGGCGGTATCATCTGGAACCCTGCTCCCGAGTAACAACCAAGCGAGGCCAATTGTCAGTCTCTGAGGCCACAGTGGAGGCGCCAAACTGTGGGTGCATATCACTCCCCAGAGATGTCTGCCTCCCCCCAGCCTCACCTGCACCAGACCCCCGTCAGTGCTTCATTGACTCGAGGCGGTATCATGAAGTTCCGCCCTTGAGCAGCATCCAGGCTGGGTCGTTAGCCTGTATCGATGCTCACAGAGTAGGCCCAAGTCTCCCGGTGTAATCCACCCCTAGAGACCCCAGCCACCTCCGGGTTCGTCCAGGTCCAACACCTGCCAGCGTTAGCTTAAATTTCACCCAACAAATGGAGCTTCCGACGGGAGACGACACCCGCGAGGTGAAACTTTGTTTGACATATGTACTGCCATCTGAGCGAAGTCGCTTGTCCGTTTCAAAGCTCAAAGAGAGATAACCTCTCTCCGAGTTCGTCTGGACCAGACATCCGTCAGTGTTTGACTCGGTGCAGTATCATGAAGTCCTGCATCCGAGCAGCATCCAAGTGAGGTCGTTTGTCCGTTTCAATGCTCACAGATTCTCAATATTTTAGCAAACATTATCTCTCTAAGAAAAAACCTGTTATAAAGGGACATACATCTGCTAAACAAGAAAACAGAAGACCAGTTGTTTTTAAATAGTAGGTGATCCCTACTGTTAAAAGACAATAAACAATACAAGCATGTTATTTGTTAAAACAAATCATACACGCAATTCTGCTATGAGGTTTCTGCTCCATTTGATTATTTTATAATTTATCCAAAAAAATTACAATTACAGTACCACCACCTCTTACCATTTACTTTATTTTTGTTTGTTTTCTTTAACGTCGGTCTTTTTCCGTGATTATGGGAAATCACAGAAATAAAAACAGTAAATTGTTAATATCTCACATTGGGAATTTTGCAGATAAGACCTTCTTACTTAGGACGGCAGTGTATATATATATATATATATATATATATATATATATATATATATATATATATATATATATATATATATATATCTATATATATATATATATATATATATATATATATATATATATATATATATATATATATATAGGGTGGCGCATTGAAAACGAAACAGACCGATTTGCGTCCAGAGAATATTTTTTTAAGAAACGCTGAAACACGTTAATGTTAATATTGAGGGGGACATATTTTCACATAAAAGTTAACTTTGTCACATCAACCCCCTAAGGGTGGTGATAACAACCCTTATATTTTAAATAGGGAACATGGGTCGAGTGTTACATCATTTGAAAGCTCTTTCTTTTCTGAATTCAGCACACTATTCTTTTTGGAAGTTTTATCAACTCGTTTAAAAAATTTTCACAGTTGAAGATGCAAAAAAGCATTTCACTCATTCTGATAAGAAATGCGCTGATAGTCAATGTTTTGTCTGTTTGTAAACAAAAAATTGACTATCAAAACACTTCTTATCGGAATGAGAGAAATGCGGTTTATTATTTCAGTTGTTCGGTCGGTTTGATACTCGATAGTACTACCGAAAAATAATTTCACAATGATGTATTCTGTAGAAAAAAAGAGTTGGAATAATTACTCTTTTTTTCAAAAACGATGACTGTGCCAACGGTACCGCAAATTTGTTTAATGAACGACATCCGAACAGACACGTTAACAGAAAATACATTTTGGAGCAAAATTTCGACAAAGTGGTTCAGTAGCCAACAAAAAACGGGATCCTGAACGTGAATTTCCGGTTAGAAATGAGACTACTGAGATTGAAGTTTTAGGACAAATTGCTGCAGGCCGAACTTTGAGCACGAGAAAATTGGCCACTGTTTCAAACATCAAAAGAAGAACTATTCAGCGAATATTGAAGCATCACAAATTTCACCCGTATAAAATTCATCTTGTACAACAACTGAATGAAGATGATTTTGATCGGCGGCTGGAGTTTTGTGAAGTTATGACTGCACGAATAGCTGATAACGGGAACTTTCTGTTCAATATCTGTTTTTCAGACGAGTGTACGTTTTTATTAAACTCTACAGTCAATCGTCATGATTGTCGTCATTGGGCAGATAATAATCTATGAAATTTTCACGAAGTCCACACTCAAACTCCACAGAAATTGAATGTCTGGACTGGCATTTTTGGAGACCGTTTAATCGGACCAATTTTTCTTGATGGCAATTTGAGTGGCGAAACGTATTTGGAGTTACTAAAAGATATCGTTTACCCTCTACTAATTGACATTTTTGAAAATGATGATCGCTATCAAGACAATCAATTAGTGTTTCAACAAGATGGAGCTTCTCCGCATTCTTCACAACGTGTTAGGGAGTTTTTGAACAGAGAGTTTCCAGAGCAATGGATTGGGCGTAGAGGTGCCATTGAGTGGCCCCCTAGATCACCGGATTTAACTCATTTAGACTTCTTTCTATGGGGCCATTTAAAGAGTAGAGTCTCTGGAAGAATAACGACGAAGCATTGTTGAAGAATGCCGTTTAATAACTCCACAAATGCTCCAGAATATCAGAGTTCGTTTTGAACAAAATTTTTACTTTTATATGGAAGCTGGTGGTCAACAATTTGGACACTTACTTAACTGAATGAGCATTTTTGAACATTTGGTTTTGTTTTTTAGTTTTTTTTTAAAGAAAAATTGACTAAACAGTGCATTTCTTATCACAATGAATGGCATACGTTCTTGCAACTCCAACTGTGAATAATTTTTATACGAGTTGATAAAACTTCCAAAAAAATTAGTGTGCTGAATTCAGAAAAGAAAGAGCCTCCTAATTATGTAACGTTTGTTCCATGTTCCCTATTCAAAATATAAGGGTTGTTATCACCACCCTTAGGAGGTTGATGTGACAAAGTTGAGTTTTATGTCAAAACATGTTCCCCTCCAAATTAAAATTGACTTGTTTCAGCGTTTCTTAAAAAAAAAGTTCTCTGGACGCAAATCGGCCTGTTTCGTTTTCAATATAAATATATATATATATATATATATATATATATATATATATATATATATATATATATATATATATATATATATATATATATATATATATATATATATATATATATATATATATATAACTTCCAGTGCATATTTGCACACGTACTTAAAGAGAGGTAGATTCAGACCAAGGAGAAAACCTCTGGACAACCTAGGCAGAGTGTCATGGTTGCGTTAATGCCCTCAGAATATGATGAAAAATCGCAACTTTTCAGAAAATATTTTACAAGAGGTATCTATTTAAGTTGTTAATATACTACCATGCAATAGTATGTTAGGAAATTAGCAACTAAATAACTGATAATTAATAGATTGTTCTCGTTTCGCAGACATAACTTGTTAGCAGTTAGCATTCAGGTGCACAGGTGTTGCATAATGTTTGATATAATGTTAGTTTTATATTGTTTTATTTTATCGAGTTGTCGTTTACCAAATACGTCAGTAGTACATGCAAGCACGTTTTAGATTTACCGTAGATAAAGTAAATAGTGCTGCAAATTGAATCATAACTTCTCATGTATGTGATAATCTACTCTCATCAGAAAGACATTTTCATGAAATGAATTAAGTGTCCATAACTTGACCACAAAGAGAATATTTCTATTCCTGTACCCATAAACCTTTGAAACGTTATATTACTCGAGTTTTAACACAAAAAAAATCAAATGTATACCAAAGATGATATCTCAATTCGTTCGAAAGTTATTGCACCTGCTAACAGACAGACGTACTGCCGACAGACAAAACAATTTCGTTCCAGAATCAGGTTTTCCATATGTTTTGAGACATTTCACACCGTTTTAGCAAAAAAAGTTTCGAAATTTCTCTTACCGATATTCCACCTCACACATTCAACTCCTTATTTAATTTCATCACAGAATACCAGATGTTTGATGAAATTAAAGTTTTCTAATGAACAAACCCTAAAACGTTATATCACTCTAGTTTTAACGAAAAAATGTGAGTTTTCCGCAAATGATCCCCCATTCATACCCTACCTCAGGAGCGATTTTACATAAAAACAATCCGAAGCGTTTGTTTGTCAGGGGCTAACTGTACACCAAATTTGAAGAGGATATCTCAATTCGTTCTCAAGTCATCGTGGCTGCAAACAGACACACATACAGTTTTGACATTTTTACGACGCTTAGGCAGAAAAAAATTGAAATTTTTGTCACCGATGCCATACTTTTTTTTAATTTCAACAACACACCACGAGGGCTTACAGCCTAAATACTATCGTACCGTGGGTGTCGACAAGGAGGAAAGACCCAAATTGTTAATTCTGGACTTGAAGGTTTGGAGGTTCGGGGGAGAAGGAAAAACATGTGCCGGCAAGGAATTCCACAACTTGAAAGTCCTAGGGACAAAATAGCGGGCATAACAAGATGTTCTATGTGTGGTGACCTGCACAGTAAAAGGGTGCATTCGCTCTGTTCCCCTGGTAGATCTGTTGGGGGCAGCAGGTGGAGGAACTGTGGAATTATAAAAGAGAGATAGAGGTCACCAACGGCACGTCGGTGGTCAACGGATGGCAGCCTTTATGTGAGGGTAGTGTCACCGATGAGACGTATAGCTCTCTTCTGAATGGAGTCCAGGAGAGCGAGTGTAGAAGCGGCAGCAGCACTCCAAATTTGGGAGCAGTATTCGAGGTTTGGTCTTAATTGTGAAGTATATAAGGTATAGAGATTAGTTGGTGAAAAGTATTTGCGAGCCCGGAAGAGGAAACCTAATTTCTTAGCAGCCGCTTCTGCAATTTATGTGACATGTTGGTGCCAATTGAAATTTCGATCCACAGAAATGCCAACAAGAGAAAATGACTCATTACTTTGAATAACTTGGTTGTTTATTGTGATAGGTCCACGGCTGGTATATCTCTTATGAGAAAGAAAGCAAGACTGTGATTTGGTGGGGTTGAATTGTACAAGATTTTTACTTCCACAGTCTAATATTTTTTGAAGATCCACGGAGATAGAACCCTCCATGAGTCTGCGATCCTCATCTAATTTGGCTAAAGACACAGGTTTAGAATATTGTATATTTGAGTGCAGGGTGCTGTCGTCCGCGTAACTGTGAACTGGGTTGGTTGTGCTAGAGAGGAGGTCATTGATGTGGAGAAGAAACAAAGTAGGGGCTAAAGCTGAACCTTGAGGAACTCCTGCATTAATTGGATACAGTTTAGAGGAATGGCCATTCACGACAACAGAAATGCTCCGGTTGGAGAGGAAATTTGCTGTCCACGTACAGAGTTTTGGTGTAGGCCATAGGCCGGTAGTTTATTATGCAGCGCTGCGTGCCAGACCTGGTCGAATGCTCCGGATATGTCTAGAGCGACAATCTGGGATCCACCGTGTAGTTACATAGACTTGTTCCAAGAATGGGTGACAAAGGAAAGAAGATCGGCAGTTGATCTGCGCTGACGGAATCCATACTGCCTGTCGTAGATTAGGCTGTGTTTTTCAATAAATTTGAGTAATTCGGTGTTTATATACTTTTCCATCACTTTAGAGACGACTGAAAGGAGAGAAATAGGTCTGTAGTTGCTAGGAAGCGCTTTTGACCGTTTCGTGGGGACGGGTTGTACTCGAGCAGTTTTCCAGTTACTAGGGAATATGCCTCTATTTTAAGATGTCTGAAACAGATGAGTCAGGACAGGTGCAAGTTCTGGTGTGCATTTTTTGAAAACAATTGCTGAGATCTCGTCAAGGCCAGAGGCTTTCCTGGTATTAAGAGAAGAGAGCATATTTTGTACCTTTTAGTGAATTTTCTTACAAAAAATTCACTAATGAGGAGATCCCGACTTTCGAATTTTGAAAAAATTTCTTCAAATGAGCGCTATTTAGGACCCCCGGAACCCAAATCCGAGGTCAGTTTCAGACTTTATATGTTTATATATATATATATATATATATATGTTTATATATATATATATATATATATATATATATATATATATATATATATATATATATATATATATATATATATATTTATGTGTCACACCTATAACTTAAAAAATAATGGACCGATTTTGATAAAATTTGGCACATACCTTCCTTTCGCAAGTCGCTTGGATAAGTTCGTTAGCCAGAAAAATCCGCCAAGATTTTCCCGGAAAATTTTGTATTTTCTTTCGAAAAAAATCGAAAAAAAATTATATTTCTAAAATTAACAAAGTAAGGGCAACCAAATTTCATACGCGGGTTTACATTATTAGTGGTAAGTTGCCTACCAAAATTTAGATCCGTAGGTTAAAGGAGAAAAAAGTTACAGGCATTCAAAGAAAAATAAATTTGGGTTCTCCTCAAAACGTCAAAATCGCGATTTTAAACGTCAAAATTGGTGAGTACCTTCCTTTTGCAAGTGGCTTGGATGTGTTCGTTATCTAGGAAAATCCGACGAGGTTTTCCCGGAAAATTTTGTGTTTTCTTTCGAAAAAA
The DNA here is from genome assembly GCA_964006375.1 of Tillus elongatus. Taxonomy (NCBI): domain Eukaryota; kingdom Metazoa; phylum Arthropoda; class Insecta; order Coleoptera; family Cleridae; genus Tillus; species Tillus elongatus. The sequence continues at coordinate 245,774,736 of OZ023262.1, read as the reverse complement.
ATTTATATCTCCAAAATTAACAAAGTAAGGGCAACCAAATTTTATACGCGGGTTTATATCATTATATGCAAGTTACCTACCAAAATTTAGCTCTGTAGGATAAAAGACAAAAAAGTTATAGGCATTTAAAGAAAAATAAATTGGGGTTTTTCACAAAACGTCAAAGTTGCGATTTAAACGTCAAAATTGGCAACATTTAGGCAAAGAACTTGAATCTAATACGGGCTATGGAAATAAAATGTCTCAAGAAGAATGTTTTACAAACCCTGAAGTCTTAGTTTCAACCGTCATTGTCCTTCATTTTAATAAAATGTTTCCAGAAAATTCATTTCAAATAGACCCTTTCTCTGATGTTTGGCAGTAGCCTAAGCTATAGAGTTTATCGTTTAATGGTATATAATTTTTGTGGAATTTTGGTAAGGAAATCAATAAAGCTCAATATATCTGTTATTATGTTATTGCATTTTTGCATTTTCCATCGAAATATAATGCATGTTTGTAAGAACAAAAATTCTGGACGCAGTAAGTGCGTTATGGTAGCGAATTTTGGTCAAATGCTTAATATTTGAATAGCTCAATTTGCTATTAACCTATAAGGTTGACCAAAAAACGAGTTTTTTTTTATATAAATAAATGATTAAACATTAATTATGACTAAAATAATTACAACGCCCGCTGGAATACGACATTAAAACAAAGTTCCAACAACTGACTCGTTGGTCTAGAGGTATGATTTCCGCTTAGAGTGCGGGAGCTCCCAGGTTCAAATCCTGGACAAGCCCAAATACCTTTTATTTGCTTTTTTTTAACCGACTTCAAACAAGGACGAGGTTCTCAATTCGCCTGTATGTTTTTAGTTAATTTTCTTAAAAAAAATTCACTAATGAGGAGATCTCGACTTTTGAATTTTGAAAAAATTTCTTCAAATGAGCGCTATTTAGGACCCCTGGAACCCAAATCCGAGGTCGGTTTCAGACTTTATATGTTTATATATATATATATATATATATATATATATATATATATATATATATATATATATATATATATATATATATATATATATATATATATATATATATATATATATTTATGTGTCACACCTATAACTAAAAAAATAATGGACCGATTTTGATAAAATTTGGTGAGTACCTTCCTTTCGCGAGTTTCTTGGATAAGTTCGTTATCCAGGAAAATCCGCCGAGGTTTTCCCGGAAAATTTTGTGTTTTTTTTCGAAAAAACTCGAAAAAAATTTATATCTCCGGGATTAACAAAGTAAGGGCAACGAAATTTGGCACACGGGTTTTTATCGTTATATGTAAGCTACCTACCAAAATTTAGCGCTGTCGGTTAAAGGACAAAAAAGTTACAGGCATTTAAAGAAAAATAAATTTGGGTTTTCCTCAAAACGTCAAAGTCGCGATTTTAAACGTCAAAATTGTTAATATTTAGGCAATGAACCTGAAATTAATATGATCTATGGAAGGAAAATGTCTCAAGAATAATGTTTTACGAAGCCTGAGCTCTTAGTTTCAAGCGTCATTGTCCTTCATTTTACTAAAATATTCCCAGAAAATTAATTTCAAATAGACCCTTTCTCTGATACTTTAACAGTAGTGTTGGCTATAGAGTTTATCGTTTAATGGTATATCATTTTTGTCGAATTATCTTAAAAAATCATTAAAGCGCAATATTTCCGTTATTATTCAAGTTACCAAAAAAAAGTTGTATACATTAATTGTAGGGTGTCTTAAGCTACATCTTAAAAAATATTTCCACAATTACAGGGTGGCCCATAAGTCGTTGGTGATTCAAATTTTCTTTTTTTTTTTAGTGAATTTTTTTAATCGAACACGCCCTATGTTATTGCATTTTTGTATTTTCCATCGAAATATAATACATCTTTGTAAGAAAAGAAATTAGGGACGCAGCAAGTGCATTATGGTAGCGAATTTTCATTAAATGCTTCAAATTGTGAATCAATTTGCTATTAACCTATAAGGTTGACCAGAAAACCAGTTTTTTCGGGAAAAATTTAAGTTTACTTTCGGAAATTTTTGTACATTTTCAAACAGTAAAGTTATTTTGATGAAATATGGTACATTGTTTCTAATATATAAATTATACTGGTAACCAAATTTGGTGCCTGCTTTCTTAAAAAAACATATTAGAAACATTTTTATGAAAATTCACTACCATAACGCACTTGCTGCGTCCAGAGTTTTTTAGTTTTGAAAATGATATCCGTCATTTTATGCGCGACATTGGGTACTGTTGGCGGTTGAACATTTGGAGGTGGATTGAGAGTATAATTGCCGGCGAACGACGAGGTAAAAAGTTCAGCCTTGCCCAGGGCGGTAGAAACAATTTCATCCCCTGAAACAAGAGGTGGGAACGTGCCCTTGCAGAAATTATTCCCAATAGATTTAGCAAGAGTCCAGAAGGGTTTGCTGCCGTTGGAGCTTGAGAGGACTTTGTTTTTGATGTGGTTATTAAACGAATTTTTTGCCTCAAAAACAATGCGGACATAGCGGTTTCTTGCGTCGTTAAATGCTTGACGATTTTCTTGACTGGGATTGTGTAGAAGCGTTTTGTGAGCTTTGGCCTTTTCAAGTCTGGCCTTGTCACAGGTTTTAGAGGACCAATGCTTTTGAGTGGCTGAAGAGGTTTTCTGTGTACGTGGAATAAATAATTTCATGCCAGCTTGGATAATTTCTGTGACGCTTTGTGAGATATCAGAGGGGTCAGGATGAGAGAAGCAGACAGACGCCCATGGAAATGAGGAAGAGTAATCCCGCATTTCGTCCCAGTTCGAGGAGTTGTAGCGCCAAACGTTACGTGGGTGTGATAACTGTATGACCTCGGGTTGCATTGCGCAGGAAGCAGTGACCATGCCGTAGTCTGGGCGATTAAGTGGGCCGGTGACTGATGTCTTATAGCATTCAGGTTTTGTAGTAATAAGGAGATCCAAGGGATTTGAGCTGTGTGTTGGGATGCGAGGAAAGTAAGTAGGTTTCTGAACCATGTTGGCTAAATGATTGCTGACTGCAAATGCCTCCGCTGCTCTCTCTTGTTGATCGATTTTTTAAGATCCTAGCCATTCCTTATTATGTACATTGAAGTCACCAATAATAGTAATCTCGGAGGAAGGATATTCATAAATGAGATGGTCGGTTTTTTCAGAAAGGTAGTCGAAGAGCTGGACAAAGTTGTTGTCAGAAGGTGACCGCTAAATGCAACAGATGAATTTAGTTGCAGCCCTGAGAGAGAGTTTCAACCAAAGTATGTGTTTTCTTCCAGCTTCTAAATTGGGGAGTCTGGTGCAGGGTAGATTGCTACCATGCAATCTAAAGGAAGTAAGAAGCTCATACCCCGGGAAATTGAGGTGATTAGTAGCTGTTTTGGCACTGATTTCGTTTTTGGTGAGGAAAAGGAATTTGTGCCTATTAGCCTGGAGGAAATGGTGGACGGAGTTCAGGTTAGAATTTAGGCCCCATATATTCGACAAGGGTATGTTAAATCTTGATACCGGCGCCTCCTGCACACCCCCCTCCCGGAGATCCGAATGGATGGGTATTTTATCTCCGGAATCTCTTGTACAAGGAGGAGCCATCATCATTTTTGTTTATAAGAGAGACCGACTCATACACCAGAACCGGAAACGTCTGTTGGGACTTCACCTGCCCTTGATGTATGGGGTGGTACCTCCTCGGGCGTAAAAAATCCTTTACTATCGCGTAAAGGAAAAGTGCACTACCACCTGACGATTATATTAGGTCGCTTTTAATAATATTTCTATCGTATGTTGTGTTGACATATTTAAAAAAAAGTAGGATAAATTCAAATGTCAAAAATGGCACGGCATATTTTTCAACATTAATAAACCTAAAATATTGTTTTAGTGAATTTTCTTAAAAAAAATTCACTAATGAGGAGATCTCGACTTTCGAATTTTGAAAAAATTTCTTCAAATGAGCGCTATTTAGGACCCCCGGAACCCAAATCCGAGGTCAGTTTCAGACTTTATATGTTTATATATATATATATATATATATATATATATATATATATATATATATATATATATATATATATATATATATATATATATATATATATATATATATATATTTATATATTTATGTGTCACACCTATAACTTAAAAAATAATGGACCGATTTTGATAAAACTTGGTGAGTACCTTCCTTTCGCAAATGGCTTGAAAAAGTTCGTTAGCCAGGGAAATCCGCCGAGGTTTTCCCGGAAAATTTTGTGATTTATTTCGAAAAAAATCGATTTTTTTTTATATTTTTAAAATTAACAAAGTAAGGGCAACCAAATTTCACACGCGGGTTTATATCACTATTGGCAAGTTACATACCAAAATTTAGCTCCGTAGGTTAAAGGACAAAAAAGTTACAGGCATTCAAAGAAAAATAAATTTGGGTTCTCCTCAAAACGTCAAAATCGCGATTTTAAACGTCAAAATTGGTGAGTACCTTCGTTTTGCAAGTGGCTTGGATATGTTCGTTATCCAGGAAAATCCGACGAGGTTTTCCCGGAAAATTTTGTGTTTTCTTTCGAAAAAAATTTATATCTCCAAAATTAACAAAGTAAGGGCAACCAAATTTTATACGCGGGTTTATATCATTATAGGCAACCTACTTACCAAAATTTATCTCTGTAGGTCAAAAGACAAAAAAGTTATAGGCATTTAAACAAAAATAAATTGAGGTTTTTCACAAAACGTCAAAGTTGCGATTTAAACGTCAAAATTGGCAACATTTAGGAAAAGAACTTGTATCTAATACGGGCTATGGAAATAAAATCTCTCAAGAAGAATGTTTTACAAACCCTGAAGTCTTAGTTTCAACCGTCATTGTCCTTCATTTTAATAAAATGTTTCCAGAAAATTCATTTCAAATAGACCCTTTCTCTGACGCTTGTCACTAGTCTTAGCTATAGAGTTTATCGTTAATGGTATATAATTTTTGTAGAATTTTCGTTAAAAAAAATCAATAAAGCTCAATATATCTGTTATTACACAAGATATGAAAAAAATTTGTATATATTAATTATAGGGTGTCTTGAGCTACATCTTAAAAAATTATTTCTACAATCACAGGGTGGCCCATAAGTCGTTGGTGATACAAATTTTCTTTTTTTTTTAATCAAACACGCCTTATGTTATTGCATTTTTGCATTTTCCATCGAAATATAATGCATGTTTGTAAGAACAAAAATTCTGGACGCAGTAAGTGCGTTATGGTAGCGAATTTTGATCAAATGCTTAATATTTGAATAGTTCAATTTGCTATTAACCTATAAGGTTGACCAAAAAACGAGTTTTTTCGGGAACACTTTAAATTTACTTTCGGATTTTTTTTTTACATTTTCAAACAATAAAGTTATTTTGATGAAACATGGCACATTGTTTTTACTATATAGATTTTACTGGTAACCAAATGTGATGCCTGCTTTCTTAAAAAACACATTATTGCTATTAAAAAATAGTTTTATGAAAATTCACTACCATAACGCACTTGCTGCGTCCAGAGTTTTTATTTCATTCAAAGATTGACGACTACATTATATGGGTGTATGAAATACTACTTGACATACAAAACATATTTCGTTAAAATTAACGGGATGTTTTTCTACCGGCAGATTTTATTTTAAGATAAAACCATAAATTTTGTGAAATTATAACAAATGTGGCTATCTCAAAAACTTAACACTTGGTAAATAGATATATAGGGTTATTTGCGTTTCCAATAGACTCTACCCCGTGATCTCTTTTCGGTTCAGTATCTCGGAATCAAACACCTTGTATAATTGTTTTATATTTGTTACAAAAAACATGCAATATTACATTTTCTGCTCAATGCAGTAATAGTGAGATGACGCATGTAAAATTTTAATTGAACTACAAAAAATACAGTAAGCTTTTTGTATCACGTCAGTTTTCTTACATCTCAAAAACGTTTGATATATATTTTTTGCGAGCACATTAATTTCCGTTCTAGTATTATTCAATCCCCGCTCTCCGTTTCATACTACATAAACACTTTGTCTTCAGTCGTAGAAACTGAATTGCTTTATCGACTTGTCTTGTCCCCATCCCCCTCGGTAAAGTCAGAGGAGAATATTGCGTGATATTAAATTCCGGAGATTCTCTCAACATACATTAGCTTATAAATTCTTGGAGTAACGTAAGTTGTGTTTCTATATTTTAATATCTGACAAGAGGAGGTACACTCACGATATGCTTACGAAAGAGTAGGTTTAAACTCTGATTTAAACACGTAGAGGGTTATTTCATTCAAATCCACACTTATATGTTCTAGAGCATTTTCGTAGAAAAAGTTCATCAATGAGGGGATCGCGACTTTCGATTTTGAAAAAATTTCTTCAAATGAGCGTGAACTAGGACCCCTAAATCACATATCCGGGGTCAGTTTCATTTAACAGTCGAATGGGGAATCTTTTTCATTCAATCCTCGCAACAAATATAATTTCAAATCCATCCTGACTTTCCTCGATTTTGAGAAATTTCGAAAAAACTGAAATTTGCCGATTTTATTTTTCTTCGATAACTCAATAACGACTTCTGCGACCGCTTTTGAACTATCACATTGTTGAGACACTTTTTTACGAAAAATTCATTGAGGTTAACAGAAGCATCCCAATTTTCATTTTTTTTTTCATGTTATCGGCACTATCTGTTGTGTTCTTATGTTGGCCATTTTAAATTTTTAGTTAGTCAGATATCCCTCCAAAAGAGCTTTTCAACGAAGTACGACATGTCTAAAAAATCTGCACCTATACGAGAAATATTAACAAACAATTTATTTGACCCTGGCAGGCTATGAACTAAAACGACAGTGTGACATAAATGACAATTTTTAACAGAATAATCAGAAATTATGTGAACTTTGGAACCTTTGAACAACACATACCTAAGTGTGTGTGTGTTGCATAACGAGATGGTTTAAAATTTTTGATTCATCAACCACAGACTTTTAACCTAAAATTTCGTTTCGATTCATAACCACATCCAGTAAGGAAAACCTATAACTCGATTTCCTTATGTGAACAGGTAATTGCGTAAATAAGTTCGTAAGCCAGGAAAATCAACCCAGGTTTTCCCCGAAAAGTTTGTGTTTTATTTCGAAAAAAAAAATATAGCTCCGGAGATAGCAAAGCAAGGGCAACTAAATTTGGTACGCGTGTTTGTATTATCAATAGTGACCCACGTACCAAAATTTAGGTATGTAGGTGAAAAGACCAAAAGGTATAGGCATTAGGCATTTAAAGAAAACAAATTTGGGGTTTTTCTCAAAACGTCAAAGTGGCGATTTGAAACGTCAAAATGCGCAATATTTAGGCAAAGAACCTCAAACGAATACGGGTTATGAAAAGAAAATGTCGCAAGAAGCGTGCTCTACAAACCCTTAAATTTCGGCTTCAACCATCATTGTTCTTTATTTTACTAAAATATTTCCAGAAAATTCATTTCAGATAGACCGTTTCTCTCATGTTTTGACAGTAGTTTTAGCTAAGTTTATGGTTTAATGGTCTGTAATTTTTAGCTAATTTTCGTAGAAAAAATTCGTTAACGAGAAGACGGCGAGTTTTGAATTTTAAAAAGATTTCTTCAAGTGCGTGCAAACGAGCCCCCCTAAAATCCAGATCCGGGTTTACTTTCACTTTTTATTTGTTTACATATATACAAACTGACACATTTCTACGGTAAAGCATTATATAATTGTTATTATACCAGATACGAAAAAAAAATTGTCTACTTTAATTATAGGGTGTCTTTAGCTGCATCTTCTAAAGTTATTTGGACAACCACAGGATGTCCCACAAGTTGTTCTTAATACCTACAATTTTTCATACGAACATTTTTTATATCATTGCATTTTTGCATTTTTCATCGAAATAAGATGCAAACATGGATTATGTGAAGAAAATGTCGCAGGAAGGGTGTTCTGCAAACCCTTATGTTTCAGCTTCAACCACCATTGTCCTTCATTTTACTAAAATATTTCCAGAAAGTTTATTTCCCCTCTTTTTTGATGCTTTGGCTGTAGATTTAGTTAAGCTGATGCTTTGGCGGTAGGTTTAGTCAAGTTTATGGTTTAATGGTCTACAATTTTAAGCTAATTGTCGTAGAAAAAATTTGTTAATGAAGAGACCGCGACTTTTCAATTTTAAAAAGATTTCTTTAAATGAGCGCAAACTAGGCCCCCTAGAATCCACATCTGGGTTTACTTTCAGTTTTAGTGAATTCTCGTAGAAAAAATTAACTAATGGGGAGATCCAGACTTATGAATTTTGAAAAAATGTTTGCAAATGAGCGCGAACTAGGACCGCTAGAACCCATATCCGGGGTCAGTTTCAATTTTTATATGTTTATATGCATATATATATATATATATATATATATATATATATATATATATATATATATATATATATATATATATATATATTGTATATGTATGGATATATGTATCACACCGATACTCAAAAAAATTTTTTCTCAAGAAATAGAAAAGCTATGGTAACTAAATTTGATAGGTTGGTTTACGATATAAAAAGCAAATTTTTTTTTGAGTATCGGTGTGATACATATATCACACCGATACTCAAAAAAAAATTTTTTCTCATGAAATAGAAAAGCTATGGTAACTAAATTTAATAGGTAGGTTTACGATATAAAAAGCAATGGGGAGATCCAGACTTTTGAATTTTGAAAAAATGTTTGCAAATGAGCACGAACTAGGACCGCTAGAACCCATATCCAGGGTCAGTTTCAATTTTTATATGTTTATAAGCACATATATATATATATATATATATATATATATATATATATATATATATATATATATATATATATATATATATATATATATATATATATATATTGTATATGTATGGATATATGTATCACACCGATACTCAAAAAAATTTTTTCTCAAGAAATAGAAAAGCTATGGTAACTAAATTTGATAGGTTGGTTTACGATATAAAAAGCAAACTATACAACAAAATTTAGATTTATAGGTTACAAGAAAAAAAAGTGATAGTAAAATATTCGGTGCCAGATCATTTCTAGGAACTTCACTACCATAACGCACTTGCTGCGTCCAGACTTTTTATCTGTTTGCATATGAACAAGTTGACGCATTTCTACGGTACAGCTTAATATAACTGTTTTTATACAAGATACGAGAAAAAATCGTATACGTTAACTATACGTGGTCTTAAGCTGCATCTTATTAAAATATTTTGACAATCACAGGCTGGTCCATAAGTCGTTGGTGATCGCTACAATTGTTTTTTTTTCGTACACCCTTATATTATTGCATTTTCTTTATCGAATAATGATGCATGTTTGCAAGAAAAAATCGAGACGCAGTAAGTGCGTTTTGGTATAGAATTTTCATTAAATCCTTCAAATTTCAGTAACTCAATTTGCTATTAACCTAAGGTTTGTTGGCTACAAAACCAGTTTTCTCGGAAAACTTTTAATGATAAAGCAATGAAATTGTTTCTACTATATAGACTATACTGGTAACCAGATTGATGCCTGCTTGCATTAGAGAGACATATTTGCTATTAAAAATATTTTTATGAAAATTCACTTTCATTACGCACTTGCTGCGCCCGACCTTTATATATATATATATATATATATATATATATATATATATATATATATATATATATATATATATATATATATATATATATATATATATATATATATGCAACCTAGCATTTAGACTGTGATGCTAATGTCTACATTTCAGGACTAAATAGAAAACGATGTGAATAGGTTTCTTTGTTACACAAAAAATAATCAATGCTCACTCACCAAACTAAATGAGTGGATAGGAGTAGTGTTCATGTAGAACACCTTTAATTTACAAAAAATATTTACAGCTCGATTGACAGTCTACCGATTCCATTAAATCGATTAAAGCTTTCAACTCATTCGATCCAAATGAGTTAAAAAAACATGGATTTAACAGAAAGACAATATCTAACGGAATCTAAACCGGAAAATACACGTCCCTGTTTTCTTTTTTTAATCCATTTATGCCCGAATATAAAAACCCGCCATTAATATTCGATGGAGGGTTACAAATGCAGCAGTTCAGCGCTGCGAAGTCCTCTCAGATACAACTCATTATCAAATTGTCGATTCGGTTGGTAGCGAGTTCTCGAATGATATATTACCCCAATTTGGCAACAGCACATTGATACCGCAATTACCCAAATACATTTTGTGTGAATTTATACAGTCGGCAATGTGGTAAATTTAATCCCAAATCCAATAGAATCATTAAACGAATCAGATTATCTACTATAGGTGAGTTTTGATTAAGGTAAAAAAAAAAACACAACGCTCGGTGTGGCCAAGTTCCACTTTTTATAAACTGAAACGCCTAAATTAAATGCCTGGCTCGTTTAGCCGGAAGTACGCCTTACACATGGAGTTTATTTTGTTTCGGGCTTTCTGAAGTTCTCAAGTTGGTTCGGGGTTGCTAATCTACTTTGCAGGAGTGGCATTACAGATCTCGAAATTAAATTTATCAGTTTACATTTCAAAATAAACTCTTTTACAAAGTTATAATATTATGTCATTATGTTACAAAGTTTTCGTAAATTAAATAAAGCTCAAACACAATTATAATGTAAAAGACATTTAAACAGAAATTCCATTACACAACGCAAATGAACGAAAACGATATTAAATTACGCCTAATGAGATACGGCGTAAAACAAACATAGTGCGCTGTTTTAAGATATAGGTAACCACAATTAGTTTGTATTTTACATTTTGGAGAATATGACTTTTAATGTATTTTGTCTCTTCTTAGTAAATTTTCTTGAAATAATCACTAATAGGGAAATCGCGACGTTTGAATTTTGAAAAGTTTCTTTGAATGAGGGCAAACTAGGCCCCCTAGAACACATATCCGGGATTGGTTTAAATTGTTATATATATATATATATATATATATATATATATATATATATATATATATATATATATATATATATATATATATATATATATATATATATATATATATATATATAGTGTCACCATTATTTTATTCAAATTTGTAGTTCAGGGTCAGCTTGTGCTTTGAAAATAATGAAAAATGACGTCAAATTTGGCATTTAAAAAACGGAAATAAAAATACATATTTGTAATTTGATTACTTTTTTGAAATTTCCAAAAATGTCAAATTTTTTTCTGTCCAGAAAAAACTCAGTTATTCTAAAAATTATGTCATATATAATCGCTCGTTTCAACATTTCAAAACAAAATTTGCACGACCCATCTTCATCACAGTACCAAAAGGATTCAGGGGAGAAATCCGAAAACGAAAATAACCCGATTTTAGTGAACTTTCTTTTAAAAAAATCACTAATGAGGAGATCCGGGCTTTTGCATTTTGAAAAAATTTCTTCAAATAAGCGCAAACTAGGCCCCCTAGAATCCATATCCAGGGTCAGTTTCGATTTATATATATATATATATATATATATATATATATATATATATATATATATATATATATATATATGTGTGTGTGTGTGTGTGTGTGTGCGCGTGTATCACACCGATAACTCAAAAAATAATGGCCGATTTTGATCAAATTTACCTTCCTTTTGCAAATGACTTGGACAAGTTCGTTAGCCAGGAAAATCAACCCAGGTTTTCCCCGAAAATGTTGTGTTTTCTTTCGGAAAAAAATTATATCTTCGGAAATAACAAAGCAACCAAATTTAGTACGCGTGTTCGTCTTATAAATGGTGACCCACGAACCAAAATTTAGCGCTGTAGGTTAAAAGACAGAAAAGTTATAGGCATTTAAAAAATGGGGTTTTCCTCAAAACGCCAAAGTTGCGATTTGAAACGTCAAAATTCGCAACATTTAGGCAAAGCACCTGAAATAAATAAGGATTATGTAAAGAAAATGTCGCAGGAAGAGTGTTATGCAAACCCTTAAGTTTCAGCTTCAACCGCCATTGTCCTTCATTTTACTAAAATATTTACAAAATTGATTTCAAATAGACCCTTTCTCTGATGCTTTGGCTGTAGATTTAGTTAAGCTGATGCTTTGGCTGTAGGTTTAGTTATGTTTATGGTTTAATGGTCTATAATTTTTAGCTAATTTTCGTAGAAAAAATTCGTTAATGAGGAGACCGCGGCTTTTCAATTTTAAAAAGATTTCTTCAAATAAGCGCAAACTAGGGCCTCTAGAATCGATATCCGGGTTTACTTCCAGTTTTAGTGAATTTTCGTAGAATAAATTAACTAATGGGGAGATCCCGACTTTTGATTTTTGAAAACATTTTTGCAAATAAGCGCGAACTAGGACCGCTAGAACCCATATCCTGGGTCAGGTCAGGTCAACAATGTTTTGGTTTATTCTAATTTATGAAAATTTAAAAAGACTGGTTAAGTTGTAGTACAGACATCTGCTAAAGTAATTTTTTCTGTTCAAAAATATTTCTGCCTAGAGTTTTTCCAGAAAAAACTTAGTTATGCTAAAAAAATTATGTCATACATAATCGCTCTAGTTTCAACATTTTAAAAGAAAATTTGCACGACCTATTTTCATCACAGTACCAAAAAGTTTCAGTGGAGAAATGCCGTAAACCAACATAAGAAGATGAGAAATTGATTTTCTGGTGTTGGTTTATTGAAACGTTATTTAAAGATTTTTTTATTCATTAATTCAGCAAGAACCTGAAGTGTATCGGTTCCCAAATGGATTAGATAATGTTGGTTTATGGCATTTCTCTACTGAAATACATGCTGATAGCGAATTTTCGAACAAAAAGTTAAAACATTTAAATTAACTTTGGTGCAAAAAGTTAAAACATTTAAATTAACTTTGGTGCAAAAGATAAGAAATAATTAATTTGATAGGATTATCTACGTTTACATTTTCATAATATATAAGTGGCTGATCACAAATGTCAAATGAAACTTTAAAGTAGCAAACTCAAGTAATGTTCTAATTTCTGACAGTTTGCAGCATAAAAATATCTGTCTTTTCCGATTATATTTTTCTTTACTTCCACTGGTTTAAATTTCCGTAAAAACTTACACTTTCCTTTTTTTAATCTTAACTACAGATTAAGTATATAATTTGAATTTTGTGAATTCTTTAACCACTTTTTCTATAAAAATAGTTAATTTTCGCAGAAATTTTGTTGCGTTTCCGCAGAAATCATTGTTCGTAAGGTTTTTGTAAAAATTTGGTAATCAATAACAATTGCTAAATAAGTTTCTTTGAAAATGTTTTTGTATTTTCATGAAAACAATTTTTTCATGCATATTTTGTTTTTAAAGTTTCTTCGAAAAGCCTTTTGTGAATAATTATACCTTGGAAGGTAGGTAAATAGCTTGAAGAGGTTTGTTGGCCAGGAAAGTCGGACCAGTTTTTAGGGAACATTTAAAGTTTATTTTCAGAAAAATGTTGTACTTCTTCAAACAATAAAGTTATTTTGGTGAAATATGCTACATTGTTTCAACAATATAGGTTATACTGGTAACCGAATGAGATGCCTGCTTTTATTAAAAGAAGTTCTTCCTAAACAGTACCGCGAATCGTCGTAATTGACACTGTTGATTATAATACCAAATTATTTCACAACATTCATACACCCGAAAAACTCAATGTTTGACCTAAAATTTTGGTGGTCATATTGTTGATTCATTTTTTACCTGGTAATCTGACTGAAGATATGTACTTGAAGTTGTTGGAAAACAATGATCCAATGTTGACTGGCATTATCGAGAGCATTATCTCGAAGACTAGTAGGTATTTCAGCAGTATGGAGCTCCTTCGCACTACGCTTTGCCTGTTCGACAATATCTCGACCACAGGTTTCCAAATTGGTGGGTTGGGGGAAAAGGCTCCATAGAATGGCCCGCACGATCGCCAGATTTATCACCGCTAGATTTATTTTTGCGGGGTCACATAAAAAGTAAAATTTATTGTACTCAGATCAAATCCTTACAAGATTCATGCCAGCTTGACGTTAACGAATGACTCCAAATCACTGCAGAAATGTTACAGAATGTGCGCCGACGTTTTTCACAAAACTTGTACGCTCGTATGAAGCCTGTTGGTCAAAATTTTGAACATTTGACAAATTGACATAAGTTTTACTTCCACATTGTCACAACGTGTGGAAGTATGGCATCGACGACAAAAATGTCAAAAACCCATTTTCGCTTAACGTCGTAAAAAGTTTCAAAACAAATAGAAAACATGAGTTGTAAACGAAAATATGTTTGTCTGTTCGTCTGTATTTCTGTCTGTTTCTAGCCAAGAAAACTTTAGAACGAATTGAGATATCGTTTTCGAATCGGGTATACATTTAACACCCGACCAACGAACGGTTCGGATTGTTTTTGGGTAAAATCGCTCCAGTAAGTAGGGGACGAATTGGGGGTGATTCGGTGACATTGATATTTTTTCATTAAAACTTGAGTAATATAACGTTTTAGGGAGAGCCTCGGTGGTTCAGTGGTAAGAACGTGTGCTTCTGAACCGAAGGGTACTGGGCTCGATCCCAGGGTACTCATTTCACTTTTTCAGTACATATTGTACAATTAACATCAACAGAGGTTGTGGCATTGTATTTGAGCAAGTTGAATGTCTGCACGTTCCGCCCTTCGGAGGGGGCGTCGGTCCCGTGTCCATGCATGTTGGCCACGTTAAAGATCACTACCCGCCTTACAGAAAGGCAGGGGTTTGCCAAAACTTCTAGGATAGCGAGGCGAAACTGCTCCCTTGCGTCGGTCATTGGTCATAGTTGCGGAAATAGGCCGACGTTAAAGAAATAAAAAAACAAAAAAACAACGTCTTAGGGTTTGTTTGTTAGAAAATTTTCAATTTCATCAAACATCTGGTATTCTGTGCTGAAATTAAATTAGAGTCGGTCCGTCTGTCGTCCTGATCGTCTGTCTGTTAGTTGATGAGATATGATCTTTAAATTTGGCATACAGTTAGCACCCGCAAGACAAGGATTTTTTCCTGGCTATCTGATGGCGACCTTGGATTTCATCTTGGCGATGACGTTCCAGGTCAAATCAATGCCCACTTTATATTTTCCATGAAACTTAAGTATAGGTTGATTATGTAGAGGTGAAATAATAAATTGTTTTGTAATCCCGCAATCGGCATCCAATTTGGTCCGCAGCTAGCTGTTCACAACCTGATATTCTGTATTATCTGTGAGTAATATCGCTTCAGAAATAAAGGGAAGAAATAGTGAGGGAAACTGACACGTTACTATTAAAAATTGAGTAATATATCATTTAAGGAGTTTATAGGTACAGGAATACGAATATTTTTTATTTTAGTCAAATCATGGACCATAAATTTATTTCATGAGAATGCCTGAGAAGAGTAAATTATCACAGCTATGTGGAAGTTATGATTCAATTTGCAACACTATTACTTCCACATCGTCAATACATCTGGAAGTATGGTATCGGTGACAAAAATTTCACTGTCATATTCAAACATCACAAACATATTCAATTCAACTCCACCAAATCTCAGTCTTGCTTTCTATCTCATAAGAGATACACCAGCCCTAGACTCATCAGAATGAACAACCAAGTTATTCAAAGTAATGAGTCCTTTTCACTTGTTGGCATTGCTGTGGATCGAAATCTCAATTGGCACCAACATGTCACATCAATTGCAGAAGCGGCTGCTAATAAATTAGGTTTCCTCTTCCAGGCTCGCAAATACTTTTCACCAGCTAATCTCTATACCTTATATACTTCACAAATAAGGCCAAATCTCGAATACTGCTCCCACATCTGGGGTGCCGCTGTTGCTTCTACACTCGCTATCCTGGACTCCATTCGGATGAGAGCTATACGTCTCATCGGTGACCCTACCCTCACCCAAAGGCTGTAATATCTTGCCCACCGACCTGCCGTTGGTGATCTCCCTCTATTTTATAGATATCTGCACGGGCACTGCTCAGAGGAGCTTTTCCATAGTTCCTCCACCTGCTGCCCCCACTGCTACCAGGGGAAGATAGCGAATGCACCCTCTTACTGTCCAGGTCACCAGACATAGAACATCTTGTTATGCCCGCTCTTTTGCCTCGAGGACTTCCAAGTTGTGGAACTCCTTGTCGGCTTCTCCTCCGAACCTCCAAACCTTCAAGTCCAGATTATTCTGTGAAAATTGAATTTTTTTGTTGTTGAAATTCGAGTGATATAACTCTCAGGGTGTGTTTATTGAAAACACTGTAAATTTTTCATCAAACATTTGTTATTCTGTGCTAAAATTAAATTAGTTGTAGACTATGTGGGGGTGGAATATCGGTGACAAATTTTGAAAATTTTTGTTTTGTTTTACTAAAACGTCGTAGAATGTCTCAAAACATATATAAAACTTGTTATGGAACGAACATTTTTTTGTCTGTCGGTCGGCCTATCTGTCGGCCTGTACACCTGTCTGTTACGAATTGAGATATAATCTTCAAATTTGGTATACAGTTAGTACTTAACAAAATAAGCTTCGGTGTGTTTTTGGGTAACATCGCTGTAAGGGAAGTGACCATTCAAAGTCATCTTCATGTGAAACGCTCATGTACAAGAAGCTGTCACAATTACTCTGAATGGTCGAGTTACAGATAAAAAATCGGAAACCCAAGGCTCCAGAATTTTTTCCTGGCTATCTGAAGGTTTCCTTGTATTTGACTTTCACGGTGACATTTAAGGTTAAATCATGGTCAACATAATATTTTTGAATGGTGGCCTATAATTTTCATCAGAAAATGGAAACCGCAACAAATTTCACCTTTAGACATGACCTCGAGCAGTGACCGTTTCAAATCATCTAAAGGTCAACTGCTCCTGTATAAAATCTGACACAATAATTCGGAAAGTTCGTGTCACTCAGAAAATTCAAATTGTCATAATGTGTTGGAGTATGGTAACAGTGACACAATTTTTTAAAATAAAAATTCTGCTGAAACTGCGTAAATAAGTAACATGCTTTCGGAATGAAAATTTTTGTATTGGTCTGTACGATAACTATCGAAAAGGTTGTGATGTATTCACATTTCATACACAGCCAGAACGGTTTGGATTGCTTTTAGGTGAAATTTCTGCTCCAACTACGAACTGCGTCATGATAGTCTGGATTATTTGTAAGATCGCTTCAGAAGAAAGGGAAGAAATAGTGGGTTGATTGGGGAAACTGACACTTTACTATTAGAAATCGAATAATATGTCGTTTCAGAAGTTTACGGGTAGGGGAATACGAATATTTTGTTTGTTATCAAGTAATGGACTGTGAATTCATTTCATGAGAATGTCTTTCTGAGGAGAGTAAATTGACACAGCTATGTGGAAGTTTTGATTCAGTTTGCAGCACTATTTTCTTGTAGATTTTACCTTTTGCGAGTTTTTCAAATTACCCAACAGGAGACAAACTATTAAAACTTGTATCTATAAAAATGATATATTCTTTTAAAGCGTGTTAACTAGAATATATTCAACTTTATATTTATAACCACTTACATAATCCAAAGTTTTAGCTTTACGAGGACTGTTATACAACGGCATTAGAATAAATTAAAATTGCATATAACTGTCAACGTTTACAGCTTATTTAGTTTACTTTAGGCTTACTAGTATTATAAATTGTCGTTAATAACTTTAACAATAACTATAAAACAGTTTTAGTGAGTATTATAATTCTATTACATTTTCAGTTTAGTAACACAATTTTCGGCTCGGAAGCTTGGGGATATACCGCTAGGTTTAGCGTTAGTAATAAAGCTGATAAGCCTCAAAGCCCTCGTACGAGACTTTATCTATTTTAAGTCAAACTGTGTTATTATATATAGTATACAGTGCGTGTAATAACCTAGTTTCAAAGTCGCAACAAAATTCTGGATAATGGAGTTAAATAGGCACAATTGTACAGCCATTTCTGAAGCCTAGATACTATAATACGGATAGACTATTTTTAATCAGAATATTTTTCATAAGACTAATAGCTACTCAGTTGGTATTAGATTAAGTCGTTCCATTATAAACCATATTGTGCTCAATTTAGTATGATAACACAGTGGACAGAAAACTGTTTTGTTATTCCTTAAATGCTTGTAATCTTTCTCAGCATATAAGGGTCGAAAAGTCGAAGTTAGTTTTTTAAATTTCATTAAGACCTATATAAAATTTATCAATACGCTTTTAACAATAACATGTCTGGAAACTAATACGACGGCAAAAAATCCGATTTAAGTGAATTTTCTTGAAAAAATTGAAAATATTTTAGTATAACTTTTTTGTCTTGTGACATAAAACTCTAAATTTTGGTATATAGTTTTATTTTTATATCGTAAACCAACCTACCAAATTTTGTTATCATAGCTTTTTTATTTTTTGAGAAAAAATTTTTTTTCGAATGAAAACTCAAAATTTTCCCGCAAACCTTTTTCGATTTTCCTGACTAACGAACTTGTCCAAGTTAATTACAAAAGGAAGGTACATGCCAAATTTTATCAAAATTGGCCCATTATTTTTTGAGTTATCGGTGTCATACATACATACATATATATATATATATATATATATATATATATATATATATATATATATATATATATATATATATATATATATATATATATATATATATATATATATATATATATATATATATATATATATATATATATATATATATATATATATATATATATATATAAACATATAAAAATTGAAACTTACCCCGGATATTGGTTCTAAGGGTCCTAGTTTGCGCTCATTTTCAAATTTTTTTCAAAATTCAAAAGTCGGGATCTCCCCATTGGTGAATTTTTTCTGCGAAAATTCACTAAAAATCCATGATAACAAACTTTGAACAAACCACTTAACAAAGTGGATTCCATCGTTACGGGACTTGACTTTTGCGTTTTCGTCGTCACATACACTACATTTGATTTTTATGTTTGAGACTACTCATTATTTTTAAGTAATTAATTGTATTGTCCGTAATTTTTCTAATTAAATATGGAAGTCTTTACCAACAATGAACTAACAGACATGCATGTTATGTATTCCCGGGCTTTTGGTAAGTGTTATGAGGCCAAACGACTGTATCAAGAAGCCTTCCCAAATTGGAGAATTCCAGAAAGAAGGATGTTTCAACGGATACATCGATCTGTCTCTTTCAAATATATATATATATATATATATATATATATATATATATATATATATATATATATATATATATATATATATATATATATATATATATATATTACCAGGTACACTTAATAAAGGTACTGCTGATCGAGGCCCACGAAGTGCACGAAAACCTGATTTTGAAGAGGCTGTTCTGTCACTATTGCCTGAAAGAAATTTTATACCCCAATGGTTTCTTCAACATAATAATGAGAGAAGTTGTTGAATTGTGTATTGTTCACTGACGAGTCTCGATTTAGGCGCGACGGGATCGTCAATTTTCGTAACAGCCATATTTGGGCTGACGAAAATCCCCACGCAGTTTTTGAAAGGCATCATCAACAGCAATTTTCCTTAAATGTATGGGCTAGAATTGTAGGGTCTAATTTGATAGGACCAATTATTTTACCTCACAGACTTAATGCTACTACTTATATTGAATTCCTGCAAAACCAACTAAATGAGTTATTAGAAAATGTACCTCTTGACATAAGACATAACCTGTTGTTTATGCATGATGGAGACCCCCCCCCCACATTTCGCCCTAAATGTCAGAACTTACCTGAGCAATACTGTTGGGCGCAGATGGATCGAATTGGACTTTTATTAATGGGCCATGTCAAAAGTATTGTTTATGAAGGAAATGTTGAAAATGTTGATGACATGCAGGAAATAATTGTACATGGGTGCGAACAAATTAGAAATACACCAGAAATATTTCGTACGACGTTGTATGCTCCGCAGAATACCGAAGTGAATTGAAGTCGAAGGTGGCCATTTTAAAAATTTATTGTAGTCAGGTATCATAAAATGTTATAAACTTTTTTATTTGTTGTTTTATTTGTTGTTAAAATTTACAGACAATACAATTAATTACTTGAGAAAAATTAATTTTTGAGCGACATCGACATACAAAAATTAAAATATCTCGAAAATGGTGTGCCTGAGAACTTTGGATCAAATATACATTTTTTGCTTACAATTGATAAGGGCTGCAATGTCGCTATACGGTAGGTCGATATTACTGGGTGTCAAAAAATTATAGCCAATTGAATGCAAGCATAGTCTTACAGGTGACGCCCTTTACCAGCACTGTTATTAACAATAACATATTTAAATATCTTGCCCTCAAAAACCCCCGCATGCCAACTTTCACGCCAAAATTTTAATTTGACTCAGACTTATTCGTGAAAAACTGACAGAAACCAATAATTTTAACACGCTGTATTTAAAAATCTAAGCATTTTCGGATCCATGTATAGTAGTATTATTTTTTTGTGCTGAATGTGAACCTGTAAACATATACCATAATTTTTTAAACACCCTATATATATATATATATATATATATATATATATATATATATATATATATATATATATATATATATAATCTGGACAGCATTGTTTTCAAAACTTACGGTTTTTGTAATACACTGAAAAATTATTTCTAAAGTTCTGAGGGTCAACTTTTCCCATGAAAAATTGCAAAATTTCTTTTGAGAATCTTATATCTTTGAAACACGTCAACTTATTTTTACGGTATTCAACTAATATAATTCCATTAAACTACACATGATTAAACTGGCAACACCGGCTCTTCCTAAACAGGCAGCTGGTGTTCTTGTCTGGTTGTGGTTGGTCCGGATGGAAGGAGTGACAAGAGGAGCTCAGCAGTGCGAAATGATTTAGATATCCTCAGCAGCATCAGTCCGCGACACATATAAAATCATATAGCTAAGAATTAATATTCGATTACGATGTCCAGTTTACGTCAATAAACCTTGTATTCAGACTGTTTACCTATTGCAAAAGCGGCTGTTAAGGAATTAGGTTTTCTTTTGCGGGCTCGCAAATACTTTTCACCAGCTAATCTCTATACCTCATATACTTCACAAATAACGTCAAACCTCGAATACTGCTCCCACATCTGTGGTACCGCTGCCGCTTCTACACTCGCTATCCTGGACTCCATTTAGAAGCGAGCTATACGTCTCATCGGTGACCCTACCTTCACCCAAAGGCTGCCATCCCTTGCCCACCGGCGTGTCGTTGGTGACCTCTCTCTCCTTTATAGATATCTGCACGGGCACTGCTCAGAGGAGCTTTCTTCCATAGTTCCTCCACCTGCTGCCCCCAACAGCTCTACCAAGGGAACAGAGCAAATGCACCATTTTACTGTCCAGGACACCAGACATAGAACATGTTGTTATGGCCGCTTTTTGTGCCGAGGACTTGTGAAGTTGTGGAATTCCTTGCCGGAACATGTTTTTCCTTCTCCTCCGAACCTACAAACCTTCAAGTCCAGGATTATGTTGCCTCTTTCTTCCTTGTCGACACCCACGTTATGATAGTATTTAGGCTGTAAGCCCTCGTGGTGTGTGTTGAAATAAAAAAAAAAAAAAAAAAAAAAAAAATAAAAAATGTGCGAGATGACCTAGACAGAAGACACATCCCAAGCAGCTTCAGTCCACGCCACATATACAATCATATAAATAAAAATAGTATTTGATTACGATGTCCAGTTTACTTCAGTATTCAATTCCTTTTCAGACTTTTTACCAAATCTTACAGAATATATGTACCAAAATTCAACTTTGTTCGATGATTGTAAGCCAAGTTCTGAACGAATAACATTTAACATAATTTACAAAATCCCGCAAATGGTATTCGTTGTTGTTGGAAAATAACATTGATGTGCAGTATAAGTTTAAATAGAACGAACAAAGATGGATAAACTAAACAATTTAACCGTTGTCAGTGCTTCCAACCTACGGAATATTACACGATCTGAGTGCCTTTTTATTTTAAATTTATAGACAAAATTCAGATGCTCTGAACTGAATTGTTTATAAAAATAAGTACTCAAATGAACATAAATAAGTTTAAATGGAGGAACCTCGGTAGTCCGGGGGCAAGAACGTGTGCCTCAGAACCTAAAGGTGCTGGGTTCGATTCCCAGGGTCTCCCTTTCACTTTTTCAGTACAAACTGTAATAAATTAACATCAACCGAGGTTCTGGCAGTGTATTTGAACAAGTTGAATGTCTGCATGCCCTTCGGAGGGGGCGTAAAGCCGTCGATTCCATGTCCATGCAATGTTGGGCACGTTAAATATCCCTGCTATCCTTACAGAAGGGCATTGGTTCGGCAAAATTTTTAGGATAGTGAGGTGACACTGTCCCTGGCGTCGTTAAGAAGAAGAAAAAAGTTTGAATGGGCCTAATGAATATGCTTAGGAGATAAGCTGAGAACATAAACAAAATACCTATGCATACATATAGATAAATAAACTCTCCTTCTGTAAGGAGAGCAGGGATCTTTAACGTGTATTACAAAACTTTGGAAAATTCGATACTAGGTATAATACACTTGCTGCGTCCCGATTTTTAATGATTGAAAATATAATTTACCTAATACAGAAATTACACAAATATTTAAAATGCAAAACAGGTGCGAGCATATTCAAATACTGATGGTGGAATTTACCATGGCTTACAAACTTGAATATTCATTGGCGTTATCCTGGGGGGTAATATTCTCTCTTGAATTGATAGTATGTCACTTGAAATTTCGACATGTTTGCTTGAGTTGTCAATAACATGCATCTTAGTTCTGATTACATACAAAGTTCATTTACGATTAATTGATAACTAGTGTATGGAGGGTATAAAACAGTATTAACTTTCCAGTACAGCTACCATCAAATCTTTAGACGATGAACTATATGAATGAATTGAGTCTGGGTACTATAAAATGGGGATGACCATTGTATAGCACAGAGTGAGTTTCATTGTTGGCAAGCTGCTAGGTTAGTGACATTTACTAAGTATGTTAGAACCTGAAACTTTCACAGTTTTAATCGTGAAGCACCATTTCAACTGCTGTTTCAACAAAAAAAGAAAATATTTAATAGATTTTAATTCAATAAATTTTATTCAAACGACTACTGTTTTTAGTGAATTTCCTTATATTTTATATATATGTATATATATATATATATATATATATATATATATATATATATATATATATATATATATATATATATATATATATAGATATATATAGGGTGTAAAAAGTGTGTAATATTGCCAATATTTCGAAAAGTATTAACCTTATTTTTTTGACACTTAGTATATTGATTTACTTATATTTAATACTCCGTTGACATGTAAAAAAGTATGTGTAGCTATACAGGGTAGCTCAGAAATAATACCAACATTTTTATTTCAAATAGAACACCTGTATGTTTTTGCGTTTTCTTAATTTACAACAAATTTAAAGTCTAATTGTATTTGAAGTTTTTTCCTATCTTTATTTACTACTGAAAAAATGGTTGTTCGAAGAATTTTTTTTTTAATTGTTAAATTTCGAAAACTGCGGAACATATTTTTTCGACACTTGGTACATTCATGTATTTAAGGTCAATACACTTTTGACGAGTAACTATACAGGCTCGAAGAGAAATGGTACCAACTTTGTTACTTTTAATGGAACACCTGTATATTTTGCAGATTCTAATAAAAAATTTAAGAGGTAAATCCTATAATGTACGTAAGTTTTAAGTTGTTTATTCGTCTACATAATCGGAATTATCGTATCCATATTACAATTTCAAAGTGTGTAAATAATATCACATAACACAGAAAACAAATTAATGAAAATAAACAAGTAAAAGTTACATTTAGTTACTTTATGAAATTTAAAAATGTTGACCATTAGTTGCTAAAGAATAGTCAAGTCTGTGTCAAAATTCTCGCAAGACGTTATCAAGAGTATCCCAATTAATTTCATGAAGTTCATTCCTATTTCTAATTTTCAAATGTTCAATATCATCCGGTCTATATTTGTAAACTTTACACTTTAGATCACCCCATAAATAAAGTCTGGAGATGTTAGGTCTGGGGATCTAGCGGACCACTCAATTGCACCTCTTCTTCCTATTCATCGATTTGGAAACGTCTGGATCACAAAATGGCGAACCTGTGAACCAAAATGTGCAGGAGCATCGTCATGCTGAAACCAAATATCTCTTCGTTTAGGGTACAGGGTTTTTAATTGTGGCATAATCTGTTCACGTTACAAGCGCAAATGAAGTTCTGACGTAAGGTTTTCGTTGATAAAAAATGGTTCAATGATATTATGACCTAGGATAACTATCCAAACGTTGACTTTTTTCTGGTCTTTGCGTGTGTGCTTCAGCCACCCACCGCGGAAGTAAGGACAACCAAATTTGGTACGCGTGTTTGTACTATAAAGGGTGAACTCTGTACCAAAATTTAAGTCTCTATCTTTAAAGACAACGATGTTATGGGCAGTTAAAAAACAAATTTTGGAGTTTTCCTCAAAACGTCAAACTCGCAATTTTAAACGTCAAAATTGGCAATGTTTAGGCAAATAATGTGAAATAAATACCGATTATGTAAACAAAATGTTACAAGAAGAGTGTTCTTCAAACCCTTAAGTTTTAGCTACAACCGTCATTGTCCTTCATTTTACCAAAATATTTACAGAAAATTCATTTCAAGAGACCTGCCTAGAGCCCCCCCTGGATCCACAAACCCCAAGAAAATTTTTTTTGTTCACACTCCCCAAGGAAGTTACAGGACCAGCAGTGAGTAGGGGTGTATAATTTTTTTTTAGCCCATTTTTGTAGAACAAATTCGTTAATGCATTTTTGCATTTTTTTATCGAAATATGATGCGTTTGTAAGAAAAAAAACTTGACGCAGTAAGTACGTTTTGGTAGCGAATTTTCGGTAAATTTGCAGTTTAGCTCCCGAACGCTTTTAAAAAAACTGTTTTCAGAAACCTGCCTAGGGCCCCCCTGAATCCACAAACCCCAAGAAAAATTTCTTGATCACACCCCCCAAGGAAGTTACGGGACCAGGAGTGAGTAGGGGTGCATAATTTTTTTTTAGCTAAATTTCGTAGAACAAATTCGTTAATGCATTTTTGCATTTTTTTTCGAAATATGATGCGTTTGTAAGAAAAAACTGAACGCAGTAAGTGCGTTTTGGTAGCGAATTTTTGGTAAATTTGCAGTTTAACCCCCGAACGCTTAAAAAAAAACTGTTTTCAGAAACCTGCCTAGACCATATCGAAATTCACTTCCGTAACACATTTGCTGCATCTAGACTTTTGAAAAAAGTTTATGAATTTTCAAACAATAAATTTATTTCGATGAAATATGGTACATTGTCTCTACTATATAGGCAACCAAGTTTGATGAATGCTTTCATCAAAGAAAGAGATTTGCTATTAAAAATGTTTTAAAGAAAATTCGCTACCATAACGCACTTGCTGCGTCCAGAGATTTTTTACTTGTCAAAAGTCTATTGAATTTAAATACATCAATATACCAAGTGTCAAAAAAGCAAGTTTCGTAGTTTTTGAAATACTAACAATTTTTGAAAATTTATTTTTAACAACCACGTTTTCAGTAGTGAGTGAAGATAGAACAAAAAATACAATTAGACCTTAAATTAGATGTGATTTTAGAAAACATAACAATATACAGGGATTTCCATTTGAAATAAAAATGTTGGTATTAGTTCTGAACCAGCGTGTATAGTTACACATACTTTTTTACTTGTCAAGAGAGTACTAAATTTAGGTATATCGATATACCAAGTGTCAAAAAAATATGTTTAGTTGTTTTCGAAATATTGGCAATATTCCACACATTTTTACAACCTGTATATAAATTATACCGTATCAACCGTGAAAAGCATTTCTTTATACAATTTTAGTTTCAATTTTTAATCAAATACTTAAATTAATGTCCCCGCTTTTACACCAGAGGATATTGTACGGGCTTCCAAAAAAGTTGCATAACAATTCATTTCGGGTCCCGATATGATACCATCTTCTCTGGTGAAGGATTAAGTTCAGGCTCAGCCCTCCGCTCTCAACAATTATTATAAACTTATCAATCCCAACATATTCGGTTCCTAACTTATGGAACAAAGCCAAAACGATAATTTGTGAATAAAGAGCGACGATCGAACTTTATTCACAAATTATTGTCCCATACCTGTGTTGTCAAATTTTGCAAAGATTTTGGAAATTTGCTTATATGGTCACATTTATCCCCTTCTGAGGGGTACATTTTCAGGTCTTAGCATGGCTTTGCTTCAACGCTATCAACTATAACAGGGTTCGTCTGTATGATTGAATATATTTATAATATCATAGATAATAAAGATCAGGTCGACGTGCTATACATGGATTTTTTAAAGACCTTTGACCGAATCGATCATGGGTTGCTCATTCAAAAACTGGAAGTTTATCGCTTCACACAACCACTGTTATGTTTATTTAAATTATACCTCACTAGTCGTAGTCAATATATTTTTATAATAACTATAAGTCGACTGAATTAATTGCTACATCCGGAGTTCCTCAGAGGTCAAACTTGGGGCCCTTATTATTTCTTTTATTTATTAACGACTTGAGCTTCTCTTTGCCCTCTGAATATCTGCTCTTTGCCGAAGGTTGGAAGTTAAATTCTTCAGTAAACTCTTTTGGTCATTGTAGTGAATGGTTCATGAGTGGTGTAGCGTTAATAATCTATGTTTGAACTTACGTAACTGTAGTGCTGTTTCTTTTACGAGAAAACAAAACAACTTTATTTTCTCATACAATATAAATAATGTTTAGATCAAAAGATCAAATACTGCTGGGAATTGGGAGTTACGTTTGATTCTTAACTGCAATTTGCTTGACATGTGGAAAAATGTATTTCAAGTGTCTCTCGTATAATATGGTTTTTGTTTTGAAACTGTCAGCAATTTATTAATGGTGAGCCCTGAAGAGACGATACTGTTCACTTGTGAGATCGAGGATGGACTATGGATGCCTTATATATTAGCCAATTTATAATAACGCTAAAAATGCCTCTGAGTCACTAAAAAGAAAATATTTAAAATTTATTCTGTTCAAAGCTACTAGCAGCCAGCCCGTGCGAAACTATGACAACAGGACCTTACTTGAAAGGTGGCATGTTTTGAGTTTTTCTGAAAGGCTCCTCCTTGTACAAAAGATTCCGGAGGTAAAATACCCCTCCATTCGGATCTCCGAGCGAGGGGTGTACAGGGGGCGCCAGCAACAAGATTTAAGATATCATTCTCTAATATATGTGGCCTAAATTCTAACCCGAACTCCGTCCACCATTTCCTCCAGGATAATAGGCCCCAAATTCTCTTCCTCACCGAAACTCAAATCAGTGCCAAAGCAGCCACTAATCACCTTAATTTCCCAAGGTATGAGCTCCTTACTTCCTTTAGATTGCATGGAGGCGTGTGCGCATACGTCCGAAGTAATCTACCCTGTACCAGACTCCCAAATTTAGAAGCTAGAAGAAAAGACATACTATGGACAAAATGCAACTAAATTCATCTGTTGCATTTACCGGCCACCTTATGACAACAACTTTGTCCAGCTCTTTGACTACCTTTCTAAAAAAAGACCATCTGATTTCTGAATATCCTTCCTCCGAGGTCACTATTCTTGGTGACTTCAATGTTCATAATAAGGAATGGCAAGGATCTTCAAAAACCGATCCACGAGAAAGAGCAGCGGAGGCCTTTGCAGTCAGCAATTCTTTAGCAAATATGGTTCAGCAACCTACTTACTGTCCTCGCACCCAACGCAGAGATCAACTCCCTTGGATCTCCTTCTTACTACAAATCCTGACTGCTATAAGGCATCAGTCACCGCCCCTCTTGGTGGCTCAGACCACGGCATGGTCACTGCTTCCTGCGAAATGCAACCCGAGGTCACACAGTCATCACACCCACGTATCGTTTGGCACTACATCTTCGCGAACTGGGACGAAATGCGAGATTACTTTTCCTCATTTCCATGGGCGTCTGTCTGCTTCTCTCATCCTGACCCCTCTGATATGTCACAAAACGTCACCGAAATTATCCAAGCTGGCATTGAATTATTTATTCCACGTGCACAGAAAACCTCTGCAGCCACTCAAAAGCCCTGGTTTTCTTAATCCTGTGACATGACTTGAAAAGGTCAAAGCTCATAAAACGCTTCTACACAGTCCCAGTCAAGAAAACCGTCAAGCATTTAACGACGCAAGAAACCGCTATGTCCGCATTCTTTCTGAGGCAAAAAAACTCGTTTAATAACCACATCAAAAACAAAGTCCTCTTAAGCTCCTGCGGCAGCAAACCCTTCTGGACCCTTGTTAAATCTATTGGGAATAATTTCTGCAAGAGCACCTTCCCACCTCTTGCCCCAGGGAAATTGATTCTACCGCCCTGGGCAAGGCTGAACTTTTTGCCTCGTTGTTCGCCGGCAACTCTACTCTCAACCCACCTTCAAATGTTCAACCACCAACAGTCCCCAATGTCGCGCATAAAATGACGGATATCATTTTCAAAACTAAAAAGGTACGTAATATGCTCTCTTCTCCTAATACCAGGAAAGCCTCTGGCCTTGACGAGATCCCAGCAATTGTTTTAAAAAAAATCCCTCTTCTTTATACTACTGTCACCATGGACTGAAAAACTTTATTAGAGGGAAACCAATAAGGTTTGGATACAAACTGACAGTGGATACTGCTTCAGTTTTCCTCTTTACTATGGAAAGGATTCTACTCAATCTAATGACCCACTGGGGACAAGGATTATTGTAAATCTGCTATATGTGGTAGATGATCCGTATGGACACACAGTTTACTTTGATAATTTTTTCAGTAGCCATAATTTGTCAAAAATTTTGAAAGAAAGAGAAATTCGTAGCTGCGGCACTATAAGAGACAACAGGACAGAAAAATTCCCTTTGATTCCCGTAAAAGAAGTAGAAAAATCAAAGCGGGGAATACTTGATCACCGATTTAACCAAAATAAGAAGATTCTAATGGTCAAATGGAACGATAACAAAGCTGTGCCAATGGGAACCAATTATGATACTATAGAGCCAACGTGTTCAGTTTGGAGATGGAACAAAGAAAAAAGGGCATGCTGCAAATCCACAGCCCAAATTTTAAACAGCTATAATAAATACATAGGTGGTGCGGATCACCACGATTGACTACTTGAGAAACATTCAATAGCCATCAGAGGTAAAAAAATGGTATTGGTGTTTGATTACCCGCATAGTAGATATGGCTTTAGTAAACAGTTTTATTTTATATAAATTGCTACATCCCAAGGAACGTACCGCAATAAAAGAATTCCGCAGAAATATTACTGTTCGATACCTAAAACTAGGACATGGTCGCCGGTTACAAAAGAGTCACTAAGCCTACCTTCTGCATTAGGTTCTGCATTTTTGACGAGGTTCGGTTCGATGGCATGAATTATGTTATGGATAAAAGAGAAAATCAACAGCGATGCCAGTTTGTTTCATGTAAAGGAAAGTCGCGTACTTTTTGTAAGGAATAACACTGCCATTGTTTTTCTAAAATCCGTGACAAATCTTTTTAGGTAAATTAATTTTTTTATTTTAACGGCCTTATAATATGTTTTATAGGTTTAGTTTTATACTGTAAACTTTTTTAATGAAATATATATTTTAAGTTATATAACCTTAGCCTAATTTCATAATAGGAATCCATATAAATCACTAAAGTTTAACGCCCAGCGGCCTCATATGAGGTCGGCCGTTCACACAGATCTTGACTGAATGGCTTGAGAAGTAATCGCTTTCAAAATTTTTGAATTATGGCAAAAAATATATAAATTGGGCGTTAATGGGTTAAATATATGAAACCTTTCTCTTATTTTTAATGCAAATTTAAACCCCAGACAAAGATTTGAAAAACGATATCTATATATACTATTTAAATTTAAGAGAACAAACACAACAAGTAAATATTTATGTTATGAGTTCAACTTAACAGTCAATTTATTAAACGATCGTGATAAAGCTACAAACAGCTATTGTACTGCAACAAATTTCTCGCATACTTTATTTTGTTATCTTTTTAAAACCTTTGGCCTTTGAAATTTTGTATAAATATGAGATATCACGTAAACTTGGTGTATGAATTTTTAACAGACTAAAAGACTATCTTGCCATACTAAACTTCTAGAGTTAAAAGAAAACTATTACATAGTGTAGTAAATTAGCCTAATACAAATATCTACAATTAAAAATTTACCATAATAGGGTCCATGGAAGGTATTTCAGTTAAAAAATGACCTAACTAATTTGTAAGCTTTTCGAAAATATGTCAAACTTGACAGGTATATACGATCGATAACAAAATCGTCAACGTCATTTTGGGTTAGTTTTGAAGCATAAACTGATGAACTCTAAATTTGAGTGAACTTGATAATAAAAAGTACTTTGCAACAACTGCGTTATGGTAGCAAATTGTAATAGAAATTATCTAGGTCATTTTTTACAAAGTTAATAGGGTGCTTCAAAAAGGTCTGTCAAAAGTTCTAGGGCGTATAGTAAACCAAAAAATAAGTGTAGTTTATGTTATTAAACTATTTCTGAAAATGCACCACTAATGAGTTACAGCCCTAGAAGTAGACTCTCAAAAAATGTTTTTGGCATTTTCTTGAAAACTACTAGAAGTAACTTAATGAAACTTTACACAGGAGCATAGTTTTTAAGGCGAAATATTACCGCTTTGTTAGAATCTTCATATTTTATTCAGAGGTGTAACTTACAAGGGGTCTGGAAAGGTCCAATGTTCATATCTTTTTTGTTCGTAAGTTTATCCAATACATTTATCAAAAATCTTAAAGTTTCACTTATTTTACATAAAAATGGTTAAAAAATTTGGCCGTTTTTGAGTGATCTGCAGTTGAATCTTGATGTGTTTTTCAAGCTTTTAAAATAACTTGTCCAAAATGCCTTCGAAAATCTTCTAAGTAGGCTATGATATGAATTAAGCAAATGACCAAGATGTCAGCTTGACATTGTTTGACGGATTGTAAATGTCACGTTTTTATTTCTGTTAATTATTTATTTTAAAAAATGGCAAATGATACGTACGCTGAACCAGTTGATATGATGCTAACCTTGGGTGTTTAGAAAATTCGAATGTAGCTGGGAGAAGATATGAAGACAATTTGTCTACTCGGAATGTACCGAATTGAAGAACGTTTTTGGCAATGGAGCAGAGATTACAATAAAATGGTTCGCTTAAAATAACAAACGCAGATGGAGGATGTCACAGAAGTGCACGAATGGTAGAAGTTGAAGAACAAGTTTTGGAAACATTTTTTCATGAGCGTACAATTGGTTCACGCAGATTAGCATCAAGAACTAATATTTCCCATACAACTGCGTTTAGAATTTTGAAAGAATAGCAACTGCGTGCTTACCATTTTAGGCAAGTGCAACATTTACTACCAGAGGATAGGCCATTAAGAGTCGGCTCTTGTTGATTACTGCTTGAATGGAAATCCATTGAACCAGGTTTTTTAAATAAAATCTTATTTACGGACGAAGCACCGTTTACAAGGGTGGGCGTTTTTAATTATCATAATTCGCTTTTCTGGGCCGAAGAAAATCCTAGAGTTACTAGAGTGTCTCACTATCAACATGGTTTTAAAATAAATATTTGGGCAGCTACTTTAGGAAATTGGCTCATAGGGTGTTACAAGTTTCCTGGTACTTTAACGGAGATATGTATTCCGTATTTTGAGAAACTGATCTACTAATTTCAAATATTCGAAAATGTATCCTTACATCATAGAAGGGGCATGTTTTTATGCGTGAGGAACACCCCCACATTTTAGTAGGAGAGTGTGACAGTGAGAAAACATTAATTTTCCAAACAAATGGATCGGGTGTGGTGCGGATACACCAATGCACTGGCCAGCCAGGACTCCCGACATGAATCCACTCTAATTCAATTATTGGGAATATCTGAAAGCAAAACTGCATGAAAATGAAATAAACATGGTAGAGGAATTAAGAGACAAAATAATTAATGAATATATACTTCTTGAAAATAATTGTGAAGTGTTAAATAATCTAACGCTCAATTTAAAGGAAAGATTAAATTGACATAATCAAGAGAAGGGGAGATATTTTGAGCACCTGTTGTGATTTATTAATTTTATTGTGGTTCGTGAGTGTTATTAAGTTTTTTTTAATTTATAAATAATTCTAAAGTTATTTCATTTCATGCTGTTTAAATATTACATTTGATTATCACACCTCATCTTTGTTTTCTTCTTATGCAGTTTTATTTTTCAAAAATTTGTTCTAAGAATACGTCAAACAATGTCAAACTGACAGCCTGCTCATTTGCTGAATTCATATCATTGCCTACTTAAGATATTTTCGAAGGCATTTTAGACAAGTGATTTCAATAGCTTGAAAAACATGTCAACATTCAACTGCAAATTACAAGAACACCTTTTTATGTAAATAAAATGGAGCTTCGAGATTCTGGATAAATGCATTAGATAAAGCCATGCACAAAAAGTATATGGAAATTGAACCATTCACGCGCCCTTGTAAGTTATCTCACTAAGTTACCTGTAGTAATTTTTGAGGAAAATTTTCAACGAGTTTTCTTGTGGAGACTGTAGCTCCTTAGGGGTGCATTTTCGGAAACAGTTTTATGGAAGAAACTACACTTATTTTTTGGTGTACTATACGTCCTAGAAATTTTGGCAGACATTTTTGAAACACCGTATACAGTTATACAGATAATATACTTATGACATTCTCATGAAATGAATTTAGGGACCCTTATTTGACCACAAAAAAATATTCGTATTTCTGTACCCGTAAACTTCTGAAATGTTATATTACTCGAGTTTTATTGAAAAAATGTCAATTTTCCTCAAATAAACCCTCATTTATCCCCTACCCTAAAGCGATCTTACCCAAAAACAATTCGAAGCATTCCCTTGTATGGTGCCAACTGGATACCAAATTTGAAGATCATGTCTCAATTCGTTCGAAAGTTATTGTGCCTACTAACAGACAGACAGACTGACCGACACGCAGAAAAATGTTCGTTCCAGAATCAAGTTTTCTATATGTTTTGAGACTTTCTACACCGTTTTAGCAACAACAAAAAAATCGAAATTTCTCTCACCGATATTTCACCCCCGGTCATTCTACCCCTAATTTAATACCAGATACTTGATTAAATTGAAAGTTTTCTAATAAACAAACCCTAAAGCGTTATATTACTCGTGTTTTAACGAAAAAATATCAATTTTCACCAACAATAACCCCCATTCATCTCCTACCACCGGAGCAATTTTACTCAAAAACAATTCGAACCTTTAGTTCGGGTGCTGTATACCAAATTTAAAGACTTCTTCTCGATTCGTGCTAAAGTTATCGTGGTTACAAACAGACAGACATACAGACCGACAGACACAAAAAATGCCGACCCCAAATTATGTTTTCTATATGTTTTGACACTTTTCACGACGTTTAGGCCAAAAAAAAAAATTTCTCACACGTATTGACGACGTATGACATCGGCGACAAATATTTCAATTTTTTTTTCGCTTCAACTGTTACGGTATAGAAAATATAATTTGGCAACGAATTTTTTTGTGTCTATCGGTCTGTCGGCCTCTATGTCTGTCTATTTATAGCGACGATAATTTTAGAGCGAATAGAGATATTGTCTTCAAATTTGGTATTTAAGTATATCGAACTTTGTTTTGTTAAAACTGCGTAAAAAGTCTTAAAACATAAAGGTAATTTGATTCTGGAACGAATTTTTTTGTCTGTCAGTTCGTCGGTCTGTCGGCCTGTACGTCTGTCTATTAGCAGACGCAATAACTTTCGCACGAATTGAGATATCATCTTCAAATTTGGTATACAGTTAGCACCCAAGAAAGGAACGCTTCGAGTTGTTTTTGGGTAAGATCGCTTTAGGGAATGGCAGCTAAATGAGGGGTGATTTGGTAAAAATGGACATTTTTTCGTTAAGGCTCGAGTAATATAATTCTTCAGAAGTTTATGGGTACAGGAATGAAAATATTTTCTTTGTGATCAAGTCATGGACACTAAATTCATTTCAAGGAAATGTCTTTCTGAGTTGAGTAGATGATCACGGCAATGTGGAAGTTATTGTTCAATTTGCAGCACTATTTATATAGGGCGATTGTCAAAAAAAATAATCATTATTGGCAAGTCAAGTATATGCGGCGCGATATATGGGGCTTAAAAGCAAACCGTGATATTCCAAGAGCCTGCCGTTCATTTCCCCATTTTCTCTCTTATTTTGTCCGACTGCCACGACCATATATTGTGTTTATCATAAATAAATATTGGTGTGAGAGCTCATATTACACTACACTACAATACAAAATCTTTTTAAACTCCCGGAACTGTAGTTTGTTAGAAGCGTGGCGTACAAACTTTGTGCGGTTACGGAAATGTTGTCGTCAGTTAGATATTGTTCACTCTTGCGGCTTTTTGCGTGAAACAATACGGCCAAATGACTTGAAATTGATCTGAATTGAGCCACTTTCCATCAGAATACATATATCGTATAACAGATAACGTGTGAGAAAGCGGACATCCCAACCGGACCCCGACATAATTTCATATGCAATTCACAACCGAAGATCGATAGAATTTTATTGTGCGGATGGGGTGTCCCCCAGTTTAAGGGGTGTGAAATTCAGATATGGCAGCGATTCAGGATCAGATAAATGGCCACCATATACCGCTAGTGAAATATATCGGCTATAGATATTTCCCTTTAGATCAGCACCAGGAACGGACCAGCTCACTTGGAGTGCACCTCATAAACACTCAAAGATAAATTGTTTTAATTATTTCAACTAACGTCTTTAACACATACCTCCAGTCTCAGCGTGACGTTGAAATGGCTGAAATATCCACGGATCGCTATCGATCTTGGTACATTTTTTTTATTGCTAGTAACTGCATATTTTATACGATCATTATCACCGTCATCATGACAATCTAAGAGCAATGTTGCCATGTCGTCGCATCATGGATCACTGTCTCCAGCATCCCTCTTCATTTCATTCATAACTCTGCAGACCTGTATAAAATTACTAGGACTTGATCTCGAGAGTGAGTTAAAATGGAATGTCCACATCGATGAACTCTGCTCGCGAACCTTATCCATTTCGTATGCAATAAGAACACTAACCCAAATATGCAGTACATTTACTGTCACTGCATTATGCGTGTTTTTACTCACAACTTTTTAAACAACAAAGAGAAGTAATGAGAATCATGTTCAATATCCCGCATAGACAAACTTGCAGAAACACTTTTAAGGAACAGGGTACCTTACACTCCCCAGCATCTACATCCTCGAACTGCTAACTCGTGTTTTTCAAAACAAGACCGAATAACAACGAAATGCAGTTGAACATGGCTATACCACAAGAGGCAAAAATAACTTACAAACTGACAAACATTGCACAGCTCTGTACCAAAAGTCACTGTTTTACAATGACTACAAGTTGTTTAATGCATTGTCAGAAAATGTAGGGAATGCGCTTCACCAGCTTTCAACACGAGAGTTCAATTGTGCTAGGCAAGACGTGTTCTACTGTGGACGATTTTTACATATAAACTACCACAAAACTATATTTTGTTTTAATTTTTTTTTTAGTAATATTCATTTTTACTGAATTTTCATTAAAAAAATTCAGTAATAGAGAGGTATCGATAGTAAAAAAACTGTAGAATTTTTTTTTCAAATGAGCGCAAATTAGGGCCTCAAGAACCCATATCCGGGGTCCGTTTCAATTTTTATATGTTATATATATATATATATATATATATATATATATATATATATATATATATATATATATATATATATATATATATATATACGTGTGTGTGTATCCAACCACTAATTAAAAAAAATACTTGACCGATTGCGACCAAATTTGGGAATTAACTTGATTTTGTTAATGGCTTGGACGAGTTCGTAGATGGGCGCCGGGCGTCTATTTTTCTTAGAAAAAAATGTAAAGAAAATTTTGAAAACGCAATATTTTGTGAAATATTGAAGTGTTGCGAATGAAAATTTGCACATATATAGAAGACGTTACAATATAGCTATTAACCAAATTTCAAATTAAATGGCATACGAGGACAGGAGTTATTAAAAAAATCGAAATTATAAATGAATAAACAGCCTAAGATATCAGTTCCAATTTGATACAGCATTTCCCACCTTCAATGTTGATAAGGATGATTAGACTGTGAATGAGTCATTTTAAGTAGATAATTTAAATAGAAACAGTCACCTGACAATTAAATATAAAGGAGCCGGGTTGTCAGATTTAATAAAATTTCATTTAAATCTTAAAATCTAAAAGATATACTAATAAAACATATTGGTACTTATTCATGACAAATATAAGTTCGTCAAAAAATTAATCCATCCAATAAATGTGGCATAATATTAATAAATGTTGAGTTACCAATAATTTCTCATTTAATTTATCATTAATTCTAATTTACTTAATCTGACACCGCTGCATGGTAGGCCAACTGTCATCGCGAAACAGGAGCCGCCGATTGCTGACGCCGAAACGCGAGCCACTCAACGTGTTTTTACGTTTATTAAAACTGAAATGTTTTGTTATACATATTATAGAATATACCAAATAGAAGATTCACTTCAATGAAATGGTTTAAAACTATAAGTTTAGTACTAATTTTCGACGCTTCAGCGCCAGTAGCATTATAATCCATAATCCAGAAATATATTCAGTTTTAAATATCAATCTAACCTCAAAACATTCGAAGATTCGTTATTATTGTTTATGGTTTTATTTTGCAAAGCATCATTTCCTTACATGAAGTGTTAGCGACTAACCACCTTTGTTGTTGTAAAGCTCTTTACCTCTACATATTATGTTGTTGTTATTAAAAAGTGTTTTTTTGATTTGGTACTAAAGTTTCTGACACAATTGTTGATCAAATTAAGTAGCATATGCTTATCCTTATTTGTGTTCTTCAATATTTTTAATAACCTGGCAAGTGAAACAAATACTTATTGGTTCCAGTATCACAAAAATTTTGGGACGCAGCAAGTGCGTTATAGTAGTGAATTTTCATAAGCATTGTACACTGTTAGTAAGATATACTATTAAAACTAATTCTTTAAATTTAAATGGACCTTTGAGATCAGTTTTAGAGTCCCAGTTAGCGATTATTTGAAAAAAAATATGTTTTATATGGAGCTACTAAATTCAAATTTGGTCTTAGATATAATATGTAAATACTGCAAGTGTCTTTAAAAAAATTGTGTTACAAATTTCATTAAAGTTTCAACAGTTTTTCAGAAAACAATTAATTATTTACAAAGGGAATGTACCTGTTAAATTATAAATATGACAGGTATTTTTTCTTGTTAATGTTTGGATGGTTGTGTTTTAGTCAACCCATCCAGTTTTTTCAAACAATAAACAAAAAAAAGGTTTTTAAAACAAAACGAAGCTCAATATGTTATTCTTCTTTTATTTATTACCCACGTGCGTTTACATAGGTGTTACTAAGGTTCAAGATTGAAGATTCTGGCTTAATGGGAAATTTATTGAGCTATCGGATTTGAAATATTTTTACGATAATTTTCTACCATAATATAAAAAACCTTTTTTGTTGTTTATTGTATGCAAAAACTGATGGGTTGACTAAAACAAAACCATCCAAGCAATTAATATGGAAAAATGCCTGTCATTTTATAATTCGACAGGTACATTCCCTTTGTAAATATTTTTTTTCCTGAAAAGCGTTTGTAACTTTAATGAAATTTGTAGCACCATTTTTTAAGACACTTACAATACTTACATATATTTTTTATAATTAGACAGGTACATTCTCTTTGTAAATCATTTAGTTTTTTAGAAAAACGTTTGTAACAGACGCAATAACTTTCGCACGAATTGAGATATCATCTTCAAATTTGGTATACAGTTAGCACCCAAGAAAGGAACGCTTCGAGTTGTTTTTGGGTAAGATCGCTTTAGGGAATGGCAGCTAAATGAGGGGTGATTTGGTAAAAATGGACATTTTTTCGTTAAGGCTCGAGTAATATAATTCTTCAGAAGTTTATGGGTACAGGAATGAAAATATTTTCTTTGTGATCAAGTCATGGACACTAAATTCATTTCAAGGAAATGTCTTTCTGAGTTGAGTAGATGATCACGGCAATGTGGAAGTTATTGTTCAATTTGCAGCACTATTTATATAGGGCGATTGTCAAAAAAAATAATCATTATTGGCAAGTCAAGTATATGCGGCGCGATATATGGGGCTTAAAAGCAAACCGAGATATTCCAAGAGCCTGCCGTTCATTTCCCCATTTTCTCTCTTATTTTGTCCGACTGCCACGACCATATATTGTGTTTATCATAAATAAATATTGGTGTGAGAGCTCATATTACACTACACTACAATACAAAATCTTTTTAAACTCCCGGAACTGTAGTTTGTTAGAAGCGTGGCGTACAAACTTTGTGCGGTTACGGAAATGTTGTCGTCAGTTAGATATTGTTCACTCTTGCGGCTTTTTGCGTGAAACAATACGGCCAAATGACTTGAAATTGATCTGAATTGAGCCACTTTCCATCAGAATACATATATCGTATAACAGATAACGTGTGAGAAAGCGGACATCCCAACCGGACCCCGACATAATTTCATATGCAATTCACAACCGAAGATCGATAGAATTTTATTGTGCGGATGGGGTGTCCCCCAGTTTAAGGGGTGTGAAATTCAGATATGGCAGCGATTCAGGATCAGATAAATGGCCACCATATACCGCTAGTGAAATATATCGGCTATAGATATTTCCCTTTAGATCAGCACCAGGAACGGACCAGCTCACTTGGAGTGCACCTCATAAACACTCAAAGATAAATTGTTTTAATTATTTCAACTAACGTCTTTAACACATACCTCCAGTCTCAGCGTGACGTTGAAATGGCTGAAATATCCACGGATCGCTATCGATCTTGGTACATTTTTTTTATTGCTAGTAACTGCATATTTTATACGATCATTATCACCGTCATCATGACAATCTAAGAGCAATGTTGCCATGTCGTCGCATCATGGATCACTGTCTCCAGCATCCCTCTTCATTTCATTCATAACTCTGCAGACCTGTATAAAATTACTAGGACTTGATCTCGAGAGTGAGTTAAAATGGAATGTCCACATCGATGAACTCTGCTCGCGAACCTTATCCATTTCGTATGCAATAAGAACACTAACCCAAATATGCAGTACATTTACTGTCACTGCATTATGCGTGTTTTTACTCACAACTTTTTAAACAACAAAGAGAAGTAATGAGAATCATGTTCAATATCCCGCATAGACAAACTTGCAGAAACACTTTTAAGGAACAGGGTACCTTACACTCCCCAGCATCTACATCCTCGAACTGCTAACTCGTGTTTTTCAAAACAAGACCAAATAACAACGAAATGCAGTTGAACATGGCTATACCACAAGAGGCAAAAATAACTTACAAACTGACAAACATTGCACAGCTCTGTACCAAAAGTCACTGTTTTACAATGACTACAAGTTGTTTAATGCATTGTCAGAAAATGTAGGGAATGCGCTTCACCAGCTTTCAACACGAGAGTTCAATTGTGCTAGGCAAGACGTGTTCTACTGTGGACGATTTTTACATATAAACTACCACAAAACTATATTTTGTTTTAATTTTTTTTTTAGTAATATTCATTTTTACTGAATTTTCATTAAAAAAATTCAGTAATAGAGAGGTATCGATAGTAAAAAAAACTGTAGAATTTTTTTTTCAAATGAGCGCAAATTAGGGCCTCAAGAACCCATATCCGGGGTCCGTTTCAATTTTTATATGTTATATATATATATATATATATATATATATATATATATATATATATATATATATACGTGTGTGTGTATCCAACCACTAATTAAAAAAAAATACTTGACCGATTGCGACCAAATTTGGGAATTAACTTGATTTTGTTAATGGCTTGGACGAGTTCGTAGATGGGCGCCGGGCGTCTATTTTTCTTAGAAAAAAATGTAAAGAAAATTTTGAAAACGCAATATTTTGTGAAATATTGAAGTGTTGCGAATGAAAATTTGCACATATATAGAAGACGTTACAATATAGCTATTAACCAAATTTCAAATTAAATGGCATACGAGGACAGGAGTTATTAAAAAAATCGAAATTATAAATGAATAAACAGCCTAAGATATCAGTTCCAATTTGATACAGCATTTCCCACCTTCAATGTTGATAAGGATGATTAGACTGTGAATGAGTCATTTTAAGTAGATAATTTAAATAGAAACAGTCACCTGACAATTAAATATAAAGGAGCCGGGTTGTCAGATTTAATAAAATTTCATTTAAATCTTAAAATCTAAAAGATATACTAATAAAACATATTGGTACTTATTCATGACAAATATAAGTTCGTCAAAAAATTAATCCATCCAATAAATGTGGCATAATATTAATAAATGTTGAGTTACCAATAATTTCTCATTTAATTTATCATTAATTCTAATTTACTTAATCTGACACCGCTGCATGGTAGGCCAACTGTCATCGCGAAACAGGAGCCGCCGATTGCTGACGCCGAAACGCGAGCCACTCAACGTGTTTTTACGTTTATTAAAACTGAAATGTTTTGTTATACATATTATAGAATATACCAAATAGAAGATTCACTTCAATGAAATGGTTTAAAACTATAAGTTTAGTACTAATTTTCGACGCTTCAGCGCCAGTAGCATTATAATCCATAATCCAGAAATATATTCAGTTTTAAATATCAATCTAACCTCAAAACATTCGAAGATTCGTTATTATTGTTTATGGTTTTATTTTGCAAAGCATCATTTCCTTACATGAAGTGTTAGCGACTAACCACCTTTGTTGTTGTAAAGCTCTTTACCTCTACATATTATGTTGTTGTTATTAAAAAGTGTTTTTTTGATTTGGTACTAAAGTTTCTGACACAATTGTTGATCAAATTAAGTAGCATATGCTTATCCTTATTTGTGTTCTTCAATATTTTTAATAACCTGGCAAGTGAAACAAATACTTATTGGTTCCAGTATCACAAAAATTTTGGGACGCAGCAAGTGCGTTATAGTAGTGAATTTTCATAAGCATTGTACACTGTTAGTAAGATATACTATTAAAACTAATTCTTTAAATTTAAATGGACCTTTGAGATCAGTTTTAGAGTCCCAGTTAGCGATTATTTGAAAAAAAAATATGTTTTATATGGAGCTACTAAATTCAAATTTGGTCTTAGATATAATATGTAAATACTGCAAGTGTCTTTAAAAAAATTGTGTTACAAATTTCATTAAAGTTTCAACAGTTTTTCAGAAAACAATTAATTATTTACAAAGGGAATGTACCTGTTAAATTATAAATATGACAGGTATTTTTTCTTGTTAATGTTTGGATGGTTGTGTTTTAGTCAACCCATCCAGTTTTTTCAAACAATAAACAAAAAAAAAGGTTTTTAAAACAAAACGAAGCTCAATATGTTATTCTTCTTTTATTTATTACCCACGTGCGTTTACATAGGTGTTACTAAGGTTCAAGATTGAAGATTCTGGCTTAATGGGAAATTTATTGAGCTATCGGATTTGAAATATTTTTACGATAATTTTCTACCATAATATAAAAAACCTTTTTTGTTGTTTATTGTATGCAAAAACTGATGGGTTGACTAAAACAAAACCATCCAAGCAATTAATATGGAAAAATGCCTGTCATTTTATAATTCGACAGGTACATTCCCTTTGTAAATATTTTTTTTCCTGAAAAGCGTTTGTAACTTTAATGAAATTTGTAGCACCATTTTTTAAGACACTTACAATACTTACATATATTTTTTATAATTAGACAGGTACATTCTCTTTGTAAATCATTTAGTTTTTTAGAAAAACGTTTGTAACAGACGCA
Source organism: Tillus elongatus (assembly GCA_964006375.1). Taxonomy (NCBI): domain Eukaryota; kingdom Metazoa; phylum Arthropoda; class Insecta; order Coleoptera; family Cleridae; genus Tillus; species Tillus elongatus. Next base: position 245,732,544 of record OZ023262.1, on the reverse strand, counting down.
ATAACTTTCGCACGAATTGAGATATCATCTTCAAATTTGGTATACAGTTAGCACCCAAGAAAGGAACGCTTCGAGTTGTTTTTGGGTAAGATCGCTTTAGGGAATGGCAGCTAAATGAGGGGTGATTTGGTAAAAATGGACATTTTTTCGTTAAGGCTCGAGTAATATAATTCTTCAGAAGTTTATGGGTACAGGAATGAAAATATTTTCTTTGTGATCAAGTCATGGACACTAAATTCATTTCAAGGAAATGTCTTTCTGAGTTGAGTAGATGATCACGGCAATGTGGAAGTTATTGTTCAATTTGCAGCACTATTTATATAGGGCGATTGTCAAAAAAAATAATCATTATTGGCAAGTCAAGTATATGCGGCGCGATATATGGGGCTTAAAAGCAAACCGAGATATTCCAAGAGCCTGCCGTTCATTTCCCCATTTTCTCTCTTATTTTGTCCGACTGCCACGACCATATATTGTGTTTATCATAAATAAATATTGGTGTGAGAGCTCATATTACACTACACTACAATACAAAATCTTTTTAAACTCCCGGAACTGTAGTTTGTTAGAAGCGTGGCGTACAAACTTTGTGCGGTTACGGAAATGTTGTCGTCAGTTAGATATTGTTCACTCTTGCGGCTTTTTGCGTGAAACAATACGGCCAAATGACTTGAAATTGATCTGAATTGAGCCACTTTCCATCAGAATACATATATCGTATAACAGATAACGTGTGAGAAAGCGGACATCCCAACCGGACCCCGACATAATTTCATATGCAATTCACAACCGAAGATCGATAGAATTTTATTGTGCGGATGGGGTGTCCCCCAGTTTAAGGGGTGTGAAATTCAGATATGGCAGCGATTCAGGATCAGATAAATGGCCACCATATACCGCTAGTGAAATATATCGGCTATAGATATTTCCCTTTAGATCAGCACCAGGAACGGACCAGCTCACTTGGAGTGCACCTCATAAACACTCAAAGATAAATTGTTTTAATTATTTCAACTAACGTCTTTAACACATACCTCCAGTCTCAGCGTGACGTTGAAATGGCTGAAATATCCACGGATCGCTATCGATCTTGGTACATTTTTTTTATTGCTAGTAACTGCATATTTTATACGATCATTATCACCGTCATCATGACAATCTAAGAGCAATGTTGCCATGTCGTCGCATCATGGATCACTGTCTCCAGCATCCCTCTTCATTTCATTCATAACTCTGCAGACCTGTATAAAATTACTAGGACTTGATCTCGAGAGTGAGTTAAAATGGAATGTCCACATCGATGAACTCTGCTCGCGAACCTTATCCATTTCGTATGCAATAAGAACACTAACCCAAATATGCAGTACATTTACTGTCACTGCATTATGCGTGTTTTTACTCACAACTTTTTAAACAACAAAGAGAAGTAATGAGAATCATGTTCAATATCCCGCATAGACAAACTTGCAGAAACACTTTTAAGGAACAGGGTACCTTACACTCCCCAGCATCTACATCCTCGAACTGCTAACTCGTGTTTTTCAAAACAAGACCAAATAACAACGAAATGCAGTTGAACATGGCTATACCACAAGAGGCAAAAATAACTTACAAACTGACAAACATTGCACAGCTCTGTACCAAAAGTCACTGTTTTACAATGACTACAAGTTGTTTAATGCATTGTCAGAAAATGTAGGGAATGCGCTTCACCAGCTTTCAACACGAGAGTTCAATTGTGCTAGGCAAGACGTGTTCTACTGTGGACGATTTTTACATATAAACTACCACAAAACTATATTTTGTTTTAATTTTTTTTTTTTAGTAATATTCATTTTTACTGAATTTTCATTAAAAAAATTCAGTAATAGAGAGGTATCGATAGTAAAAAAACTGTAGAATTTTTTTTTCAAATGAGCGCAAATTAGGGCCTCAAGAACCCATATCCGGGGTCCGTTTCAATTTTTATATGTTTATATATATATATATATATATATATATATATATATATATATATATATATATATATATATATATATATATATATATATATATATATATATACGTGTGTGTGTATCCAACCACTAATTAAAAAAAATACTTGACCGATTGCGACCAAATTTGGGAATTAACTTGATTTTGTTAATGGCTTGGACGAGTTCGTAGATGGGCGCCGGGCGTCTATTTTTCTTAGAAAAAAATGTAAAGAAAATTTTGAAAACGCAATATTTTGTGAAATATTGAAGTGTTGCGAATGAAAATTTGCACATATATAGAAGACGTTACAATATAGCTATTAACCAAATTTCAAATTAAATGGCATACGAGGACAGGAGTTATTAAAAAAATCGAAATTATAAATGAATAAACAGCCTAAGATATCAGTTCCAATTTGATACAGCATTTCCCACCTTCAATGTTGATAAGGATGATTAGACTGTGAATGAGTCATTTTAAGTAGATAATTTAAATAGAAACAGTCACCTGACAATTAAATATAAAGGAGCCGGGTTGTCAGATTTAATAAAATTTCATTTAAATCTTAAAATCTAAAAGATATACTAATAAAACATATTGGTACTTATTCATGACAAATATAAGTTCGTCAAAAAATTAATCCATCCAATAAATGTGGCATAATATTAATAAATGTTGAGTTACCAATAATTTCTCATTTAATTTATCATTAATTCTAATTTACTTAATCTGACACCGCTGCATGGTAGGCCAACTGTCATCGCGAAACAGGAGCCGCCGATTGCTGACGCCGAAACGCGAGCCACTCAACGTGTTTTTACGTTTATTAAAACTGAAATGTTTTGTTATACATATTATAGAATATACCAAATAGAAGATTCACTTCAATGAAATGGTTTAAAACTATAAGTTTAGTACTAATTTTCGACGCTTCAGCGCCAGTAGCATTATAATCCATAATCCAGAAATATATTCAGTTTTAAATATCAATCTAACCTCAAAACATTCGAAGATTCGTTATTATTGTTTATGGTTTTATTTTGCAAAGCATCATTTCCTTACATGAAGTGTTAGCGACTAACCACCTTTGTTGTTGTAAAGCTCTTTACCTCTACATATTATGTTGTTGTTATTAAAAAGTGTTTTTTTGATTTGGTACTAAAGTTTCTGACACAATTGTTGATCAAATTAAGTAGCATATGCTTATCCTTATTTGTGTTCTTCAATATTTTTAATAACCTGGCAAGTGAAACAAATACTTATTGGTTCCAGTATCACAAAAATTTTGGGACGCAGCAAGTGCGTTATAGTAGTGAATTTTCATAAGCATTGTACACTGTTAGTAAGATATACTATTAAAACTAATTCTTTAAATTTAAATGGACCTTTGAGATCAGTTTTAGAGTCCCAGTTAGCGATTATTTGAAAAAAAAATATGTTTTATATGGAGCTACTAAATTCAAATTTGGTCTTAGATATAATATGTAAATACTGCAAGTGTCTTTAAAAAAATTGTGTTACAAATTTCATTAAAGTTTCAACAGTTTTTCAGAAAACAATTAATTATTTACAAAGGGAATGTACCTGTTAAATTATAAATATGACAGGTATTTTTTCTTGTTAATGTTTGGATGGTTGTGTTTTAGTCAACCCATCCAGTTTTTTCAAACAATAAACAAAAAAAAAGGTTTTTAAAACAAAACGAAGCTCAATATGTTATTCTTCTTTTATTTATTACCCACGTGCGTTTACATAGGTGTTACTAAGGTTCAAGATTGAAGATTCTGGCTTAATGGGAAATTTATTGAGCTATCGGATTTGAAATATTTTTACGATAATTTTCTACCATAATATAAAAAACCTTTTTTGTTGTTTATTGTATGCAAAAACTGATGGGTTGACTAAAACAAAACCATCCAAGCAATTAATATGGAAAAATGCCTGTCATTTTATAATTCGACAGGTACATTCCCTTTGTAAATATTTTTTTTCCTGAAAAGCGTTTGTAACTTTAATGAAATTTGTAGCACCATTTTTTAAGACACTTACAATACTTACATATATTTTTTATAATTAGACAGGTACATTCTCTTTGTAAATCATTTAGTTTTTTAGAAAAACGTTTGTAACAGACGCAATAACTTTCGCACGAATTGAGATATCATCTTCAAATTTGGTATACAGTTAGCACCCAAGAAAGGAACGCTTCGAGTTGTTTTTGGGTAAGATCGCTTTAGGGAATGGCAGCTAAATGAGGGGTGATTTGGTAAAAATGGACATTTTTTCGTTAAGGCTCGAGTAATATAATTCTTCAGAAGTTTATGGGTACAGGAATGAAAATATTTTCTTTGTGATCAAGTCATGGACACTAAATTCATTTCAAGGAAATGTCTTTCTGAGTTGAGTAGATGATCACGGCAATGTGGAAGTTATTGTTCAATTTGCAGCACTATTTATATAGGGCGATTGTCAAAAAAAATAATCATTATTGGCAAGTCAAGTATATGCGGCGCGATATATGGGGCTTAAAAGCAAACCGAGATATTCCAAGAGCCTGCCGTTCATTTCCCCATTTTCTCTCTTATTTTGTCCGACTGCCACGACCATATATTGTGTTTATCATAAATAAATATTGGTGTGAGAGCTCATATTACACTACACTACAATACAAAATCTTTTTAAACTCCCGGAACTGTAGTTTGTTAGAAGCGTGGCGTACAAACTTTGTGCGGTTACGGAAATGTTGTCGTCAGTTAGATATTGTTCACTCTTGCGGCTTTTTGCGTGAAACAATACGGCCAAATGACTTGAAATTGATCTGAATTGAGCCACTTTCCATCAGAATACATATATCGTATAACAGATAACGTGTGAGAAAGCGGACATCCCAACCGGACCCCGACATAATTTCATATGCAATTCACAACCGAAGATCGATAGAATTTTATTGTGCGGATGGGGTGTCCCCCAGTTTAAGGGGTGTGAAATTCAGATATGGCAGCGATTCAGGATCAGATAAATGGCCACCATATACCGCTAGTGAAATATATCGGCTATAGATATTTCCCTTTAGATCAGCACCAGGAACGGACCAGCTCACTTGGAGTGCACCTCATAAACACTCAAAGATAAATTGTTTTAATTATTTCAACTAACGTCTTTAACACATACCTCCAGTCTCAGCGTGACGTTGAAATGGCTGAAATATCCACGGATCGCTATCGATCTTGGTACATTTTTTTTATTGCTAGTAACTGCATATTTTATACGATCATTATCACCGTCATCATGACAATCTAAGAGCAATGTTGCCATGTCGTCGCATCATGGATCACTGTCTCCAGCATCCCTCTTCATTTCATTCATAACTCTGCAGACCTGTATAAAATTACTAGGACTTGATCTCGAGAGTGAGTTAAAATGGAATGTCCACATCGATGAACTCTGCTCGCGAACCTTATCCATTTCGTATGCAATAAGAACACTAACCCAAATATGCAGTACATTTACTGTCACTGCATTATGCGTGTTTTTACTCACAACTTTTTAAACAACAAAGAGAAGTAATGAGAATCATGTTCAATATCCCGCATAGACAAACTTGCAGAAACACTTTTAAGGAACAGGGTACCTTACACTCCCCAGCATCTACATCCTCGAACTGCTAACTCGTGTTTTTCAAAACAAGACCAAATAACAACGAAATGCAGTTGAACATGGCTATACCACAAGAGGCAAAAATAACTTACAAACTGACAAACATTGCACAGCTCTGTACCAAAAGTCACTGTTTTACAATGACTACAAGTTGTTTAATGCATTGTCAGAAAATGTAGGGAATGCGCTTCACCAGCTTTCAACACGAGAGTTCAATTGTGCTAGGCAAGACGTGTTCTACTGTGGACGATTTTTACATATAAACTACCACAAAACTATATTTTGTTTTAATTTTTTTTTTTTAGTAATATTCATTTTTACTGAATTTTCATTAAAAAAATTCAGTAATAGAGAGGTATCGATAGTAAAAAAACTGTAGAATTTTTTTTTCAAATGAGCGCAAATTAGGGCCTCAAGAACCCATATCCGGGGTCCGTTTCAATTTTTATATGTTTATATATATATATATATATATATATATATATATATATATATATATATATATATATATATATATATATATATATATATATATATATATATATATATACGTGTGTGTGTATCCAACCACTAATTAAAAAAAATACTTGACCGATTGCGACCAAATTTGGGAATTAACTTGATTTTGTTAATGGCTTGGACGAGTTCGTAGATGGGCGCCGGGCGTCTATTTTTCTTAGAAAAAAATGTAAAGAAAATTTTGAAAACGCAATATTTTGTGAAATATTGAAGTGTTGCGAATGAAAATTTGCACATATATAGAAGACGTTACAATATAGCTATTAACCAAATTTCAAATTAAATGGCATACGAGGACAGGAGTTATTAAAAAAATCGAAATTATAAAAGAATAAACACCCTAAGATATCAGTTCCAATTTGATACAGCATTTCCCACCTTCAATGTTGATAAGGATGATTAGACTGTGAATGAGTCATTTTAAGTAGATAATTTAAATAGAAACAGTCACCTGACAATTAAATATAAAGGAGCCGGGTTGTCAGATTTAATAAAATTTCATTTAAATCTTAAAATCTAAAAGATATACTAATAAAACATATTGGTACTTATTCATGACAAATATAAGTTCGTCAAAAAATTAATCCATCCAATAAATGTGGCATAATATTAATAAATGTTGAGTTACCAATAATTTCTCCTTTAATTTATCATTAATTCTAATTTACTTAATCTGACACCGCTGCATGGTAGGCCAACTGTCATCGCGAAACAGGAGCCGCCGATTGCTGACGCCGAAACGCGAGCCACTCAACGTGTTTTTACGTTTATTAAAACTGAAATGTTTTGTTATACATATTATAGAATATACCAAATAGAAGATTCACTTCAATGAAATGGTTTAAAACTATAAGTTTAGTACTAATTTTCGACGCTTCAGCGCCAGTAGCATTATAATCCATAATCCAGAAATATATTCAGTTTTAAATATCAATCTAACCTCAAAACATTCGAAGATTCGTTATTATTGTTTATGGTTTTATTTTGCAAAGCATCATTTCCTTACATGAAGTGTTAGCGACTAACCACCTTTGTTGTTGTAAAGCTCTTTACCTCTACATATTATGTTGTTGTTATTAAAAAGTGTTTTTTTGATTTGGTACTAAAGTTTCTGACACAATTGTTGATCAAATTAAGTAGCATATGCTTATCCTTATTTGTGTTCTTCAATATTTTTAATAACCTGGCAAGTGAAACAAATACTTATTGGTTCCAGTATCACAAAAATTTTGGGACGCAGCAAGTGCGTTATAGTAGTGAATTTTCATAAGCATTGTACACTGTTAGTAAGATATACTATTAAAACTAATTCTTTAAATTTAAATGGACCTTTGAGATCAGTTTTAGAGTCCCAGTTAGCGATTATTTGAAAAAAAATATGTTTTATATGGAGCTACTAAATTCAAATTTGGTCTTAGATATAATATGTAAATACTGCAAGTGTCTTTAAAAAAATTGTGTTACAAATTTCATTAAAGTTTCAACAGTTTTTCAGAAAACAATTAATTATTTACAAAGGGAATGTACCTGTTAAATTATAAATATGACAGGTATTTTTTCTTGTTAATGTTTGGATGGTTGTGTTTTAGTCAACCAATCCAGTTTTTTCAAACAATAAACAAAAAAAAAGGTTTTTAAAACAAAACGAAGCTCAATATGTTATTCTTCTTTTATTTATTACCCACGTGCGTTTACATAGGTGTTACTAAGGTTCAAGATTGAAGATTCTGGCTTAATGGGAAATTTATTGAGCTATCGGATTTGAAATATTTTTACGATAATTTTCTACCATAATATAAAAAACCTTTTTTGTTGTTTATTGTATGCAAAAACTGATGGGTTGACTAAAACAAAACCATCCAAGCAATTAATATGGAAAAATGCCTGTCATTTTATAATTCGACAGGTACATTCCCTTTGTAAATATTTTTTTCCTGAAAAGCGTTTGTAACTTTAATGAAATTTGTAGCACCATTTTTTAAGACACTTACAATACTTACATATATTTTTTATAATTAGACAGGTACATTCTCTTTGTAAATCATTTAGTTTTTTAGAAAAACGTTTGTAACTTTAATGAAATTTGTAACACAATTTTTTTAAAGGCACTTGCAGTACTTACATATTATATCTAAGACAAAATTTTAATTTAGTAGCTCCATATAGAATATAAATTTTTTCAAATAATCGCTAACTGGGACTCTAAAACCTATCTCCAAGGTCCATTTCAATTTAAAGAATTAGTTTTAATAATATATCTTACTAATAGTGTACAATTCTTATGAAAATTTACTACCATAACGTACTTGCTGCGTCTAGAGTTTTTTATTTGTAATATAGTTGCCATGGTAGAAATTTTGCGCACCTGGTGTTTCTAAAAAAACAATATTGGATTTAGATCTGTATTCTCAAATATTTCTTGTGGACGTTCTTCTGTCTTTTATAATTATTTTTGTTTTGCTTTTATGTGTTATTTAGGGAAAGATTATCTTGTTATATGATTGTATGTGCTATGTTATTTTTAATGTGAACCTGTAGACGTACATTAGCATCCCTGTGTCATTATACATTATGCATTTTACATTATTCATTATATATTATACGTTATACGTTATACATTATACGTTATACGTTATACATTATACGTTATACGTTATACATTATGCATTATGCATTATACCTTATACGTTATACATTGTGCATTATGCATTATGCATTATACTTATACTTATACATTATATATTATACAATACACATTATACATTACTAGCTTTTACACTCAAATAGGTCTCGCAGGTTTTCCAAAAATCTTTCTCTTGGAGGACCTCTTTTATTTTTCTACGTACCTGCGCTTCAGATAATATTTTATGAAATCTATTATCTCTTAGAATAAGACTAGCAAATGTTTCTTTGCTCTATTTAATTTCTTTCAGCAGGTTCCAGCACACTTTCATTCGCCTTTCTATTAGTGTACAGTGATTATCATTTTTTCCATGTTTACGTTTCAAAATCTTTTATTATCTCCATGCCTTGCACAGCCATAGTCCAGGTTTCCGCTCCATGCATACACTAACATACTTCCTACATACAACATGATGAACATTTCCTCAGTTAATATGTTAATTAGTGAGAAGAGTACTTGCCTATAGAATTCGTGTTTTGCTATCGCGAACCTCCTTCTCAGATATTTGCTACATTTGTAAGAATACTTATAAGGACGTGAACATTTATAGTTGTTAAAGTTGTTGGCTGTTTAGTTTTAGATCCATTTTCGTTATTATTACTACTTTTGTTTTCGTCATATTTCCTTCCGTTTTAGCACATTGTCCAGCAGAATTAACATACGTTAGAAATTCTTTTTCCGTTCCTTCTGTCATCTGCGTACTTATGCATTGAAACCGTAGCCATCTATTTTGATTCATCATCTCCTCATCAGTAAATTTTTAAAATAACTTTACTAAAAAATTGATGCGAATTACATAATCTGATCAGATAACGTGGCAAATGAATAAAAAGTCTGGACGCAGCAAGGGCGTTATGGTAGTGAATTTTCATTAAAATGTTTTTAATAGGAAATATATATTTTTTAAGAAAGCTTGCATCAAATTGGGTTATAGGAGAAACAATGTATCACCTTTAATCAAAATAACTTTATTGTATGACAATATACAAAAATAAACTTAAAATGTGCCTAAAAAACTGGTTTCCTGGCTAACGAACCTTAGGTTAATAGTAAATTAAGCAATCGAAAAAAACATTTTATGAAAAATCGCTACCATAACGCACTTGCTGAGTCCATAATTTATTTTCTTACAAACATGCATTATCTTTCAATGGCAAATGCAAAAATTGCAATAATGTAAGGCCTGTTCGATTGGGAAAAAAATTGCATCACTAGCGACTTATGGGTCACCTGTGATTATAAAAATAATTTTATAAGATGCAGTTCCAGACATCGTATAATTAACATATAAATTTTTTTCTCATATCTTATATAATAATGGATATATATTGAGCTTTACTCTAGAAATCCGTCACCCTGTATATATGAAAACAGATAAAAACTGAAACTAACCCTGATATGGGTTCTATGGGGCCTAGTTCGCGCTCATTTGAAGAAATCTCTTCAAAATTCAAAAGTCACTAAAATTGTTTCCAACTCTATGAGTAAAATTGTAATGGCCAAAAATAAATATGAATATAAGAAGAAGAGCATGACTACATTTGTATTACAAATGTCAGAAAACAAAATACTTATTTACATGTCACTTTGAAAGTAGATCTGACATTTATCAAAATAATTTATCAGTTGAATACGACATGTACTGTTGCCATGGACTATTATGCACTATTGTATTACGCCTAAAAGAATCTTGTTTTCTATTTTGGAGTACGAAAGCTTATTTTACTGTTTAAACATTTTTCGATCCCTTAACCTGAAATAGTTTTCGTCTCATTTAACGTTGTTTCATTATAGCGTCACAGTAGGTTTTAGAATCTAGAAATTATTATATTTTCTGTGATTTTTTCGTTGCATACCTAGAACAAGTTTTATTTTCCTTCAATTATAAATGACAATTTTAAGTAAATTCGTATATCTTCTGTGCCCAATGTGTTGAACGGATGCGAAACGGGAGCAGGAAATTTAATTTAAAGTAAAAATGACGAAGAGAACTTTATTGGAGTCACGAGCGTTGTTTCCATTTTTTTAATATTAATAACATTTATAGGTAAATTAGCAGATTCTCGAATTGTGGTTTTTGGAAAAAAATTTCAGGAACTTTCTTAGAGGAACCCCTTTATGCATTAACCATCGGACAAATGCTGTGATCTCAACTCTACAATACAGTCAAGAGACCTAAAGTAAATTTGAGGTTCTGTGCAAGGTAAACATGCTACAACGGACCTGGAAATGAACACTGTAAAAAACTCACAGAAAGGAGAAACTACTTACCAACACCGTTTCTCCATAAAAAACTTCCACTTTGCCCAATTAAAAATAGCGCTAAAAAATAAGCGTGATTCCTTAAAATTAAATAAATAACTAAAACTGCTAACAAGGCATCACATAAAGGGTCTATTTTGAATTAATTTTCTGCAAATAATGTATTAAAATAAAGAACAATGAAGAATGTAGCTGAAACTTAAGGCTTTTTAACTTCTTACGATATTTATGTTGCATAGCTGTTCATATATTTTTTATATTTCAACAACACACCACGAGGGCTTACAGCCTAAATACTATCGTACCTTGGGTGTCGACAAGGAGGAAATAGGCAACTTGTTAATTCTGGACTTGAAGGTTTGGTGGTTCGGAGGAGAAGGAAAAACATGTGCCGGCAAGGAATTCCACAACTTGGAAGTCCCCGGGACAAAAGAACGGGCATAACAAGATGTTCTATGTCAAGTGACCCGGACAGTAAAATGGTGAAATCGTTCGGTTCCCCTGGTATATCTGTTGGGGACAGCAGGCGGAGGAACTATGTAGGAAAGCTCCTCTGAGCAGTGCCCGTGCAGATATCTATAAAAGAAAGAGAGGCCACCAACGGCACGTCAGTGGACAAGGGATGGCAGCTTTTGGGTGAAGGTAGGGTCACCGATGAGACGTATAGCTCTCTGGGGTCCAGGATAGCGAGTGTAGAAGCGTCAGCGGCACCCCAGATGTGGGAGCAGTATTTAAGGTTGGGCCTTGTTTGTAGATATAAAGATTAGCTGGTGAAAAGTATTTGCGAGCCCGGAAGAGGTAACCTAATTTCTTAGCAGCTGCTTCTGCAATTGATGTGACATGTTGGTGCCAATTGAGATTTCGATCCACAGAAATGCCAACAAGTGAAAAGGACTCATTACTTTGAATAACTTGGTTGTTTATTGTGATGGGTCTAGGGCTGATGTATCTTTTATGAGAAAGAAAGCAAGACTGAGATTTGGTGGGGTTGAATTGTACAAGATTTCTGCTTCTCCAGTCTAATATTTTTTGGAGGTCCACGGAGACAGAACCCTCCATGAGTCTGCGATCCCCATCTAATTGGGCTAAAGAGACAGGCTTAGAATATTGTATATTTGAGTGGAGAGTGCTGTCGTCCGCGTAACTGTGAACTGGGTTGGATGTGCTAGAGAGGAGGTCATTGATGTGGAGAAGAAACAAAGTAGGGGGTAAAGCTGAACCTTGAGGAACTCCTGCATTAATTGGATACAGTTTAGAGGAATGACCATTCACAACAACAGAAATGCTCCGGTTGGAGAGGAAGTTTGCTGTCCAGGTACATAGTTTTGGTGGTAGTCCATATGCCGGTAGTTTATTGAGCAGCGCTGCGTGCCAGACCTGGTCGAATGATTTGGTTATGTCTACAGCGACAATCTGGGATTCACCGTGTAGTTCCATGGACTTATGGGTGACAAAGGAAAAAATTCCGCAGTTGATCTGCGCTGACGTAATCCATACTGCCTGTCGTGGATTAGAGGAGGAGCTCATACCCCGGGAAATTAAGGTGATTAGTGGCTGTTTTAGCACTGATTTGAGTTTCGGTGAGGAAGAGGAATTGGGGCCTATTATCCTAGAGGAAATGGTGGACGGAGTTCAGGTTAGAATTTAGGCCACATATAATGGAGAAGGATATGTTAAATCTTGATGTTGGCGCCCCCTGTACACCCCTCTCCCGAAGATCCGAATGGAGGGATATTTTACCTCCGGAATTTTTTGTACAAGGAGGAGCCATCATCATTTTTGCTTGTAAGGGAAACCGACTCATACACCAGAACCGGAAACGTCCGTTGGGACTTCACTGGTCCCTTGACGCATGGGGTGGTACATCCTCGGGCGTGGAAAATTCCACTACCACCTGCTTGGACATATAAGGCAGATACAAAACAAAACTTCTAATGCACTGAGTAATGATACTGATAATGATTGGATGTAATGCTTGAGGTTAAGAAAACCCACGTATTTCGAGTGGACATTCAGTCGCAACATTGAATATTACCCATTTATCGATTATTCGAATATTAAAGGAAAATAAAATGCATCCCTATAAATGGGTAGAAACTCAGGAGCTAATGGAAGACGATTTTGATAGAAGAACGTCTTCCTGTGAACAAATGAGGGGAAATATTAGATAACAATGTTATCGAACTAGAAAATATATTGTTCTCTGACGAGTGCAGTTTTCCAATTCACAGCCATGCTAATCGTCAAAGTTGTTGCTACTGGTTTAAATAAGATGCACACTGGATGGAAGAATATACGCAATACCCTGAAAAGGTTAATGTTGGGTTAATGTTAGAGCAGGAATAGTTAGGAACCATGCGTTTGGTCCATTTTTAATTGATGACAATTTGAGTAGAGTTAATTATTTAGCACTGTTCCAAAATAATGTCGTGACAACTTTGTCGAACTTATATCCTGATCGAGCAAACCCACAAGTATCCCAGCGAAGGTGAAATGGTTCCAGTTGGATGAAGCATCAGCACATTATTGAATCCTTGTCCGTCAGTCCCTCGACTTAATATTTCCAAGTCGGTGGATAGGGAGGCGATGATCACTTGAATGGCCAGCACGATCACCCTATCTTACGCCATCAGACTTCTTCTTATGGAGATATGTGAAAAGTATGGTATGCAAAACCAATCAATGCGATTTAACTTACATAAGAAGAAGAAAAATAACGACTGCGATTAAGTCTGTTACGCATCAGATGTTGACTAAAGTTATGAGACAATATTTATTAACGATTAGGATGCTGCCAAGGCATTCGCGGCATGCATTTTGAATACCTTCTACCTCTAAATTAATGTGTTGTATATGTCTTATCATTATCAAGAATGAAACCCGATTAGTTATTAATTTGTTAGTGTGTTCTAGCAAATTTTGTCAATCAGATGAATTTCTTTTTAATTACTGTTAACTTTTGCAGTAGATTATAAAACCATAGCATTAAAAAATATATTCCTTTTGGCTGTTTCCCACTGTATGAGAAACCTGCGTACCAAATTCTGGGGCCACAGGTTTGTTATTTTTGGTGATACAAAAAGTTTCCACAAGAAAATCTTTCGTGGAGAAACTAGTCTGATTTTCCAATAGACTTATCTAAGCCCTTTACAAAGGGAAGGTACCTACCAAATTTTATCAAAATCAATTTTTTGAGTTTATATGTAGGTATCACACCGATAACTCAAAAAAATAAAGGGCCGATTTTGATGAAATTTGGCAGGTACCTTCCTTTTGTAAGTGGCTTGTACAAGTTCGTTAGCCAGGAAAATCAAAATTACTGGGAAAATGTCGGGTTTTCTTTTGGAAAAAGTACCATGACGCACTTGCTGCGTAGAGACTTTTTCATTTAATAAAATAACTTATGTTTGTAGGTGACATGTATTTTTAAAACTATAAGCACATTTTTACAACGGTTTCAAGGAATTAAATATTTGTGAAAAAAATAACTGTCCTATTTTCTTTTAAATGTGTTTACAAAAACACGTGCGTGCTTTAATAGTGGAGATCCATAGGGAAAACTCCCAGTATCCCCGTCTCTGCCGTCCCTTGCGTGTATCGATCCGAACGAAGCTTGATGTTCTACCTAGCAGGTGAGTTATGTTATTTCTAAACTTGTATGCTCAATGCTCATCTTGGGAATAATTATAGTCCAGTTTACTTGCTTATTAATCAATATATTTGATGGATGATTACACTAACAAGACGGCCTTATTTGCTAAGAATTTGTGAAATTGTTGTACCGAGGTCTGCTTTTATTACAAAATACTTAAAATTAGATAAACACTACTCCCTCCCTATTAGAGTGGTATTCGATGTTAATAATATTATAAATTGACTACATTTTAAGCATATAAAGAGCTCTCTTAAATGCATATTTATTAAACAGTTTAAAATGACAGTAGGGTTCATTAATTATTGTTGCCTTTGCTTGGTGAAACCGTTTCATACCGTCTCTACATCTGTATTTAAGACAGTGCGTTTGCTTTTAAATGCAAAAATTACTTAGGTGCGTCTGTGCCAATCAGTACATCGCACTACATTTGGAAAGAAGGACTCTGTGGTCCTATTGAGTTTTTATTATAATTGACATAATACGTTCTTACGTTATTTTCTGAAAAAGTGACCAAGATATAAAACTTTTATTGAAGCAAAGACATAGGGCATTTTAAAGTAGAAACCCTCGCATTTTTGACTACCTAACTGAAGTAGCTTTTTCATATATTTGGTTTTAAAATTTAGCAAAAATTCTCTACAAATAAAAGGAAATTAAATTCAGGCGGAGTAAATTACTCTAGGTTTATAAAATTTCGGAACTTGAACGCTAAAATCGATTATGATAATCCGTGATATACTTCTCTTACAAATCATATACGCCCTGAATAATTATAAACAAGTCGATGCTGGAAAGTTTTAAATCATAAAGAACGTAGCAATATCTAAACCTAGACGAAATGACCTCACTTTATGGCAGGCGAGAAATCCTCTGCCCGTACGCAGAATGGAAAATACTTGTCAGGTAGGGCTATATAACCGATACGAAAGAGGTGGTTTGAGTTCAAACAATAACAAAGATGACTTGACCGATTAAAAACCATGTAACAACAGAAGTCTATTCCATCGGCTCATGATTGCGGGATAAGAGGAGAACTCTCCTGGTCCATCTTCAAGCCATGACAAGTGACAAGTGGTTTGAGCTTGAGCACAAGCGTCTCTGGTCGGGCACTCGTAACGACACTTGCAAAGCGTTAGCTGAGCGACATGTCAAATTGTGTTCACTTTACCGCATGCACTGGTGCTAATGAGTCAGGTTAAAAATGCGTCAAGTGCATAAACTGATGTGTCTTCGAGCCCTGGAAATTGAAGGGCGAGCAAATGAAAGCTAATTACTTATTATTCAAGTCACTAAACCAATAATAATTTATGTAATGAGATAAAAACAATACATAGATATAAAAATGCGTACAGCAGACACAAGCAAATCAAATAAATATGATAATAATATTACTTTGTTAATGGGGCTTTCGCAATTCCTTTGGGATCTGGTTAAAAAAATCGGCAATAAACAAAGATTTGACCGTCAATATCCTTAATTATTTACCGTAACAATTCTGGATAGACACCTAATCAGCTATCGAAGCTAGGGACTGGTCTTGATAAAATATTTTTAAGCAGCTTTGCCGTATTGAGGAAGTATATCCTTGGGTTGGAGATCGACTTTCGAGTATTTTAAGTCAAACATATCAGAGTGTATAATTGTGTTTATGTCTCACCACGAAAATTATTTGTGAGTTCGATTAGATTATATTAGATTTAATGTGGGTGAGCTATTCCAGTCCGCCCGCCGTGACCTTAGGTCTATTGTGGCTCACGTCTTATTGCCTGAATTTTACCCATCAAATCCAGCTTCCTGTGAAAGTCGATATTCTTTTAGAGTGGAAGTTGGTTTGACATGTGTACTGCCATCAGATGGAAGTCGGTCGTGCGTTTCGAAGCTCAAATAATGACAACCTCTCTCGGAGTTCATCTGAAACCGTCATCCGTCAGTGTTTGACTTGAGACTGAATCTGGAGCAACATCCAAGCGGGGTCATTAACCCGTTACGAAGCTACAGAGGACGCCTCAATCTCCAGGTGTAATCCACTCCTAGAGATCTCCTCCGGGTTCGTCTAGACCTGATATCTGCCAGTGTCTGCTTAATTTCACCCAACAAACAGAGTTCTCCGCAGGAAGCGATCTTTTTGGGGGTGAAAGTTGGTTTGACATGTATACTGCCATCTGAGTATAATTGCTTGCCAGTTTCGAAGCTCATAGAGAGATAACCTCTCACCGAGTTCGTCTGGACTCGACATCCGTCAGTGTTTGACTCGTGGCGGTACCATGAACACCCGCACCCGAGTAGTATCCAAGCTAGGTGTATGCGTGTGTGTAGAAAATCTGGGCTTCATACTCAATGCCTATTGGCCATAAAATATAATCCAAGCGACGTCGTATGTCATTTTCGAAGCTCACAGTAGCGGCCTCCATCTCCAGTTGTAATCCACCGCTAGAGATCTCAGCTCTCCACCGGGTTCGTCTATTCCTGACTCCCACCAATGTTAGACTCAAGGCGACATGCCACCAAGACTCGCTCCAGAGTATGACCCAAACGAGGTCGTCTATCCGCTCCAAAGCACACAGTAGGGGCCCTTAAAATCCAGGTGTATACCACTCCCCAGATATTTCAACCCCCTCCTCGTCGTTTGGACTACCGCCAGTGCTTAATTCAAGGCGGTATCATCTGGAACCTCGCTCACGAGTAACAGCCATGCAAGGTTAATAATCCATGTCGAAGCAGACAGTGGAGGTCTCAAAACCTGAGTCTATATCACTCCCCAGAGATATCCGCCTCCCTACACGCTCATCTGGACCAGAACCTCGCCAGTGTTTGACTCCAATTAGTCGTCTCTTACGACAAGCTGGAGTTACCTTGGGCCTATTATTTTAGTTCGTCCCCGGACCCACAGGTTGTGACTTAATAATTAAAGATTTTTTTTCCTTAAAGTTTGTACAATCCAAAGTTTCTGTAATTTCTTTTGTGTGTAAATTCGGTAACTAGTTATTTCAAATCTAAAGCAAAATAATAACAGAATATAGTTCGTGGCCACATAACTGCGTTTAGGTGTAACTAATAATTATAATTTAAGAACAGACATATTTGTTTATTTTGAGCTTTAATAACTATCTAACTTGTCTTTAAAAGTCAGTCATGTATGATTATAATGTTCGTATTTATGCTCTAAAGTATTTAGTAAATAGTACCCTACCTTTAAAATCAATATGCTACATTCATATATTTATTATTATTATTTTTTAATTTCAACAACACACCACGAGGGCTTACAGCCTAAATACTGTCGTACCGTGGGTGTCGACAAGAAGGAAAGAGGCAACTTGTTAATTCTGGACTTGAAGGTTTGGAGGTTCGGGGGAGAAGGAAAAACATGTGCCGGCAAGGAATTCCACAACTTGGAAGTCCTCGGGACAAAAGAGATGGCATACCAAGATGTTCTATGTCTGGTGACCTGGACAGTAAAAGGGTGCATTCGCTCTGTTCCCCTGGTAGATCTGTTGGGGGCAGCAGGTGGAGGAACTATGGAAGAAAGCTCCTCTGAGCAGTGTCAGTGCAGATATCTATAAAAGAGAGAGAGGTCACCAACGGCACGTCGGTGGGCAAGGGATGGCAGCCTTTAGGTGAGGGTAGAGTCACCGATGAGACGTATAGCTCTCTTCTGAATGGAGTCCAGGATAGCGAGTGTAGAAGCGACAGCGGCGCCCCAGATCTGGGAGCAGTATTCGAGGTTTGGTCTTATTTGTGAAGTATATAATGTATAGAGACTAGCTGGTGAAAAGTATTTGCGAGCCCGGAAGAGGACACCTAATTTCTTAGCAGTCGCTTGTGCAATTGATGTGACATGTTGGTGCCAATTGAGATTTCGATCTACAGAAATACCAACAAGTGAAAAGGACTCATTACTTTGAATAACTTGGTTGTTTATTGTGTTCTGACATGTAATAAATTAACAATCCAACAAGAGAGTTGAATAAGAACCATATTCTTATTGTTAAGTTAGAGTATTACTTCGGTAAATCTTACCCTACAGAGTTGCTCTAAGCATGCGTTCTTCTTCAAGAGTTAACATGAAATATTTAGAGGGCAGTGATGATGATATCTTATAAACCGTAATTAATCACTTAGGTAATGTCATCTCTGCTTTTTGTTACCTAGATCTAGTTAAGTAGATATCGCAGATACGGCTATTACATTTTTTTGGTGTACAAAATAGTGGGCGCATGGATCTCCCTTTGCGCATTGATCTACCTCACCGCGTGGATTCACCTTTGCGAAAGATTCTCCTTTGCGCATGTATCTACCTTTGCGAAACGATCTCATTCGCGCATGGATCAACAACAATAGTCAGAGCTTTTTCATACCCGAGCAATGAGCTGTCGATGACCGAGAACTCATTACCCGCTCTCAACAGTCTTGACAGCGACGAATTAAGAGCAGCGTTAGTTCTGCTAGAGGGCAAGGAAAAAGGTTCAGCAACCCTGAGAAGTCGGTTTGGAAGATTGAAACGTATCTGACTTAGAAGTTCTGGAGAGTCTATTAAACCGTTTACTATTTTAAAAAGGAAAAGGCAATCTAAGACAAGACGGCCTTCTTCTAATGATCGAATTTCAAAAAAGTGTCGCATAGTTTTGTAATTATTATTAAATTCTTACTTAAGTTTAAAACACAAAAACGTTAAAAATCTGTTTTGTATCTCTTCTAGGCGCTCCTTATGAATAAGATACTGGGAATTCCAAACAGAACACTCAAATTTTAATTTGCTGGCAACATACGCATTGTATAACGAAATAAAACATTTTTTATTGTGAAAAACTGCACCTTGTCGCATCATAAGCCCCAGCATCCGATAACTGTCAGTATCAAGATTGTCAATGTGTCTGTAGAATAGTAGCTTGCTGTCAAAGGTAACGCCTAGATCTTTTACATAAGTGACCCGTGTGATAATATTATTATCTAAGAGATACGGAAGCTCTTGCCATAGTTTGCCACTTATCTAATTCAAGGTTAAGCTGATTTATGCTACAATAATTAGTCAAGCTGTTAAGGTCACCTTGTAAACGTAAACAGTCTTGTTTACAATTAATAGGAATAAATAATTTGAGGTCGTCGGCATACATAAAAAATGTACAGAATTGAAAACAAGTATTTATATCATTAACGTATACCAGTAATAATAGTGGCCCAAGGTGGGATCCTTGGGGTACACCTGATGGTAATTCCTAAGGGATAGATTACGGATATAAATACGAAAAGTTTTACATACACTAGGAATTCAAACAATTTTTCAACTACATCTAAGCGATAATTTTGAATAAATTTCCTAGGACCACCCTTATGTATAGGAATACCCGAGACAGTCCTCCATTTTATAGGATAAATTACAGAATGCAGAGATCTATTAAAAATCAACATTAGGGGTTCTCTAACAGAGAATCGCCACATCTCTTTACAAAATATGGCGACAATCCGTCTGGTCCAGCACCCTGTTTATCATCAAGCCTTGACAAAGAATCCAGTATCCCATCTGGAGTAATATAAATGCTGGATAGAGAGCGCGAATCAATACCTACATCTGTGTCAGCCGTATACGGTGCGTCATCTCCATTTTCATAAATGCTTCTAAAAAAGTGGGCAAAAAGATCGCAAATACCCCCTCTCGATGAAGCAGAAACTTCATCTAATGTCATCGTAGATGGTATGCCGGTATACAGGCGTTAAAAAGTAAGAAAAATAATTTGGTAGAAACGATATTGTCCAGATTTCATACGTTTGGAACAATATTTCATTTTTCTTGAAAACACCCGGATAACTTGAATCTAAAATTATAAGTTCCAGCAGACATTTTTTTATTGTTAATATTAGTGAATTTTTATTAGGAAAATTCACTAATAACGAATTTGTTTTCAAAAAATCTTTTCATTTGTTGGAAAAGCTGGTTTCATTAGGTTGGCTAAACCCAAATCATCCACGTGATTAATAATGAAAAATACCTGCCCCATTTATAATTTGGCAGATACTCTTCTTTTTTCTAAACGCGAATTTAGTTTTCTTCTGAAAAGCTTTAATGAAATCTGTAATACAAGTTTCTGTTACAGAGACTTACAGTACTTAGATATACAAAATTTTTATTTTTTAGCTTAATAGAAAATTGAGTTTCTAACGTTCAAAACGTTATATTTATTTACTTATTTATTTTACTTACTGCTCATCCTCATTTTATATTCAATGATACACCCCTTTTAAGACTTATGACGTAGCACTCTCCATCTCTGTCTAATCACATAGAGTTCCAAGCTTTATGACTGTTGGTCAACCTGCAGCCTGCTGAAGTAACTAAGTATTGACAGCTTGTTCTCTTATCACAACCTATAACTTGAAACTCCATCCGCCGATTCATTCTTTTCTAATTAAAGTTGTTTAACCATCAAGCAATTGATCATGGCACACTAAAGAGCTACAAAGTCTTACTCATGGGGGAGTACCTTTGATATGAGTTATTTTCACCTCATTAAATTGTATTCTTGTAATGACTGCATCGCTAAAGATGAGTTCAGTTATTCTGCATGTGACGCGACTTTAATTAGATGTCAAGTAATATTTTAGGCTTTATGCATAAAACATTTAATTAGTTGGTTTTTGTAAACACACTGTCACATTGCGGGAGATTTGAATTTGTCTAAGAACACTACTAATCAACATGTTTGAATCAGGTCTGAAGGAGGCAGTGAGAAATTATCCACACCATGATCTAATGAACTCTGAGAAGTTAGCTTCCAAACAACCATATCAAGTTATCTGAAGGAGGCAGTAACATCATAAACATCTAAGGAAGGCAATAACATAATGAACATCTAAGGAAAGCAGTAACATAACGAACATCTAAGGAAGGCAGTAACAAATTATCTGAAGGAGGCAGTGAGAAGTTAGCAGCTAGACAATCATGTAATGAACTCTGAAGAAGGCAATAAACACTCAAAGCCACACCTGCAACAACCGTAGCAGAAGCAGACACTCCAACGCCCACCGTTACAACTGAATTAACCATGAAGAGGGCAAGACACAGATTCCAGCTGAGCAAGGATGTATAGAGTGCACATCGAAACCAGGAGATAGCAGCATATACATCGGAATCCAAGCTAAGTGTCACAAAAGTGCGAAAACTAACAATTGCTTCATTTTTTTATACAACGTTTCATCTTTGCATAGCTTTACCTTCATAAAATACCTCACTTTATCGTAACTCTGTTTTAAAATTAATCTAAATTCATTGTATAAATTTTCAACATTCGTTTATAGTTAACTTTTTCTGCACATGCAGGACAACTTAATGTATTTTTTTAATTGAAATTTAATTGCTATTTTATTGTATTCAATTTATTTATATTGATTTTAAAATAATACTCATTTTTTAATTACAAATTTAATTGTCCTGCCTTAAGCTTTTACTTTTTAAAATAAATCTACTTGAACTGTCATGCTTATTTCGATTCCTAATTTGTGTAATTTATGTGAGTATTAACTACTGCCCAAAGTCGACCTGCTCGCTGAGACCCATGCGAACCGACTACTGTGGTGGTGGTGGTGGTGGTAAAAAAAAGATGGTATGGCCTCGACAGAATTGTCATTAGTCACAGATTTTTTAACTTCTAGTTTGAGGTTTGTATTTTTTCGTTTATTATATTTGTTATTTTTAATAACGTAAATACAATCTCGGCATGTACACACTTAATTACGCATACCTACGCACAAATGCACATATATATTTTAAAATATTTAAAGTTTAACATTTTCCTTTGCTTTAAGTTTGTGAATACACACACACACACACACACACACACACACACACACACACACACACACATATATATATATATATATATATATATATATATATATATATATATATATATATATATATATATATATATACATACTTACATATATACACATATTTATTATAAATAAGAATTTTTTTTTTCTTTTTGTTTGTTTTTTTTTGTTTCTTTTTTTTTCAATTTATATTAGGATTAACAGGGACACTTTAACGCCTAAGGGCCCATCAGGGCATCACAGACAGACAGACTGGACCTCGGAGAGGAGGGATCCACATAAAGGAAATACAGTAGGACCCTTAATCTAATTAACAGTTTTGTTATAAATGTATGCATGCTGTTCTATTATAATAATAAATATATTTGTCTACAGAATCTATACAACATTAGGAATACATTTTTATCATGAAAACTTAGCAGGTATGATACATATTCCGGGAATTTAATATTCACTGTTGTTTTTAAAGAATTTATAAGGTTAGTTCGTTGGGAATTGAATCTGCAACATGAAAATACTAAGTGATCCAAGTCGCAGATAGACGTTCCATCGCAGTTGCAACATGGAGAGTTCTCGATGCCAATTCGATGTAGATGAGATTTATAGTGTTACAAAGCACTTCAATAGACGTAGGTGCGGTGTTGCCACATCTCCAGAATTTCCCCAACATCTGGGAATTTTTGCACAATCTGGCAACACCGCCTCCCCACCCCCTGGGGGTGCCTGGGGTGACCCCCCTCAGGCGAAGTCTCAACCCTCTAGGACCAGAAATAACGAAGTTACCAACTTGTACCCCGTCGGAACGGATAACTGAGGTCTGCACATTCCGAACACCCTGTATATACACCCTGTATATGCAGAGAACCCTTACACCCCGTATACGCTGAGAGATCTTATAGTTCGAGAAACACCTCTTGTGTAACATAGGAGTGGTGACCACATTTGGATCATCCTGTATATACATCCCCCTGTATACACACGGGGCCGATCTGTATTCACAGAACCTTCTAGTAAAAGAAGGTCCTGGAACGTTCTGGAATGGAAGGCTCTAGAAAGGAGGGGAAGGTACGGTGAGTATATAAAAGCGAAAGCAAGCCAGCCCAAGTTAGTTCAGTTCAGTAAGATAATGTGGTAGTGACTTGAAGAAGCAGTGTAAAGTGTTAAGAGAGTAGTGACTGTAGTACCAGATTAGTGACTTTTTGTTGAGAGTAGTAATTGTAAGGCCAGTAAATGAAGTGTTTTGTGAGAGAGACATTCTAGAAATTTTATTGTATCCATATTTAGAGTGTAAATAAAGTTGTTTTGTTATAATTTAAAGTCTCACTTATCCAGAACCCGGAGAAAACGCAACAATTTGGTGTCAGAAGTGTGGGATAAGTGAGTGAAGAAGTGGACAACTAAGCTAGCTGTAAATGGTAAACACTAGATCGACTGACTACGACGAGATGGCTGAAATCAAAGAGTTGATGGACTTACTGAAGAGGCAACGCGAAGAAGACGAACAACGACGACAAGAAGAAGAAAGAAGACGGCGCGAAGAAGACGAACGACGGCGGCAAGAAGATAAAGAAGACCTCAAGAGGCAACGCGAAGAAGGCGAACGACGGCGGCAAGAAGATAAAGAAGACCTCAAGAGGCAACGCGAAGAAGACGAACAACGGCGACAAGAAGATGAAAGAAGACGGCGCGAAGAAGACGAGAGAAGACGACAAGGGGAGGAACAGAGGCGTCTTGAAGATAAAGAAGAACTCAAGAAGCAACGCGAAGAAGACAAAGAAGACCTCCGAAGTATGTTCCACAATATGAGAGTTGATGTAAAAGAAGAAATTGAACAGATCAACGAACAAATAGAAAATGTGGACAAGAAAGTAGAAAATGTGGACAATAAAATAGAAAGTGTGGACAAGAAAGTAGAAAATGTGAACAGTAAAGTAGAAAATGTAACAGAAAATGTAAAGGATTGGAACAAACGATGGGAAGAGGTTGAAGGGTTGAAAGAACAAATGAAGATGATCATGAAAGGCACAGAAATCACACATAGAGAACTGACAGAGCAGGTGATGGGCCAGACTGACAGAACTCAACCAAGAGGAGTTACTGGAATGTCCCCAGTTCAAAATCGGCCGGAAGAAGATATGCCAATCGTGCAGCAGCCTCATGGAACCTTGAAGCCGCCGACTTTTGACGGAGAAACATCGTGGCCCATGTACAGGAGGCAGTTTGAGGCGGCAGCTCTCAGCAATGGGTGGAGCGAACAACAGGCAGCAACTGCTCTAATTCTCTCGCTTCGAGGTAAAGCCCTAGAAATCCTCCAGAACATCCCGGAGTCGAAACAGCAAAACTACTTAACAGTGATACAGGCCCTAGATTTGAGATATGGTAACAAGTACATGAGCCAGGTCTACCAGACACGACTAAAGTCAAGGGTCCAGAAGCCAAATGAGACGCTGCAAGAATTTAGTGCCGAAGTGGAGAAACTTGTGCGACTGGCATATCCCCAAGCCCCAGAAGAATTTGTCAACCAGATAACCGTCCAGACCTTCATCGATGGGGTACTTGATAATGAAATGCAACAAGCTTTAAGGCTCGGAAGGTTCAAAACACTTACGGACTGCGTAATTTATGGCTTGGAATTCGAAGCAGCGAAGAATGCATCTCAACCTCGCCGCAACAGGCTGCGCGAAGTGAAGGAGATAGAGGACTTTGCAGACACGACAGCGGAACTAAGGCAAGAAATGAAAATGATAAAAGAAGCCATAAGCAAGCTCACTGTACCGGTTGGGGCACGTAGGACGAGAGCGGATTGGTCAGACATAGAATGCTACAAGTGTGGTAGAAAAGGGCACATAAGTAGGCAGTGCTCACAAACCCAACAGGTGGCTCGCAGAAGACAAGAATACACCAACAGGGAGCGCCATCAGGGAAGACGACCTGACGCCAGTGTAGGTGGGCGACACGTGGCATGCGAGACCCAAGGCCCCAAGGTCAGGGTCTCCACTATCCGACGCTACCGCGAGAGCCTCGTTATACCAGGCAGCATAGACGGAAGACAATGCAGTTTCACCATCGATACTGGTGCCACTAGATCCGTTGTACGTCCAGACATGTTGCCAAACAGGTCGGCACTCACGACCAACAAACAGCCTGTGTTGGAGACGGCAAAAGGAGATAGAATACCCGTGCATGGAGAGGCCACTGTTTACATTAGGCTGGGCAGTACTGAGTTACAGGTAACGGCTGTCGTCGCAGAAATCGTCGACGAATTTATTCTGGGCCTGGATTTAATGGAAGATTTCGATGTCCTGTCAGTAGACTTCCAGAATAAGATCTTGAAAATCGGTAACGAAGAGTTGCATTTATCTCCAACAGCAGGCGAAGCTAATCCCAGGGTGAGACTTATTGTCGACGAGGATACACGGATTCCTGGTAACAGTGAGAAGATTGTCAGAGCCAGGCTAGAGGAGAAACTTGATGGTATGTCTGCTCTCATAGCGGAGCCCCTTAAAGATAGACATGATGGTGCCCTCGTCGCACGATGCTTAGTAGACCCGAAGAAGACAATACCCATAAGAGTGGCTAACGTGCAAACTAACAGAGTCACATTGAAGAAAGGTGAGGTTATCGCCACTTGCGAGCCCATTGACCGAGTGACGTTGTCAAGAAACGTGACACCCACTTCATTAGACAGAAGACTGCCAGTAGAAATAGTAGAGCGGTTCAAGAGTTCATGGGGCCAATTGAACAACATGGAGATGGAAATGGCCCTGAAGTTCATATTGGAGGAGGCCGATATTTTCGCTCAAGAGAAAATCACAGGTCGTACGAGTCTAGTGCAACACAGAATTAATACTGGCGACGCAAGACCAATTAGACAGCCGCCGAGAAGACTGCCTTTTGCCAAGCAATCAGAAATCAAGGCGATGGTTAACGAAATGCTGGAAGATGGTGTGATCGAGGAGTCTAATAGTCCTTGGTCGTCCCCAGTAGTTTTGGTCACCAAGAAAGACGGCACTATGAGATTTTGCGTGGACTATAGGAAGCTGAATGATGTCACCAAGAAGGACAGTTATCCCCTGCCCCGGATCGACGACACTTTAAACACTTTGGCCGGATCAAAGTGGTTCTCTACATTAGACCTGAAAAGTGGCTACTGGCAAGTAGAACTCCATAAAGACGATAAGGAGAAGACTGCTTTTTCAACCGGGAATGGGTTGTACCAATTCAAGGTCATGCCATTCGGCTTATGTAATGCTCCTGCCACCTTCGAGCGACTAATGGAGTTAGTGCTGAGAGGACTGACATGGGAAACATGCCTGGTGTATCTCGATGATGTCATGGTGATTGGAAGGACTTTCGATGAACACCTGTCGAATCTGAAGCAAGTTTTCTCCAGGCTGAGAGGTGCCAATCTGCAACTTAATCCCAAGAAATGCGCCCTCTTCCAGAAGAAAGTGAGTTTCCTCGGACATGTCGTTTCTGAGAAAGGGATAGAAACTGATCCAGAGAAAATAAAGGCAGTAAGAGACTGGCCTGTGCCGAGGAACAAACATGAGGTCAGAAGTTTTCTGGGACTTTGCAGCTACTACCGACGCTTTGTAAAGTACTTCAGCAGCATTGCGAAACCTCTGCATAGCCTGACTGAAAATAAGGTCGAGTTCATCTGGTCACCAGATTGCCAAGAGTCTTTTAGAGAACTCAAACATCGTCTTCTCACTGCTCCTATACTGGCTTATCCTCAGAACGAAGGACTGTTCATACTGGACACTGATGCTTCCCAGTATGGCATTGGGGCAGTACTCTCGCAGCTCCAAGCCGGAGAAGAAGTTGTGATAGGCTACTTCAGCAAAACGTTCGGAAAAGCAGAAAAAAATTACTGTGTAACCCGGAAAGAACTGCTGGCAGTTGTAAGATCCATCGAACATTTCCACAGCTTCCTGTACGGAAGAACATTCCGCGTGAGGTCAGATCACTCTGCTCTGCAATGGCTTCTGAACTTTAGAAATCCTGAAGGACAGATAGCACGATGGATAGAGAAACTGCAGAGCTACGACTTCCGGATTGAACATCGAAGAGGAAGAAGTCACGCCAATGCAGACAGCCTGTCGAGAAGACCATGTTCAGTGCATGAATGTAAATTTTGCGAGCGACAAGAGAACAAAGAGATCGACAAAGTAACTCATCAGATCAAACAACTGGTGGCAGGACAGAAGAATAACACCGATCTAGACGTAAATCTTGAATACATCAGAGACGCACAGAAGACAGATCCAGACTTGAAAAATATTAGAGAATGGCTACAAAAGGGGAAAAGACCTGAGTGGCACGATGTGTCCCGGTTTGGGGCGGAGGTTAAAGGATACTGGCTACAATGGGACTCATTGTGTCTAAAGAATGACATGATCACTCGAAAATGGGAAACTGCCGATGGTAGAGACTGTATATACCAGACTGTTGTGCCAAGTGAGTGCATAGACAGTGTTCTTCATGAGTTACACAATAGTAGAAGTGGAGGCCACTTTGGGGTCAACAGGACTCTCGCCAGAGTCAGGGACCGCTTCTATTGGATAAATTGCCGAAGAAGCGTGGAAGAATGGTGCAAACGGTGTGACCAGTGTGCTTCAAAGAAAGGACCAAAGACCCGATCCAGAGGAAAAATGATGCAGTACATCTCAGGTACACCGTGGGAGAGAGTTGCCGTAGACATCGCAGGACCTTTTCCCATCACAGAGTCTGGGAACAGATACATAATGGTGGCGATGGACTACTTCTCGAAATGGCCTGAAGTTGCGCCGATCCCCAACCAAGAGGCAACGACCGTAGCAGAAGCCCTGATGGAAAATGTCATATCACGGCATGGCGTACCCTTGGAGATTCACACCGACCAGGGCCGGAATTTCGAATCAGAGGTCTGGAAGAGCCTAATGGACTTGCTAGGCATAAAGAAAACGAGAACAACGCCACTCCACCCTCAATCAGACGGCATGGTAGAACGGCATAACAGGACCATCAATCAGTATCTTGCTATGTTTGTCGACGAGAATCAGAGAACCTGGGACAAGCTGATACCTCTGTTCCTCCTGGCTTACAGAAGCTCTCAGCATGAATCTACCGGCTACACTCCATCCATGATGTTGACCGGCAGAGAGATGCGGTTACCAATCGACATGACGAGACCACCACCGAACGAGGACATAGCGGACCTAGCTACGTTACCTGAGTATGTCGCCGACCTAGAAGGAAAACTGCGCACTATACACAGATGTGTCAGAGATAGGCTCCTCTTAAGCAGTGACCGGATGAAGATGCGCTTGGATCGCAGAGCAACACCCCATACATTCAAGGAAGGTGATGCAGTGTGGCTGTACCAACCAACAAGGAGAAAGGGCCTCAGTCCCAAACTTCAGAAACCATGGGAAGGGCCATACTTGGTGACTAAGAAAATTAACGACCTAGTCTACAGAATCCAGCTGTCTCCAAGAACTAAACCCAAAGTTGTTCACATAGAGAGGTTGAGTCCCTATCGGGGCAACGAACCCCCAAGTTGGCGGCCGGTAAATACTGTTCGGGACGAACAGTCTTAAGGAGGGGGGCAGTGTTACAAAGCACTTCAATAGACGTAGGTGCGGTGTTGCCACATCTCCAGAATTTCCCCAACATCTGGGAATTTTTGCACAATCTGGCAACACCGCCTCCCCACCCCCCTGGGGGTGCCTGGGGTGACCCCCCTCAGGCGAAGTCTCAACCCTCTAGGACCAGAAATAACGAAGTTACCAACTTGTACCCCGTCGGAACGGATAACTGAGGTCTGCACATTCCGAACACCCTGTATATACACCCTGTATATGCAGAGAACCCTTACACCCCGTATACGCTGAGAGATCTTATAGTTCGAGAAACACCTCTTGTGTAACATAGGAGTGGTGACCACATTTGGATCATCCTGTATATACATCCCCCTGTATACACACGGGGCCGATCTGTATTCACAGAACCTTCTAGTAAAAGAAGGTCCTGGAACGTTCTGGAATGGAAGGCTCTAGAAAGGAGGGGAAGGTACGGTGAGTATATAAAAGCGAAAGCAAGCCAGCCCAAGTTAGTTCAGTTCAGTAAGATAATGTGGTAGTGACTTGAAGAAGCAGTGTAAAGTGTTAAGAGAGTAGTGACTGTAGTACCAGATTAGTGACTTTTTGTTGAGAGTAGTAATTGTAAGGCCAGTAAATGAAGTGTTTTGTGAGAGAGACATTCTAGAAATTTTATTGTATCCATATTTAGAGTGTAAATAAAGTTGTTTTGTTATAATTTAAAGTCTCACTTATCCAGAACCCGGAGAAAACGCAACAATATCTACCGTGGTTAAATCTCATTCTAATTATCGTGGTTAAGATTTTTCTTGGGAAATTGAGATCTTTTATTTGATTTCCTGATGGAAATTGTGGGTAGAGCAAGCTATATCTGTTGCTTGATTTTTGTACATAAAGTTTCCATTCTTTTTCCCATAAAGCTCTTAAATATTGTCTAATTTCTGGGTAGAAGTCAGTAAACGGGATATCTATTTCTTGCGATGATGTTTTAATTGTTGCTTCTTTGGCAATTTTGTCCACCAATTCATTTCCAGTTAAGTTAGAGTGTCCTTTGCACCACAAAAATTTTATTGTGCAGTGTTTTTTATATTTATGGCAGAGCTGTCTAATTTTTTCTATAATGATGTTATTAATGTACTTTTGATGACTATTTTTTAATGCTATTAATGCCGACTGTGAATCACTGATGATTACTACCTTTTCTATCTGATTTTCTGTTGCCCATTCGATTGCTTTCTGGATTCCGATCAGTTCAGCTGTGAAAATGGAAGCCTTCCCGCATATGTTATATTTTCTGGAGTCGTTGAATTGTGTTAAAAAAAGCTGCACCACATCCATCCCGATTCTTTGAGCCATCTGTGTATACCTGTAAATGATTCTGGTACTGCTTAATAATGTCATCAAAAATCATTTTGTTCACTAATTGATTTTCTTCAAATTTGGTAATTTCAACATTTAGAGCATAGTAGGTGGTCTCGTATTCAGAAGTAAATCTAATTGGAATTGTTCTTATTAAAATGTGCTGTTCATATTTTATAGTATTATAGTAAGCGTCTCTAAGAGGAGGATTCTTCTTCTTTGCCCGAAACTTGTTGGTTAGTGGTTCTACAAATAGTAGGTGTAGTGTATTTATCATTTCTTGATTTATGCTTCTCAGTTTCAATGTATGTTTCTGCGCCAGTAATTCTAATCTTAGATGATACGGTGGTTCTTGAGCTTCAGAAAATAGTGCATGAGTGGGAGTTGATTTCATGGCTCCCATGCATATTCTAAGAGTTTTGAGTTGAATATGCTCTATCTTCAACATATTGGTTTTTGATGTTCCACCATACACTATACATCCATAATCTAATATGGATCTGATAAATGAACGATAAAATAATAGAGCCACGCTAAAATCAGCTCCCCACTTTTGATTAATCGTGGATCTAAGCACATTAATGTCTCTTTCGCATCTTGATAACACATGCCTAATATGCTCTGTCCACAATAGCTTTTTGTCGATAATGATGCCAAGATATTTGTAAGTGTCTACTGTTTTAATCTGATAGGTTTGGACCTGAATACTATTTGGCATTTTTGTTCGATGTCTAGTGAAACACATGACGGCTGTTTTGTTACAACTTATTTGGAGCTGACGTTCACTTAACCAGCCAATGACCACATTTATTAACCGTCTAAGCTGTAACCGAGCTTCAAAATAGGTTGAGGCTGCTGTGTATACGCAGAAGTCATCTGCATATTGTAAACATTTTGTTATCCCGTCCATCAGTTCGTGAATACCCCGAGTGTATATATTAAAGAGTATTGGGCTCAAGAGCGAACCTTGTGGTATACTGTGTCTAATCAATCTTGGCCCGTGAATGTTGTTATTGCTGTCCCTTACAAATATTTTTCTTTCGGTGTACAGTGATACTATATTTAAACCTACATTGTGTGAACTTCCTATGGACTTTATTTCCTCAAATAACAACTTTAAATTGATATATGCACCCCGAATGTCGAGGAACAAGCACCTAAGATATTTGTTCTCCGAAAATGCATATTGTACGTCTGTGATCAAGTGACTGACTGCTTCCATTGTACCCAGACCCTTTCTATATCCATATTGAGACGACGGTAGAATTTTATGATGTTCACAGTACCATTCCAATCGCTCTTTGATCATCCTTTCTAGCGTTTTAGTTATGCAGCTCATTAAGGAAATAGGTCTGTAGGAGGTTATATTTTGTGGATCTAAATCTTTTTTAAGTAGTAGGCAGATAACAATTTCCTTCATATGCTCGACGTATTTTCCTTTCGTCCACCAGTTGTTAAAAATGCTGAGTAATTTTTTTTAGCAAAATCACTCAAATTAGCGATAATGTAATAGGTTATCTTATCTCTGCCAGGTGCTGTATTTTCTGTGTATTTGATAGCCTTTTCCATTTATTCTTCCGTAAATAGCACACTCATGTTTCCGTAAGAATCATTTTCCTGGAAATATCCAATGTCTTCTGACACCACTACTCGTCGGAGAAATAATCGAAAACATAAATTTTCGTTATACATTTTTCTCAGAAATGAGCTAGCACACAAGATTAAAATATTTTTTGTCAATAGAGATGGTAACACTTTCGAAAATATGCTTCAAATATGCGCATATTAGGCTCTCTAAAACTGATTTCAAGGCATGTTTACCTTTAAAGTATTAATTTCAGTAAGATGCCGTACTAATGTACAATTCTAATGAAAATTCACTACTATCAAGCACTAGCTGCGTTCAGAAATGTTTCGCTAGTGAACCATACCCTACAGTAAATTACTTTGTGTTGATCTGTGGTTAAAGTTTAAATACGGAATGCAGAATGGTAAAAAAAACATAAAAGAAGTTTATATCGAATTAGAACTACAAAACTCTTCAGGTATATCAACAAAGCAGGAACACGTAGGGTGGAACTTTCCCTGTAAACTTCCCCACTAACTTAGTGGATTGTACTAATTCTACCGTACTGTGCGTATGTACAGTTAAATCTTCATGGGTTAAATGTCACAACTTGGAGGCAGCTCCAACTTCGAACCACTAACACGGATTTGGTTAACCTCAATTGCCATCACGGCAGGCTCATAACTCTAATTAGTAATAAAATTTAATTACAGACTTCAGGACTGCCTGGAAGTGTTTCCCAATTCGCCTCTAATCTCCGATGCTCAATGCGGCTTGAGCAGTGTTATCTGATTCGCCTTCTTTGATTATATGCTAGTAGAAGATAATCCTATATTAAATTTCAATATTTAAACAGCTTTGATGCTACATTCTACATGTTTCAATTTTCCTCTTTGTGCGTACTTTCGTTCCTTTATGTTAACCATGGAAGACTCTTTGTAGTTAAGAAATTGGGCTGACTTTGTTTTCACTGACTGGGCTGAATGTGGTAATTAGTTTAATACTACAATTAAATTGTAATTTTACTTACACTTAGCCCAATTTACTACAGTTTTGACTGGTTTTATCCACATTCTTAGTGAATCTTCATTAAGAAAGGTTACGTGGATGAGACTTTCGGAAGGTTTCTTTAAATAAACGCGGATTCAAGCCCATCGAACTTATGTTTAGCGATATATATATATATATATATATATATATATATATATATATATATATATATATATATATATATATATATATATATATATATATATATACATATATACAGTGTGTCCACGGATTGAGTGTGGGTAAGGTATAAGTGACAAACATTTTTTGAATTAGATTATGATATTCTGGGAATAGCTCCTGCTTTGTCTTAAAATAAGATGTTAAGGAAATGAACAAAATAAAATTAATATACAGCGTGGTTTAGAACTGATTTAATTAAATGTGTTAGGAGTAAACTACCTTCGTTTATAAAGAACAAAACTTGTTTATAATTAAATTTTATGACAGGCTCTCAATTTTCAGCCACATCCGCCTACTTTGAATTTTCAAGTAAATTATTAACATTTTTCCCTATCAATATGGAGCCTTTTACCTGTGGCTTTTTGAACGCATGTGCGCAAAGTAAGTCACAATGCAATGTTAAATAATAATTTATTAGTAAAATACAAAACGCTTATTGCTAACAAAAATCAAAACGAACAACGAAAAATAAGTTTAATTATGGTAAATACTTTTTTTAATACAGTTTCAAGTATTTTTGAAAGTACACCTTATCACAGAAGCCGTCGAACGTCATTTAAATAAAGTCGCAGCTAAAAAAAATCACAGTAGGCTGATCTGTTTGAAAATTGAGAGCCGGTAATAAATTTTAATTCTAAACAATTTTTGTTAATAACCTTTTGCGGTATCTTTATAAGCGAAGGGAGTTTACTCTTAATACATTTCATTACATCAGTTCTAAATCACCCTGTATATTAATTGATTTTGTTCATTTTCTCAACATCTCATTTTAAGACAAAGCAGGAGCGATTCCCAGAATATTAAAATCTAATTGGATTTATTTTTTGTCACTTATACCTTACCCACACTCAATCCGTGGACACACTGTATATATATATATATATATATATATATATATATATATATATATATATATATATATATATATATATATATAAGTTCAAATTTTAATTATAGGATATATCTACCTTGGGTCACAAAAATTCAAATGCTTATAAAAATTTTATTTTTCATTTAAATGAACTTATATTACATAGCAAAATTTAGGCATTAAATATATCTTTAATGATATGAAAAAAATATAACAAAAATCAAAAAAAAAGTGCGTCAAGAGACTGCATTGCATCAACAAAAAGTGACCGTGTGCTGTGGATTTCATGACGAGGGTGTAATTGGGCCACATTTTTTCGTCGTTGATAATAAGTGCCGTGTTATGGTCAATGCAGTTCACTAGCGTGACATGTTCGAAGACTATTTTTTGCCAGAATTGGATGGACTTGACATCAGTGATATGTGGTTCCAACAATGTGGTGCCATATGCACACAGCTGGTCAAACAATTGGTCTATTAAAGGGAAAGTTCGGTAACTGCGTAATCTAGAGAAATGGTTAGGTCGAATGGTCACCTCGCTCGTATGACTTAACGCCGTTGGAGTCCTTTCTATGGGGTTACCTTAGGTTGTTGGTTTATGCCAACAAGCCAACAACATTAGAGGAGCTCAGGAACAATATCAAACGTGCAATTGCCAACGTTCCGGCCGATATATGTGGTGGAAAATTGGCTCCAAAGAATCCATCACTGCAAACGTGCTCATGGTGGTTATATGAGTGAAATTAAATTCCATGTTGAAATGTAACATTTGTACTGCACCTAGAATAAATTTCAGCCCAATACCTCAATTATTCTGTGTTTTATTTAAATACAAAAATGTTATGTCCTTACTGAAAAACCCTTTATTTATACAATATACAGGATTTTGACCCTCGCCAAGATCATTGGGAACTGCGAAACCGTAAGAGATACAAACTTGGGTAAATTAGACCAAAGTTGCACAATTACAAGGGCAACCCGAAATTACTTACAGGTCTCACAAAAGTTCCATAGCTTTCTAGATATAAGCGAAAGACAAAAAGACTGCCATTTTCTTCTTTCTTCAATATCTCCAAAACTGTGTTGCCTATCAATTTGAATGTTTGTTCTGAGAGAGAATTTGACATTCTGGTTGCCATGGTGACCATAAAATTTGTTTAGATTCATGACTTTTTGAGTAGCGATAGTTAACTTTTTTTTAATGGAAGCCATATTGAATTTTTCTACGCAAATATTTTTTTCTTCTTCTGGTTACAATGATGTATCACTAAGTGGTATTTTCCACGAATTTTTGTCAACAATAATCAATTGCTATTTTCAACAAGACTGTGCACCAGCTCGTAATACACGAATCGTGATCAACTTTCTTAATAGTGTTTTTGATAACATCTTAGTTAGTGCTAATGGACCTGTGTAGTGGCCTCCTAGGTGACCTGACTACACATGTCTTGACTATTTGCTTTGCAGTTACTTACCTAAAAAAATGAAGTTTACAAGAAGCCAGTCCACACTCTACAAGGTCTAAAGTCAAGAATTATCTAAACTTGTCATAAAATTAACAGTGACTTCTTGCTATGCGCAACAAATAATATATAAAACACACGCGTCTATGCATCCAAGAAAACGGTGCATATTACGAACAATTACTTTCATTTTTTATTTGATCCCATAATTTTGTGTTTACTCGGCTGACGTGTTAATCTATTTTTGTGTTTTTTTATGTTTTTTTAATTAAATTTTGTTGAAAACAGTAATATTATTGATTAGTGTTAGTAATAAGGCATATTTACAAACGATTTGAGTTCGGCCTAACTTTGATCCTGGATGAACTATCATGACAACAAACCACTGAATACCCAGTCTGGCCCTAAATCCTCTGATCATACATTCACTCTGACAACACTGCTTGATTAATCTTTGAATGTCTGCTGCGGCAGATATAAGCTAATATCTATGTCTGTGGAAGCGGTGCAAAATAGTTTTGTTTATTGTAACCTCTAAGGCCGGGGAAACAAGGACATCATCTATCTTGTCAGATATTATATCATTTAATTATTTCACGCATAGTTGCTGTGTTCCAGATTAAAAACTCGATGCTTTTGCATTTGTTTAGTTACCATTATAGTTGATCAGAGATCAAAGTTAAGTCTGGAATAACTTTGATCTACGTTTGTAAAACCGACGAGGAGTGTCTTTTTGCCCACCATTTAGTGGTACACTGTTGTAACCAGAAAAAAAGTTCTGGACGCAGCAGGTGCGTTATGGTAGTGAATTTTTATTAAATGCTTCAAATTTGAATAACTCAATTTTCTATAAGCTTAGAAAAATGAATTTTGGTACGTAATTAGGTTTTTATCAAAGAAACGTATCCACTAAATTTCATTATAATAAATTTGTTATTTGTTCAGATTCTGGCTACGTTAAGCCAATTAATTTAGATATTTTTTGATTACTGCTGGTATAACACACTGTGGGGTCAAATAAGAGCGAAACTAGTATGTGTTTCTAGTAATAATCTTGATATATCTATTTTTATATTATTCGTATATTTCTTAAATAAAAATTCACTAAAAAAACCAAATACTTTGGTGGCAAAATTCAATATGGCGTCTATCGAAGAAAAAACTTACTATCGTGACCATAATGGCGAGTTATGTTGCTGTACAAAAAGTCAAGTTGGTACGCAATATGGTTTTGGAGATATGGAAAAAATAAAAAACTGCCAGTTTTCCGTATTTCGCTCATATCTAAGAGGCTATGAAAATTTTTTGAAATCTGTACGTAACTTCAAGTTGTCCTTATAATTGTGTAACTTTCGCCTAATCTAACCAAGTTTGTATCTCTTGCGGTTTTGAAGTTCCCAATGGATGAATTCGTTAAACAGTCCATTTGTTTTTCATAAAAAAGTTTCTGTATAAAAAACTTTTATTTTAGAAAATAATACAGCTGCTTTAATGAAATTTGGTACACATAATATGTAAACATGTAAAAACTGAAATTGCCCCCGAATATTTGTTCTAGGGAGCTAGGTTCGCGCTTATTTGAAGATATATTTACAAAATTCAAAAGTCGCGGTCTTCTCTATAACGAATTTTTTCTGCGCAAATTTAGTGAAAATTATAGACTGCTAAATTTTAAACTCTATGAGCGAAACTACTGCCCAAGCATCAGAGGAAAGGTTTATTGGAAATTAACTTTCGGAAAACAGTTTTGGTAAAATGAAGGACAATGATGGTTATTTTTTTTCAATATTTCTTTTCCGTAGGTTTAGGTTATTCGTCTAAAATTTGCAAATTTTGACATTTTAAATCACGAATTTGACGTTTTAAGAAAAAAAAAACTATAAAACTTTCGAAGTAATTTTTCTAGAATTTTTTGACCCCTTTGCGTCAAGAAAACTGAATCTTTGTGTGTAACGTAGCGCCTCCGTGGCCGTGCGGGAAAGTTGATTCAGACTTTCCAATACGGA
The DNA here is from genome assembly GCA_964006375.1 of Tillus elongatus. NCBI lineage: Eukaryota > Metazoa > Arthropoda > Insecta > Coleoptera > Cleridae > Tillus > Tillus elongatus. The sequence continues at coordinate 245,694,885 of OZ023262.1, read as the reverse complement.
CTCGGGGGACGACAGTTCGAGACGTCGTCCTTGAGATCCAGTTCAAGGTGGAGGGTAGGTTAGTTTAGATGAGCAAAAAGGGTCAGCAATGGCCTAGTTGCCAGTAAGCATCTTACCTTTAGCTTTTTACCTGTGTGTAACGTAATATTTAAATAGGTTTGGTTAATCACACAAAATGTGATGTGCGCTTTTGTGATCACCAGTAGCATCCATTTTTTTTAGATGCTTATAGTTTTTTCTTTAGAGATCTGAGTTTTGGCGTATAGGGTAAGCTTCATAGGGCAAATTTGTGTATCAAATTATGTTGCCATAGTTTTGTAATTTTGGAAGATACAAAAAAATTTCGAAAGAAAACCCACCATTTTCCTGGAAAAACTGGTCTCTCTTTGTCGGCTAACGAACTGCCCCCTACAAAAGGAAGATACCAAATTCCATCAAAATCGACCGATTATTCTTTGAGTTATGAATACAGATCTCCCCATTAGTGAACTTATCGTTTTACGAAAAATTCTCTACAAGCGGAGCGTGATTTATTGACCACCAACATTATCGTTGTTTAAACCTAGGTGGAGGCACTAAGTAGTTCCACAATCCCTAAATAGATAACTTTCACTAGCAGCAAAATGTCCGTGCTTAAATAATGTTAAGATAAATAAACAGTAATAAACTATTGTGCGACTTCATAAAACAGTTGAACACTGCAATATTCAGATGAATATTAAGTATTTAGTTTAAAATACTGCTAAGATCTGAGAGAATTTGTGAAAATACAATGTTATTTTACCCTTTATGCTATAACTCTTTAGAAACGTCATCTCTGCTTAGTGGGCAACAATAATTGCATTAAAAGTTACTGACTCGGCACCCGTGACTACATGTAGTGCTTTTTCTAAGTCATATGGAGTGCTTTTTCCACGTTGCCGATTTCCATTATTCATTTGACACACTGAAAAGTGGAGCTCGTATGTCTTGTGTTCGCACCACGCCTCTAGCCCGACTTTCCTGCTGCTCATGTTAAATTTTTATATTGCTAGAGTTTTGTATTCCCAACAGTTGCGCATTTAATATCACAAAACGATATATAACACGCACAAACGACCGTACTGGCAGATCGAAGGGGCGTAAATTGTATGTCTCCTTTGCCCTAAATTCGTTACGCAAAATGCGTTTGAAAGAAATGCCTGTCCTATCATGCCGATGTCATTTTAAAATGACATTTAACCTTGTTACTGTTCTACAAAGACACCGCTTGAATACCTTTATTGCTGTCTCTACTTTTTCGTTTTGAATCTTATAAAATTTAAATGTCAAAGGTAAAATAATGACACATTCGATGATATAATATGCTTTCATAAAATTTATAAGCGAATTTTCATTAAGAAAAATTCGCTAAAAGAGAAATTACGATGAAAAGCTTTTGAAAAAATCTATGCAGATAAGCGTGAATTTGGGTCCCTTTTTGTCCTTCTCCCCCAGGGCTCGTCCGCGGCTTTGCCGCCCCGATAACACGGCAACCTTTGGCTTATGTGCATGCCCTTTGTCTTTTTACTCCACCCTTTCCAAAATCACTGTGCCTTGAACTAGTCTGCACAGCGATTGGTAGGGTGAAGTTTTATAATGCTCCGTCTCCGGTCTAGACTGATCATAGATCAGTTGTCTTTTGCGGTCCAGAGCTCTTTGGGTCCCTAGAACTCAAAACTAAGGTCGGTTTAGAAACAATAGTTATCGAAAAAATTTAAGACAAAACATTATATGGGGTATCATAATACTAAATATAAAATAAATCCCCATTCTTTCTTTTCAAAAATAACCATTAACGATAATATATATATATATATATATATATATATATATATATATATATATATATATATATATATATATATATATATATATATATACGGGTGGGCCATTTAAGATTTGGAATTTGAATCGGCTATAAAAAAAAACTAATGAATATTTTTTCAAAGTTATGAGTTTATTAGAAAGATTGAACCTTTCCATTTAGGAATGGAAGACAACATCATTCAAATGACTGCCACGGTTAGCCTTACAATACCCCATTCGATCAGTCCAATATTCAGTACATTTTCGATTGTTTGGGCCTCTATTTCGTCAATGTCAACTTCGATTTCATGTTTCAAGTCGTCAATCGTCTCTCGATGGTTAGCGTAACACTTGTTCTTAACGTCTCTCCACAAAAAAGGTCCAACGGAGTCAAATCGCAGCTTCGAGGTGGCCAATTGACATCAGCATTTCGGCAGATTATGCGATTTTCGAAAACAGTGCGCAAAAGATCGATTGTTACGTTGGCTGTGTGGCACGTTGCGCCGTCCTGTTGAAACCAAATGTCGTCTATGTCATACTCTTCAATTTTGAGAAACAAAAAACCTCTTAGCATGGCATGGTAGCGATCGCCATTCACCTTAACGGCGTTGCTCATTTTCAAAGAAAAATGGCCCAATAATGCCGCAAGACAAAAATCCGCACCAGACAGTCAATCGTTGTGGGTGCATTGGTTTCTCCACGATGACGTGTGGATTTTCTGAGCCCCAAATACGACAATTTTGCTTATTGACGTATCCTCCGAGGTGGAAATGAGCTTCATCTGAAAAGATTATTTTTCGGTAAAAATGCTCATCTTCGATCAAGCGGTCTTCGGCCCATTGAGCGAACCGAAAACGCATCGGAAAGTCATGCGGCTTCAGATCTTGCACTAACTGAACTTTGTACGCATTCATACCGAGATCTTTAAGCAAAGTTCTTCTCAAAGAAGTGCGTGAAGTGTTCAATTCTTGAGAACGATGACGAGTTGATGTTGATGGTTGTTCACGCACACTCTGAGCAACAGCAGCGATGTTTTCGGTTGAGCGTACTGGACGAGTACGTACACGGGTTGTTTTATCAAACAACGATCCAGTTTCATGAACTCGCTTCACAAATTGATCCACAAACTGCGTTTTTGGCACATCATTTTTGTAAAAAAAATTTCGTAAATTTCTTACGGTTTGAGTAGAAGACTCACCACATTGGGATTAGTTTTTAATATCTTCCAACTTTATTTAAGCGAAAAGCGACCCATTTCATAAATGTCAAACATAAAACTAACTTTCTGTCACATCGGAAATGTCATCAAACCTTCCAACCTCAAAATAACCTATAGTTCCAATTCCAAGCGTTAGATGGCCCACCCTTTATATATATATATATATATATATATATATATATATATATATATATATATATATATATATATATATATATATATATTTGTGTGTGTGTGTGTATGTATCTGAGCGATAACTCAAAAAATACTCAAATTATTTGAACGAAACTTGGCACATAACTTCACTGTATTAAGACCGCGGACGAGTTCGTATATCAGCTATAACGGAATTTTTTCCCCAAAAATATACAAAAATATTTTTGAGACAGCTATATTTTTGTAAGTGTCAGAGTAACTGAAATCTATGCTGTGAATATTAAGTAATTTGGTAGACAATATTTAGAGTTTTTAAAATTAAAAGTAAAATTTGAAAGACATCCGTTGAAGCGACTTACTGGTTAAAGTCCAATGTCTGACAGACAAAGTAGTTAACTGTCACGCGTAGATTGATTCATACAATACACATAACATGGATGCTGTCAAGTCTGTGTCTATTTCAGTAAACCGATAGGTTTTACAGTGTTTTGATGCTAAGTTATAGACGGTAAAATTATGGCTGCTGAATTTGGTTTTAAAGTAGAAGGTATCTTCCTGAATAGACGGTAACACTTTAACAGTTGGCAGATACATTGTCAGAACTGTTACTTTATTTCCTTCACTGATCCTTTGCCATTTTGCTTTTTTTTTTCTTGCTATTTCTTTTTTTAAACATGTTGATTCCAGACGTCATCTGCAAGGTTTCCTATTTAATGTAAGTCACAAATGTCACATTGATCTTTTTTTATTATTTACAATGCGAGATTTTTTTTCCCAAAATACTGATGAATTTTGTTTTGCTCACAGGCTTCCTCCTCATCTATTCTTTTCAGGTAAGCAGTATAGAATTTTGCTAGAGATTGTTTGCACCCAAAACATTTTTTTGGTGTTCTTCATAGCATAATGCGATGGTAATTTTGGGAGATCTCCAAAAGATATTTCTAGTGTCTCTATGTTTTTTCGATTGTGCTCTACAGAATTTCTTTTCGTAACCGCAACGTCTTGTGAATGGAGTATCCCGTCGCTACTTTTCAAAACACATTCCTTGACGGATCGCTCACCTGAACCTAGAGTTCACACATCCATCGCATAAAGATCGTATGCAGATTAATAGTAGGTATATCAACTAAAGGTGTAGCATCTTTTTTTCAGCGCCATTTCGTTATGTGATTTTTGATCACCTTATTTTAAAGCATCAAAATTATTAGGGTGTATAAACTATAAGAGTTTTGTCGTAATAATTGAAAAACCCAGCTCAATACGAATTGGATATAATACATTATAATAATTCATGTATCTGAACTATAAAATAACTTTCAAAGTACAAAGGGACAAAGGAACTACAATGTATAATAAACTCTGTATTATGATAAATGTGAACAAATGTTCTTATAGCTGCTCTTAACAGCATCCGCAGCGAAACCGGTTACAGAAACGTTAAAGAATATCCTACAACATCCAGAATTCAGAAGGGCCTATTGCTCCAGTTAGCTTACGCGCTGGCTACGTCCTTCACTTACAGAAATCAAACCCAACAGTGAAGCCACAGAAGTAGTCCCCAGTCTGTATGTAGTATGGATCAGTTTCACCAAGTAACGGCAACAACACTGAATGAATTAATAATAAATATTTAATAAGTTATCGTTAAAAAAATATTTTCGGATTTTCGTGGAAAAAAAAGTTCGCGGATTTTCATGCAGTTTCTTTTTTGGAGTTTCGTTGAAAAGCTTCTTATGAGTAATTATATCTTGGCAGGTGAGTAAATAGTTGGAAGAGGTTTGTTGGCTAGGAAAATCGGACCAGTTTTTTCAGGGACATTTTAGGTTCATTTTCGGAAAATGTTATTTTTCCAACAATAAACTTATTTTGATGATATTTTGATGATTTCTACTATATGGGTTAGAGTGGTAACCTAATTTGATGCCTTTCATTAAAAAGACATATTGGACATTAAAACATTTTTATGAACATTTACTACCATAACACACTTGCTGCGTCCAGACTTTTTTTGAGAATGTCGATAGTTTCAGATAGAGTAGCTTAGTGAATAGGGAAACAACTTTGAGTCATTGGATCTAATAACCTAGTAGCCTCAATACAGAGCTAATTAAAACAAATGTCACCATCACTACAAACCAAATTTAAATTTAAATTGAATCTAGATTTTCATCTTCTACAGTAATTGTATAGTTTTCAGTTTTAAATTGAAACTCGCAGTAATATTCTCCTTTGTGACCACTCATTTAGTGTGAATATACGGAGAATACGAGAAATGCCACAAATACTAGATTAACTCATGATATAAAGCTGCTGAAAATTTATGCGTTCAATGCCCAGAGTTTTATATAAAAAATGAGTTGGAAAAATAAACACAGGGGATATCGGGTTTCCGCATTAAAATTTGTGACGCAGCGGCAAACTTACAAAAAGATGAACACACAGGGATTGAGTTTTTCAGGGGAAGCTATACCACTCGCATCATATTTTTGTGAAATACATTTCCAGTAAAGGTATCAAACTCAGAGATAACTTATAATAAATTAGTTCATTATTATAAAATTTGATACACAATAGATAATTTGGGTGGATTTTCCACTACATGAAATTAACATTTACCTAATAGGTTTTCATACATATAACATTACATGCATTAAAATATCCAAAATATATATAGTGGACAGAAAAAGCATTTCTAAATAAAAAATTTCAAATTATTATCATGTGACCGTGAAGGTTCTGCTATTGGTCGTGACGTAATTGGATAGTAAATAAATATGGTGTTTATATTTGCCTTCTGGTATAATAGGTATGGTCGCTTGTTTCTCAACAGCGTGGCGAATTTTATTCATTTATTGTGTTCCTAGTTGAATAGTGTAAAGTGTGCGTAATAAAATGAGAGACAAAGGTTTTCAACAGGCGCAATCAGATAATTTGCCATTTGACATCATTCTTTGGTGAAAATACAGACTTCATAAGTGCTGAAATAAAATGAGCAAAAGCTGGAAGGTATGCGTAAATAAGTCAATGCTAGTTGAACGCATATTTAACAAAATATAGGGTGTACTTATTAATTTCATTTGTAATATATTTTGATTTAAATGAAGTCAAGATGACATGATAACAACATAACCTCAAATCTACAATATGTTTTTGATAGAAGGATGTTGTATGAATTAATTAGAGATGGTTAATGGAAGCAAACCCAATAATTTCGTTAACTAATAACCATGGTTTTTGCCGGTTGTTTATACTAAAAGAAATGTGTAAAGTTAATACTTAATATGTACAGATAAACACACCTAGACCACATGGAGATTACAACCAACTTAATAATATATTATAAGAATTTTAACCTTATATCACTAGTATTTATTTGTGAAAATAAGCAGGTACTTACATTAAATGGTGTAACCTCGGTAGTTCAGGGGTAATAACGTGTGACTCTGAAAAGAAGGGTACTGGGTTCGATCCCAGGGTACTTCTTTCACTTTTTTCAGTATAAACTGTAATATTAACATCAACCGAGGTTCTGGCATTGTATTTGAGCAAGTTGAATGTCTGCACGTTCCGCCCTTCGGAGGGGGCGTAAAGCCGTCGGGCCCGTGTCCATACGATGTTGGGCACATTAAAGATCCCTACCTCCTTACAGAAAGGCAGGGGTTCGGCAAAATCTCCAGAATAGTGAGGTAAAACTGCTCCCTGGCGTCGGTGATTTGCCATAGTCGCGAAAATAGGCCGACGTTAAAAAAACAAAACCAAAAAAAAAACATACACACACACATTAAATGGTCTTCACAACACTATAAGGCAGTTTTCTCAGATAACTGGGCATCTTTTTTTCCTTTCATCCCGCTTTATAACTTTGCACCATTGATTTTTAATTTGCGCCAGTTTCGAAACAATAAAAGATAATTTCTTTGGGATTTTTATAGTCGTATTTGTACAGATTGGTACCATGCAGTATTTATATAACCCTTATTTTCCATATTATCAAATAAAATCACTTGCAGAAGCCAAGATTCTATAAATAACTTGCAACACAGGATGTAAACACAAATTCAGTGTTGACTACGGTACTGTCCCCTGACGTCCCAGATCATGGCGGAAAAATAGTGGTGTGTGAAATCAATTAGGAAATTCGCATTTTCAAAAGTTTTTTGCATTGTTATTGTTGTAGTGTGTGAAATGACAATAATATTAAAAATCATTTTTGTGGAATGTCTATCAGATGTGATAAGAAAAGATAAATATGCAAACTGTCTATTAAAACAACAAATATAATTAACCCCACCTATGCACATTGAGCTGGGAAACCACATTAAAACTAAAGGTTCATCCATTCATTTGTTATAAGCTTAATATACTGGAATTTATCAGTTGCAATAGGGAAAAACTCTAAACACAACAATTGTGCTATTGTAGAGATTTTTCATTTTAAAAAAATGTATTACTTAATTGTACGTTAAAATAAGAGACCTCTGGTCTTATTAGAATCAAAAATATGCCTATATAAGCAATATGTGCATTTATTTAGGCTCATTTCAGATCTACTTTTAAATTAGAAAAAAATGTAATTGTACGATTTTCGATATTTCGGAAAACTCATGAATATATATATATATATATATATATATATATATATATATATATATATATATATATATATATATATATATATATATATATATATATATATATATTGTAATGAAGTAGCTATTTTCGGGACCGCTGTAAATACTAAAAGGAGTCTGCTTGAAAATATATTTATGGCAAATTATTTTTGAAGTAATATGCTCCGCAAGAAATATATTTATTTATCAATAATATTGTTACCAGATACGTATTTCGAATGGTCTTTTTATATTAAAAACATATCTGCACGAGATAGCGATAAGGTATCTACCAGCGATTAAAATTTTATGTGTAGACTCGATATATAAGAACGGCTGGTGAGAGAAAACTCATTGTTAAATTGAAAAATATTTTGTTTCATACAAAGGTTTGTTAAAGTTTAATATTCTTTGCAAGCATTTTCACTTGTGTTGTTCACTTTCAATAACTGTTCTAAATACGCTAGCGTTTGTCTTGTAGGCACGCTAGTAAATAAAGACGCTGCATCAAATGATACCAAAACCTGGCTTTCAACAAATTTAACACCTTGAACTCTATGAATGAGTTCAAGTGAATTTGACACTGAATGACATTTTTGTTTAACATGCAAGCTGTTAAACTCATTTGACAGCCACTTCGCTAGAGTATATGTCGAAGACTCTGTAGCCAAAATAATAGGTCTCATTGATTTTCCCGGTTTATGAAGTTTTGGGTGACAATATTTTTTTGGGGACTTTGGAATTTGCAACCTATAAGCGTCTTCCTAAGTCTTTTCATAGAACGTTTTGACACTATTATTCACCTTGCTAATCATTTTTGGTAGCGGGTTTTTATTTACTTTTCAATAGGGCCCTGCCTCTATTGCATTGCTCACTTTTTTATAATCCTTTTTGTCCAAGATCAATTTCCTTTATCTGCTTTAACATAAAAACAATCCTTCTCTAGCAATCGTTTAACTATTTTCATTTGATTAAAATTTTTGTTTTTAGTGGACTTATTTTCTTTCAAATTTTTTGAGTTTTTCTCTTTGCATGCTTCCCGAATAAAGTTTTTCGAAGATTCGGGTAATTTTTTAATTCCTGTTTCAATACTAGCGATGACACATAAAATATCGTCTTTTTGTGACTGCAAACCGAACTTTAACCCCTTATTTAATAGGTCAATCTCATTTTTGTTAAACGAGTATGAAGAAAGATTTTCTACAAGGTCAACTTCCCGAGGAACTGGTTTTTCGTTTTTAATATGATACTTGACAGGTTTCTTGAGTTTTTTATTTTGTATATTGATTTTCTTAATTAACTTTGCGTTAATTACTACAAATATGTTCCTCTGAAAATTACACCAGTCATCGTACTCTAAGTTACTGAATTTAAAAGTTAACTTTTTAAGCAAAGTATATGCCTGTATTTCTAACATACTACGTTTTGAGTACATATATTGCATTTCAAAATCCAACCATTTTTGTTTAGTAAAAATTTTAACTTCTTACTTTTGTGTTAGTAGAAATTTTAATATTGAAATCAATGAAATTAGCAAAGACTGATCTCTGTTTGCAAGATTTTAGAAAGACGATATCTCAGTTCCGTGGACCTGGTAGCCATAACTCAGTATGCTCAACACGATATTGCCAATTACAATAATATAATTCGTAATATCGTGTTTTTTCAACACAGTGTACTCTGAAAACAACAGGATTTTTGACTTGTAGAAAATTTTCAAAATATGTGGAACATACGCCACAAGGTGATTGCGGACCTCAGAATAATGACAAAAGGTTCCATATATATATATATATATATATATATATATATATATATATATATATATATATATATATATATATATATATATATATATATATATATATATATATATATATATGGAACCTTTTGTCATTATTCTGAGGTCCGCAATCACCTTGTGGCGTATGTTCCACATATTTTGAAAATTTTCTACAGGGCCTTACTAACATTTTTTCAACTTGTTTCTAACCCCTTTTTACTGACAAACCAAGACAAATATGGAAATAAGTCACGACATAGTTTTTGTAGAAAATTAAAAGCTCTACTCAAAATTTCTAACAAAAGATTTCTGCAGGGGCGTAAGATTTTTTATGCAACTTAATTATAAAGAACTCATACAACTCCGCCACTGGTTGCTTCAAAGGCTTGAAATTTTCATCTAATATGTCAACTTATGAATGGAGGTTGTTTATGAAATTTCGTTTGTCTATCTTGCTTTTTTCACAAAATATTAAAAAATCTTTTTTTTCAAACCTTCAATACCCTGTATCTCGGAAACAACAGGGTTTCTGACATATATTTATGGAACCTTTTTTTTAAACGGTCTCGAGCGCCAGATTTTAAAAGCATTTACTTCCTGCGAGGATATCTGCGACCTCTTTAAAAGACTCTGACTACAGGTGTAATCAGAGTGGCTGGATTGCTCTGTGGAGAGGGTCCGGTGGCTTTTAGGATGACAGGCTGCTTGGTTACCTCTGAGGTCGCTTATCGCTCATCGCTTAATCGCTCCCTCGGTAATATCCTGACCTTCTGGATTTCTGTAGGTGTGTAGCAGATTTGGTTATGTGGGTAATATAGATAAAATATATTTGTTTTATACTATATATTAAGTATTTACGTACTATGCTTTAAAGGTTTTTACAATGGCTGTAAAAAATTGTTACACTACAGTAGTATCGGAAAAATATATCTAAGGTGACGGGCCAACAAAACAAAATAGCCCCTTCCGAAGAATAAAAAAAATCGAATGTCAACTTAACCCTGATGTTATTTTCCTTTTACAGGAAAACGAACGTCGGTATACGGTCCGAACTTATGTGGCTTTATCCGGGAGACGCAACAGGGAATATCCTGCGCCCGATGGGTTATAACTCGTTGATGCAGATAACAGGTTGATCGTGTCATAAAATGATAACTAAATAAATAGGTGTTATCTATCTAGTCAAAATCGGTACCGCGAGGTCAAAGTACCTCAGCACCAGGGGTGTCGTGAAGAAATAGAAATGACTAGAACGACGCCTTGCAGGAAGGCTATGTTACGTACTAACCTGACCTAAGCCTGCTTGTGTTACTACAGCTTCCACGCCAGGGTCAAACTAGAACGGCCGTGTGAAATCTACCTGAAAAGTGTGTGTCAACTACAGCATCACTTTCCAAATGATTTACACCACGCTAACAACATTTAACTGGGATATGGATCAGAAGGAATCTTAATTCTGATCCACGATTTTAATACTGACAAAGAGACACCCTATTCCAAAAATATGATAATTTGCTATACAAATACCAAAATCTAAGAGACTTACCTAAACTGTATTTGGAAAGAATCTAACGAGATGAGATTATTCTACACGGAAACGAGACGGACGGGACCCTATTTCAAGAATTTACTTCGCTTATACACCATGATTTTCTCTTAACTCAACTTAACACGGATATCGACTTAAATTTCAACCACACTGAACCAAGAAGAAACTCTTTCTCTCACCAGCCATTCTTATATATCAAGTCCCGGCTACACATAAAAATTTTAATCGGTGGTAGATACCTTATCGCTATATCGTGCAGATATGTTTTTAATATAAAAAGACCATTCGAGATAGTTATCTGGTAAAAATATTATTTATAAACAAATATATTTCCTACGGAGAATATTACTTGAAAAATAATTTGCATTATATCCATTTACAAGCTGACTCCTTTTAGCATCTACAGCTTATTTATTTATCAATAATATTTTTACATATTGAACATACCGCGAATTGTGAATCGAGTCTCGTTCGTCCAAATTATTATAGATGGAAGCTGTGGGTCGTCTTCACACATATTTAAAAACCAGGTGCAAAATTCGATTCGCTTAGGAGGATCATCATTGTGCAACGTTTGCGATGTTGATATTTTATAAGGATGATATTTGTGCATTTTTAATACACTAATGGCAGCACGTTGGGATGTGCTTGCTTCTGCTGCGATCTTCCTAGTTGAAGTTGAAGAATTCTGAGTCACACTGGCCAATACGTTTATTTGGGCAACTTTACTAACGGTATTTATCATGTCTCTTCGCCTAGTAGAGGAACCACATGCCCCAAATTATCATAAAGCGCTTTAAATGTAGGCAAACTGCGCTGGCAACGATCAAAATATTGTTCAAAATATTGCTTTTTAGCACGCAATGCATTTTTATTACTTAAAATGTAACACTCAAACATATCCCGTTTCTCTGGATTCGAAAAAATCATAATTAATTAACCACAAACGGCTCAACCAAAATAAGACTTTTTACAAAGAAAACGTCACAGTCATATTTGCAAGTGTCAAAAACAATTATTTCCATAGTTGCCTGTTAGATTTGACATAGAAAATTATCATCGACTGCCTCTTAAAAAAGCCGGCTTAGATTGTGTTGCTATTAGTGGTAGACGTTTCAATAAATACGCGACGGATTAGATTTTGCAAATGAAAATTAGTTGTATTAGTAATAACTCAACGCTTTTTAGACATTGTCTTTAAGTGTTTATCAAACTTTTTACAAATTTAATTATGTTAATTATTATCTTAAGTCTCTAATTAGAAATGTTATGTAAACTATGCGTGAAAATTTAGATTCAGGTTTTAGGTATTTGAAATAAATAACCGTTTCCACGCTTGCCAATGTTTAATTTTTTTTTGAAAAAAAATAAAAGAAAACCACTGAAAAATTTCTATTTCTTATAATAAGCATATCGTCTCTCATATCAATGTAAAAAGGAAAAAAAGACCTCTTTAATGAGTCCACAGTCAATATGGTTTCCATTAAAAAAACAAAAGTTTATGTCATCACTCAAAAGTTACAGATCTTTTTAAAATTTGCATATTTTTGGTTTATTTAGAACATATTTATCTACAACTTTTTCCTTCACACCTTTTAAGCAAACCCAATACTAACGCAGCTAAATGCATTTAAAGAAATCGGCAAATATCAGTTTTTTCACAATATCTAGTAATCCGTGAAATTTTTTATGGAATCAAAAAGAGTTCTGAATTACACTTATAAAACTGCACTACATTTACAATTTAACCGTCTCTCTAACTGCATTAGTTCACGAGATCCCTGTACTAAACATCGAAAAAACTCACCCTGTGTACGAATTCTACGACAAAGTTCAGCTCCCTTGGTCTTATAGATATCAAATTTTTTTTTAAAGTTTGCGTACTTGCTTACTGGAGATCCGTTTACTAAACATCGAAAAAACTCACCCTGTATATATATATATATATATATATATATATATATATATATATATATATATATATATATATATATATATATATATATATATATATATAACTGACCCTAAATGTGGGTCCTAGAGACCGCCAATATAAAGAAATTTCTCGAAAGTCTCACCATCGTGACCTTTCTATAAACTCGAATATTTAGCTTGAAAATGGGTCCTAAGAATGGTTACATCTTTGAAGATTTACTAAATATTATTGTAAATATCTAAAACAAAATAAGGGAATATTATATATATATATATTGGTGTTATGTCCGATTTATTAAAAATTATGATAAATTGGTAGTTGGAATGCTCTTATATAAACGACAGTATTTCTTGTTAACCCTATTTTATAACAATTATTTGGTTTCCTTACTTTAAATGTGGGCAAAGCTTATCTTTTAATACTATTAAATCGAGGTATTCTCCGACATCACCAGATGCTGCAATATCTTGGGTTCAGAAAACAAATCAAAGATAAAAATGTCTCTTATCAGCCAAGCAGCAGGAATTAGGTCTGGTCCCAGCCAGCGCAGGATTTCTCACCAGGAATTGGCGGATTTACTCGAATAATGGTCCTCCTGGAATATGCGCTTCTTTTGTGTCGACGGTCGGTTGAAAGAAGTGTGAAGTTATAGATCGTTATTTCCAGACAATGGCAGTTCTATTAAAGAACTTTCGATAACACACTGCGCGTATTTCCCAGAGAATAAATGATCATCACTCGGGAGATATTTCATTTCCAAATGTTGATTATCTGCGTAGAAAAGTGGACAGTTCGATTACGCTCCTACACTTAATACCAAATTTTAACAAAACAGTAATAGATAAAATTTTAGTTAGCTGCAAGACGAAAATTTCGAAGACAGCTGTTGTAAATTTTATTTGTGCCATATAAGTCCTCGTTGTATAAACATTTGGTAAATATTCAGTTAACGATAAAAATTTTATCTGCTCTTTCAAATATTGTAAGAATATTACGTAGGTACTCATATGAGTGCTTTCCAAAGAAAATTTTGAATAGGGGTGGGATCACAATGTAATTAATTGGTTACAATACTAATGTAAATTGTGGATTAATTATTTGTTGCGTTAGTTGAGTTTTCATAATATCGTTGGATCGCTAGAGTTCGAAGTACAATTATGTCTAATCAAGTAGGCTGTAGCTTGCGTTTCACAGACAGGACGCAAAATACTAGTGCAAAATACTAGTGCAAAATACTAGTGCAAAATACTAGTGCAAAATACTAGTGCAAAACTAGATGGATTGTTTATGCCTAAAAAACAAACAGTTAAACTTACTAACCCATAAAAGCGTTATGGTAGCGAATTTTCATAGAAATGATCTGGGACGAAATGTTCTTTTATAACATTTTTTTTGCAACATAGAAATCTAAATTTTAGTGTATAGTTTACTTTTTATATCGTAACCCTACCTACCAAATTTGGTTACCACAGCTTTTTATTTATTGAGATAAAAAACTCGACATTTTCCCGGAAAACCAGTCATATTTTCCTGGCTAACGAACTTATACAAGCCACTTACAAAAGGAAGGTACATGCTAAATTTGATCAAAATCGACGAATTATTTTTTGAGTTATAGGTGTGAAACACACACACACAAAATATATATATATATATATATATATATATATATATATATATATATATATATATATATATATATATATATATATATATATATATTGCTATGGTATTACACTTTTACAATCCCTGCTCGAATTATTATACTCACCTGAAAATTATCACATTTTTCATTTATGAAGACTCTTTAGCAGCTAATTTGACGCCTATTCTTTATGCAACCCATCATACACGCGTGTGTGACGTGTAACCTATTCATTATTTAGATGTTTTATAGAATTGTCAACTGTCAATTACAAAACACAAAACAGTTGTTTTTTCCATGTGGTTGATGTAAGTTGAGTGATTTAGTGCTGTATCATTACATGTTTCTAAATTGAATTCAAAAGTTAATACCTAGTTTTTGGCACACATAAACAAAGCCTTTTAGCTGACAGATTATTAGGACATAATACAGGAATTTAATTTGAAGGAATGTAGTACGTTTTTAGTTTTCAGACATGATGATAACCTGGTTAACAATTTTTTTAAAATTTCCTCTCACAATCAAGAAAAGCGTCAGTTATCACATTGTTGAATAATACAGATATGAGCCAAAGGCAAATTGCAGTCAAATGCAATATTTCGCAGTCGACGGTACGAGATTTAAAGCGTAAAACATCAAATTGTGAATCGATCGAAGGCAAGCAAAAGGGGCGTTGTGGCAGAAAAAAATGTACTCCCAGATCTGTAATCAAAATGCGAAATTTAGCTTTGGAGAATAGCAAAGACGCATGTTAACAAATAAAATCCAGGATGTGAGGGTCACTTGTTCTCAAGCAACAGTTCGGAGAACTTTGTAGGTGTTAGGTTTCAAATGCCGAAAAGCAGCAAAAAACCAAGGTTGACTGAAACGATTAAAGATAAGAGGCTTCAGTGGGCCAATCGATACAAACATCTTACTGTTGATGATTGGAAGAAGGTAAGCTGTTTGGAGTAGTCATGTAATAGCTAATTTTAATTTTTTCTTAAGGTTTGTTTTAGTGATGAATCGACAATACAAATTCTCTGCGAAAAGTCTCAGTTTGTCAGAAGACGAGTGGGAGAAAAATACAAAGAAGACTGCATAGTGAAAACTGTGACGCACCCACAGTCAGTGATGATTTGGTCTGTTATTACTGTGAAGGGTTTGGGGCGCCTTTATCTGGTTCAAGGTACCATGCGCCAGGAGCAGTACAAGATCGTATTGAGAAGTCGCTTGATTCCTTGACTGAACGAGAGGTTAGCAAATGGAGAACCAAAAGTATTTATGCAAGATGGAGCACCCTGCCATACTGCACGATCAATAAAAAAGTTTTTAGAGGAACAACTAATACCTGTGCTAGATTGGTGTGGAAATTCTCCGGATATGAATCCGATCGAGAACGTCTGGGAGAGTTTGAAGTTTGAACTGCGAAAGGACGTCATAACCACAAAACAGACCCTAACAGAAAGAATCATATATCGTTGGCATCATAATGACAACTTAAAAATAATTGCAAATAATTGCATGTAGAGCATGCCATGAAGAATTCAAGCTGTAATAGCTGCGAGGGGCGGCGTTACAAAATATTAACATTTCACACACACACACACACACACACACACACACACACACACACACACACACACACACACACACACACACACACACACACACACACACACACACACACACACACACACACACACACACACACACACACACACACACACACACACACACACACACACACACACACACACACACACACACACACACACACACACACACACACACACACACACACACACACACACACACACACACACACACACACTCACACACACACACATATATATATATATATATATATATATATATATATATATATATATATATATATATATATATATATATATATATATATATATATATATATATATATATATATATATATATATATATATATATATATATATATTCAAGAAAGTATACACTTAATGTGTCAATTTTCATGTGTATTATATTAAAGTATATAGTATATACAAACAGATAATACTTGTGTCATTTGAAGTATTGGTTGATGTTTGACTGCAAAAAAATATGAAAAATATCTCATTTATGCAGTGAATATAATAATTTGAGCAGGGACTGTAAATGTTGAGCATGAGAACTTTAATTATCATGGGTTTTCCTCTTTCTAATAAAGTACTTATTTTTATTGGCAATATTTCTTTACTTACCGTTGTATCTGCAAATTTTTCTCTTATCTCATGCGTGGAGTTCTAAAATTGGGCTAGCATTTTTGTTTTGATGTAACTTATTTGTATTTTTTTATATTCATGTTAATCCAGAGTGTTAGAAATTTCGTCATAACGTTCTCAAATGAGTTTTATTACTTTTTTCTTTTAATTTATAATTATTTGGATCTGGGCTTATTTAGTGATATATTTCTTTCTCTTCTTTTATTTTTTTATATAGGTCAGATTCATCAGACTATTTAAATACTCATACTCATTATACTCATTTATTACTGGTCAAAATTATACATTATAAAATCTATAATGTTTATTCTTAATAATTTAAATAACTTTCAAAACATAGCTACATAAAAATATTATTGATCGTTGTTAATAAATTATACAAATTAAAATCTTATTGTGACAATGAATTAAACTATATTCTTTGACTTTGTCATTAATTCGGCCTTTATCAGGGCATCCCTTTAATGTTATAAATATTCACACAAATGATCAAAGTAAAAGAAAAATCGTTAGAAATAAATACACAATGTAAAAATCTGCACATTTATAGTTGCAATATTCACAACGTAGACTTGCTGCTCAAAATGTCTCTAATTGCTTCTTCCTTGGGAATTTGGATTATTCGCTATTGGACCGTCTATATTTGGATTTTATTGTTGCCGCCATTGCTTTGTGGTAATTAATTATTTTCGAGCTTATTTTGAATAGCCCTTTTGTACTGAAAATTCTCTACTATCTTGGTTACTATTACTGGTTATTATCCATATATTGTTGATTTTTACTATTCTTTTTGTGTGCAAATTATATTGAAGCAACCTTTTTTTTTCTTCTACATAAATTTCTTTCTCTAAACTTTTGTCTTTACACTTCTCACAGTCAAATCTCAAATCATAGTTACACCGTTACCTTCTATTTTCGACAGTTCGATCTGGAATCCTCTCAATAAATTCACCTTTCTCTTTAAATATTTTTGCTTCTGTAAAACTGAAAACGTCTCTCTCTCTTTTTAACACAGGCTCTGCGACAGAGCTCACTAGAACGCCACCTTGTTATTGTCCAAACTGTGTATCAGGTATACACAAAAAACCGTATCATTGTTTCACTGATATCATTGTGTGCCTTTTTAGAAGGTCACTTTTCCTCTCCTACAAGATGGTATTTTCAAATTTCAAATCCGATGTTTCGTCTTTCAGAAACCATCATCAACTCAATTTTTTCAAATGCGGCCCTGGATTTTTTATTTCATATTTTGTTACCTTTGGACTACCTCAAAACAATGCCTCATCACAACTTTTGAATTTCAAACGTTTTGATAACAAGAAATGACATTTTCCGTCTTTATTGAAAATATTTAATACGACTCTGCTTTTGAAACAAAATATTTCTTCAATAATGTTATTTGATTAGGTAGGTAAAGATGAACCTGAATTTATGATTATGAGTCAAATATTTTAAGTTCAATCCAATGCAATGCAATGACATGTCTGTTCGTTCATCTCGGCGGCTTTGATATTCAGAAATATCAAGCTTGCTTGTCATAATATGACAATAGAACTTTTGACAATTTAACTTTTAAAATAAACATTAAGAGAGCAAAAATGGTGTTTTGCAATTTCGAGAAACGTGATATGCTTCGGATTTATTATAATAATAACAGAAACTCGCACATTTCATGTGAACCGTATTTATAGCAATACCCTGAGCGTCCATAACCCCATTATTTATATTTCAACAATTTGGACAGAAATTTAGGTCTCTTTGGTAGTTTGAAGATAAAGAAGCTGTTTTAAATGCTTTAAGTATTGTTAAAAATGATGTTATGCAATCTTTTATTACTATAATATTTTGCGATAACATGTCAAAGATATTTCACCAAAACGTTTTGTTAAAGGTTACGGAAAATCCTCGTGGTTCAAAACGGCAATTTGCTTCAGAACTGAAAATGACTAGAAGCCGAATTCGGAGGGTTTTCAAAAAACATAAGTATCATCCCTATAAACTTCATGTTTGCCAAGAACTAAGACCATCGGACGGACAGAAGGCTTGAATTCTGCAATTGGCTTGATGGAAAAATGCAACAAGATGATGATTTCTTAAATAAAATCATCTGGACAGATGAATGTAATTTTTCCACAAGCGGCCTTTTTAACAGAAACAATGAGCATTATTATGCAGTGGAAAATCCGTACCAAAATCGGCAAGTTCGAAGACAGGGACGAAAATCATTCAATGTTTGGGTTGGAATGTATCGAACCAAAATCTTAGGGCCAATTATTTATGATGGAAACTTAAATACTGAACGGTATCTTAATTTAATCCATAATTATATATTCGATGCGCTTGAAGATGAACCGCTGATAATGCTGCGGCAGCTTTGGTGGCAACAGGATGGTGCACCTCCTCATAATGGAAGGGCAGTAACCGAGTTTCTTAATAAAACATTTCTCAATCAATGGATTGGAAACCAAGGAGTGGTGCGCTGGCCTGCCAGAAGTCCTGAGTTGTCCCCGCTGGATTATTTTTTATGGGGATTCTTCAAAAATCGCTTATTCAAGGATACTTTTCCGAATGATATAAACATTTTGCGCCAAAAGTTAGTGTTAGAATTCACAACTCTACAAGCAAGATGAAGAATAATCCACCGGGCTGTTACGAACAATCTGCGAAGACGTATGCGATAATGCATAGAAGTCCAAGGGGGCTTATTCGAGCATTTACTTTAGGTTTTTAATTTGTCCATTTTAAAAATTAAGTAAGCATTAAATATTTTCAAGAAATACTGAAAATGTCATTTTTTGTTATCAAAACGTTTGAAATTCAAAAGTTGTGATGAGGCATTGTTTTGAGGTAGTCCAGAGGTAACAAAATATGAAATAAAAAAATCCAGGGCCATATTTGAAAAAATGGAGTTGATGATGATTTCTGAAAGACGAAACATCAGATTTTAAATTTGAAAATTCCATCTTGTAGCAGAGGAAAAATGACCTTGACGATGTGTGA
Organism: Tillus elongatus; assembly: GCA_964006375.1. Lineage (NCBI taxonomy): Eukaryota > Metazoa > Arthropoda > Insecta > Coleoptera > Cleridae > Tillus > Tillus elongatus. Next base: position 245,674,920 of record OZ023262.1, on the reverse strand, counting down.
TTCATTTTGTTATATTTTTTCAAATAACGCAAGAAAAAAATAAAATATATTTTATGAGTTTTCGGTTTTTTCCGATTATCGCCGGAAGTATTCGGAATTTTCTAATTTTCTAAACTGCATTTCGCTGAGCATCAAATTACGCAACTTTGTCATAATTTAACAGACGTTGTATCTCACAGTTTCCGAGATACCAATGATGAGGCTCGAATTTAAGCCACCATACATTTCTTTTGTAAGTGGCTTAGATATGTTCGTTAGCCAGGAAACTTAGTCCGGTTGTTCCGGAAAATTTTTTGGTTGCCTTTCGAAAAAATTTTAATTTTCGAAAATTACAAAGCTGTGACAATCAAATTTGGTACGCACGTTTATCTCATAAAAAGTGTGTGCGAAAATTTAGATCTCTAAATTAGAAGCAAAAAAAGTTATAAGCATTTAATTAGACATATTTTGATTTTAGCTGGAGGTCAGAGCACTGCACAAGACCAAAATATTGTTTGTGACAAAATGTATTAGACAGTACAGGCAAAATTTAATTTTTTTTTGCGCAAATATAATTTTCGTCAAAAAACTGCGTAACTCATTTGTATGAAAATTCACTACCATAACGGACTTGCTGCGCTCAGTTTATTGTTTATTATTGATTCTTTTTTCTTGGTTTTTGTATAAAAAGATTGCTTATAGTGAGGTCACCACTTGAAGACTTCAACTAACCCCTAGGGTCCCTTTAATGACTCAAATAATTGAACCCTGTCGTGTTATTTATTTCAACTTACTACGAAAACTGTACTGTATATGAACTAGTATTTTTTGTCGCCGTATATCTCTATTTACGTCTAGATTTATGTCAAACAAAATACAACTTTCCTCCGTCTGGTAGACTACAGTTTTCATAAATATGCACAAGGTCTGCAATAACATACTCTGGAGAACTACTACAGAATCTGAATCACTCTGCCAGAAAGTTTCCGAATCGAACCAAAACATTCCAAACAGTCTTATAGTACCTAAATTTATTTGTATGTCTCAGCAAGTTCCAGATCGAGATGGAAATATTGAATTTACATCGAAAACATTTCCATTTTAATGTATACTTGAAATTTGTAACATGATTCAGATACTACACATCGGGCATCTCCTATATGTAAAACTCGAATGTATATTTAAGGTTTCAAAGATTTTCTTTAAATTTTATTCAAGTACATAAAATATAATGACTACAGCAAATTGTATTGTCCGTTTATCTGTATCTGTAAAATATTCATTTATGTAAATTTTATGAATTTAGGTGAAGTATGAGCTTACCATTGTAAAACTAAAGTGTCTCTTTAAAGCACTCACCTGAAACAAAAGCAAAATATTAGAATAGGTTGATAAAGTATTATATTCAATTATATTTCAAATCGGCATGTAAGGCTAGATGTATTCTCACCATAATTAGAACCGCAGACCGGTTTTGCTCTAATTAGAGCTCATCAGTACGATATACCAATTACAGCGAGAACGCACCCATAAGGTAATACGGCTATGGTAGCCAACCTCCTAGAACATTGTGAGATGTACGACAGGATCGCCATCTTGGTGCGGAACCAGAAGGTATATTGTCACGGCCGCTCCAAATAACACAAAATGTTCTAAAATAGAGACTGTGTACAATCAACTAACAATTTTGTAAATTGTCAGCCTTGCCCATTTCTTCCCTAACATAGGAACAACGTATGTAAGGCTCGATTTATTCTCACCATAATTAGAACCTCAGACCGGTTTCCCTCTAATTAGAGCTCATCAGTCCGATATGCTAATTACGGCGAGAACACACCCATAAAGTAATACGGATATAGTAGCTAGCCTCCTAGAACATTGTGAGATGTACGACAGGATCGGCATCTCCGTACGGAACCAGGTAGCATATCGTCAAAACAGCTCTAAATAACACAAAATGTTATAAAATTGTGACTGTGTACAACCAACTAACAATTTCGTAGATTTTCAGCCCTAGCCCATTTAGGCTACATGTATTTTCACCATAATTAGAACCGCAGACCGGTTTTGCTCTAATTAGAGTTCATCGGTACGGTATACTAATTACAGCGAGAACGCACCCATAATGTAATAGGGCTATGGTAGCCAGCCTCCTAGAACATTGTAAGATGTACGACAGGGTCGCCATCTTGGTGCGGAACCTGAAGGTATGTTGTCACGGTAGCTCCCAATATCAAAAATGTTATAAAATAGAGACTGTGTACAACCAACAATTTTGTAAATTGTCAGCCCTGGCCCATTTCTCCCCTAATATAGGGACAATGTATGTAAGGCTAGTTGTATTCTCACCATAATTAGAACCGCAGACCGGTTTCGCTCTAATAAGAGTTCATCAATACGGTATACTAATTACAGAGAGAACACACCCATAAGGTAATACGGCTATGGTAGAACATTATATTTTATAACATTTTGTGTTATTTGGAGCTGTTATGACAACATACTACCTGGTTCCTCACCAAGAATGGCGACCCTGTCGTATATCTCCCAATGTTCTAATATATTTCAGACTCAAAGGTGTAAGTTTATTTAGGCGTTTTGAACAAAAAATGAGATCTGCTTCAAAACGTATGAAATATGTGCACTATTGTTTCTTCAAATGTCAAAACAAAACATAAAAAAACACATACATTCATCGAGCTGGATTCTATCGCGTAACTTATGTTTGGGTGGCAACGGCGATTCCCCTGCGTCATCTAGGCACAAGTCAACTATAGTTTTATTTGCGTCATACTTTACATCGGCTTGATCCCCGGAATATTATATTCAAAGTATACGTAACAATTATTAATTACATAATCAGTAGAGTTACCATTGAAACACATCCCACGACTGTTTCGGTCTTATATGACGTCTTATGTTCAAGTTTAAAGATAAAAGAAGCTATTTTAGAATCATTTTCATAGAGACTTGGCTTGATTTTGTTTAAATTTCTGCTATATTATGCAACAGCATAATATATCTATGCTGCGCTAAATCTGTATTTGGGGCCGTTAATAAAGCTACAAACATAGCGTATTTTAATAATTGATTGAATCCCCAGTTAAATAACAATCACTTGGCAAATCTTTAATTACATGTCGTCAGTCATTTTTCATAATTGCGGCCGAGATCTCACGATATATATATATATATATATATATATATATATATATATATATATATATATATATATATATATATATATATATATATATACGTGTGTGTGTGTGTGTCTGTATGTATGTATCCAACCAATAACTCAAAAAAAAACTTCACTGATTTGGACCAAATTTGGGAATTACCCTTATTTTGCTAATGGCTTGAATGAGTTCGTTCATCAAATCTTAACTGCCAATTTTTCTTCATAAAACATTAAAAAATATTTTTCAAAACGCAATATCTCTCAAATTTTCTAAGTGATTGAAAAAAAATTACAACTTAAAAGAACATAGACAGGCGTGGTTGTGTGCCAATTTTCAAGTCGTTTGATCAAAGGAAAATAAAGTTATTCGAAATTAATAATAAAATAATCCTCGACATCACTTCAGATTCTGTAATCCAATATCTACAATGTTGGACAAAGACAGATGACGTTATCTGTACTTATATGCTATTTAAATAAATCGTGGATAAAAATCTAAACAATGGAAGTTATTGCAAAAGCTCAGACATTGTGAGATACGACAGGGACGCCATCTCGGTGCAGGATCAGGTAGTATGTTGTCACAACGACTCTAGTTTACACAAAATTTTATAGATACAGTTGTTTAACAAACAATTTTGTAAATTGTCAACCTTGGACCATTTCTTTGCTAATACCGGGACAAAGTTTGCGTCCAAAAGTGCTAAATATTAGCATGCGAATAAATATAAAATTTAATGTTAAATTGTCATTAAATCGGTCCATTAAGTTGGTATAATATTGGCCATTGATTGTTCTTTCCTTTTGAAGGTAATCAATGTGGATTATACCGCGCGAATCCCAAAAAACGGTAGCCATGACTTCACTTGGCCTTCTTCGGCGCCGATTCGCACGGAGAAACCCACTATTTTGACTGCTGCTTAGTATCTGGTGTGTTGTGGTGAATCCATGTTTCGTCCACGGTTACGAAACAGTGCAAAAACTCGTCCCTATTGCGGTTGAACAACACCCAACACTCATTAAAAGTTGTCACACGATTGCGTTTATGGTCGATTGTGAGCAAACGCGGCACCCATCTTGCGGATAGCTTTCTCATACCCAAGTGACCATTCAAAATCGAAACCACTGAGCCATGTGATATGCCTATGGCTTCCACAATCTCCCGCACTTTCAATCTCCGATCGGCCAACACCATTGTTTAGTTTTACCGCGCGATTCTAAGTTGTACAAGTGCAGTCCTGAATTTCACAGGAGTCTGAAATAACTACAGTGTATTGCGCGCATGTCCCACCTTTGGAAAAAGGGCACCTGCAATAATCAAGACCTGGACACATTATTTTCGTTCGTGAACTTCGAAGAGCATGACATCTTAATTATTTATTCGTTCCCAAGTGTTTACACCGAGTGCGACACTAATAATTCGTACACGACCCGCGCTTATTCGTAACGCGAGTGCCATAGTTTAGGTATGTACAGGCATATTCATTCGTTCTTATTATTGTTCAACATAACAACCATATCGTGAATTTTTTCAATTGTTTCGGGTGTAGCAACCTCAACTGGGCGTTCAGAACGTTCGGCGTCATTTGTGCTTATACGGCTACAACAAAATTCAGTCAACCACTTTTTAGCATGGAAATTGATGGTGCAAAGTCCCCATAATATTTATCAAGTTTAGCCTTGGTTTGAGTGATGGTTTTTTCCGCAAAAATTAATGTTTGATGAGCACACCAAATTCCCTTTTTTCCATTTTCGTTATAACTCAAGAGGTTGTCTGGTTTCAATGGCTATCTAATACAAACTAAATGGCGCAGCTTGTTCAAAATTTGACAGGAGTCAACTGATAGATGCTTATTGACAGAAGCAGTGTTCCTCTTCCTGTGAAGAGGCTGGAAATTCAAAAAGTTTCGGATCTCTTGATCCGCCCTCGCCTATATATATATATATATATATATATATATATATATATATATATATATATATATATATATATATATATATATATATATATATATACATATAAAAATTTTAACGGACCTTGGTTTCGGGTTCTAGGGACCCAAATTCGCGCTCATCTGAAGAAATTTTTTCAAAAGCTTGTCATCGTGACCTCTCTATTAGCGCATTTTCCTAATGAAAATTCGATAAAATACAGTAAATTTTCGTATCCCTTGTTTACATGAAAAGAAGTCCGGATGCAGAAAGTGCGTTATGGTAGTGAATTTTCATAGAAATGATCTGGCACCAAACATTTTTTATATTAAATGTTCATAACTGTTTTTCTTTAACATTAAGATATAAATTTTGGCACATATTTACCTTTTATAACGTCAACCTACTTATCAAATTTGGTTACCAGAGCTTTTTTATTTTCAGAGATAAAAAAAAATTTCCGAAAGAAAACCCACAATTTTCCCGGAAACTAGCTAGCATTATTACCTAATTAAGTATTGTAAATTAAATCACAATAATTTTTTATCGTGAATCATTACGGAAAATTATGTTAAAAGTAGAAGTATATTGTTAGACTCCATGGCTTACTGCTTTTCGAACACTTTTTTTGTCATTTGTTTTATGGTATTAGATTTAATTGCCTACTATCCTCAAAACGGGTTTTCTCAAAATTGTCAGTGTAATTACAAGATTTCTCAAGCATGTTGTACATCATTGGAAAGCTCTTTTCACAGGCTATCACATAAGCGAAAAATCTATTATGACTGCCATAATAAAAGCAAACGTTAATACATGTAGCTCAAAAACAAATGTGCAATCCAAAGCTGAGAATAGCACAAAAAGATTACCCTGCAAAAAGTGTCCTGATAATGTGGATGTCTTAGACATGTCGGATCAACGCCTACTTAGATATTGAAGAAAAAATAAATCGACAAATTTTGTTTTTTTTCAAAATAAATCTAAAATGAAAAGAGGCAGGGCAAAATACAAGTCATATTTGGAACGAGGATGCAATTCTACAAAACATTGCTAATTTAACCGTCTCCCTATATCTAATAATAACGGGGCAATACATTCCCATCCAGTTTGGGACACACTATATATATATATATATATATATATATATATATATATATATATATATATATATATATATATATATATATATATATATATATATATATATATATATATATATATATATATAAATTTAAACTGACCCCGGATACGGGTTCTAGGGATCCTAGTTCGGGTTCATTTAAACATTATTTTTTTTTAATCAGAAGTCGGGATCTACCCTTTTAGTGAATTTTCTTTAAAAAAATTCACTAATGAGGAGATCCCGACTTGCGAATTTTGAAAAAATTTCTTCAAATGAGCGCTAATTAGGCCCCCCAGAAAACATATCCGGGGTCAGTTTCAATTTTTATATGTTTATATATATATATATATATATATATATATATATATATATATATATATATATATATATATATATATATATATATATATATATATATATATGTATCACACCGATAACTTAAAAAATAATGGGCCGATTTTGATTAAATTTGGTGAAAAAATTCCTTTTGCAAATGGCTTGGATAAGTTTTGTGTTTTCTTTCGAAAAAAAATTATATCTCCGGAATTAACAACGTAAGGGCAACCAATTTGGTATGCATGTCTACATCCTTATAGGTAAGTCACCTACCAAAATTTAGCTTCGTAGATCAAAAGACAAAAAAGTTATGGGCATTTAAAGAAAAATGAATTGGGGTTTTCCTCAAAACGTCAAAGTGGCGATGTAAAATGTCAAAATTGGCAACATTTAGGCAAATAACTTGAATATAATATGGGCTATAGAAATAAAATGTCTCAAGAAGAATATTTTACAAACCCTGAAGTCTTAGTTTCAACCGTCATTGTCCTTCATTTTACTAAAATGTTACCAGAAAATTCATTTCAAATAGACCCTTTCTCTGATGCTTGGCAGTAGTCTTAGCTATAGAGTTTATCGTTTATTGATATATAATTTTTGTCAAATTTTCGTAAAAAATCAATAAAGCTCAATATATCCGTTATTATATAAGATATGAAAAATTTTTGTATATATTAATTATAGGGTGTCTTGAGCTACATCTTAAAATAATATTTCTACAATCACAGGCTGGCCCATAAGTCGTTGGTGATACAAATTTCCTTTTTTTTTAATCAAACACGCCTTATGTTATTGCATTTTTGCATTTTCCATCAAAATATAATGCATGTTTGTAATAAAAGAAATTCTGGACGCAGCAAGTGCGTTATGGTAGCTAATTTTGATCAAATGTTTCATATTTGAATAGCTCAATTTGCTATTAACCTATAAGGTTGACCAAGAAACGTGTTTTTTTCGGGAACACTTTAAGTTTACTTTTGGGAATTTGTGTACATTTTCATACAATATAGTTATTTTTATGAAACATGGCACATTGTTTTTACTATATAGGTTATACTGGTAACCAAATTTGATGCCTGCTTTCTTAAAAAAACACACATATTTGTTATTAAAAACATTTTTATGAAAATTCTCTATCATAACGCACTTGCTGCGTCCAGAATTTTTCTTTTCTACGAAAATTCACTAACAGTAAATAAAATTAATGCTAAAGAAAGTCAAAACAACAAAACAACTCATTATTTTACCTTACTCAAATGAACACCTGGACTTTCATTGAATTTTATGCGCTTTAATGTTTTCATTGTAAACTACCAGCTACAAGCTACTGAATTATTAATAAAACAAGTTGCTTTACTAGGAAACAATGACAAGCAGTCAGATCGTATCTCTACGACAGCAAAACGTATTTTAGATGTGCGGAAGGTAAACAAGCAAGCCATGTGATTTTAAAATGAACCTTTACAATAAACTTGATGATATTTTATTGTGAAGTCCTCAAACAGCTATTTGAAGACTACCCACATAAACAGAAGTCACAAGAAAGCAGTTTTATGGTAATCTTGTAATTTACTTTTTTGATTGCACTTGAAATCTGCTTTTAATTAAAAACGAGAACATGAATGTTCACATGAAGTTTATTTTCCACGTACTAAAATTTAAAACCAAAACATAAACAATGAGAGCAGTCTCGGTGGTCGCAGAGCAAGAACGTGTGTCTCTTTATTTGCGAGTCCTGGATTCGATTCCGAAGTGCTAAATTATTTTTTAGTACACAGTGTAAATCAGCAATTCTCAAACTGTGGGAAGCGCTGCCCTAGGGGGGGGGGGGTGGCAAAACTATATATATATATATATATATATATATATATATATATATATATATATATATATATATATATATATATATATATATATATATATATATATATTAATTTACTGAAGGAAAAGCAATAGAATACACATTTAGAATTATATCAGTACTGCACAATGTATTTAATAAGTAACTTATTAATATTAAATTAAAAACAAGATTAATAATTATTAGTGACTCCCTTGGGCCAGTCTTGCTGAGCACAGTTTTTCGAAAAAAGGTTTCATATTATAAATTGACACTCTAAGCTCTTTTTCTATATTTAGTTAAAATCCATATTTTGTCTTCAAAGTAGCCACAGCAGAAAATCCGGTTTGGCAATGTTGGGATAATGGTAATAGTATACGAAATTCCCTTGTTTTCAGTGCAGAAATATCATTATCCAACGCTGCCCAAAACTCAAAGAGTGATTTATTACTAAATTGTCTCTTAATTTCGCCACTTGCCCTGAAGTCTATAAAGATTTCTTCTTTGTCAGTTGAGAGACCTTCGGGAGTATTGTTAAATGGGTCCCTAACCCACTCGCTACCTAGTTGCTGTCAAGTTGAAATCAGCAAGAAAATACTTTTTAAAATTCTTTGCCAGCATGGCTAAATGATTTTCAATTGATAAACGAAAACAAGGTAAACAATAACAATTCCTTTGGAGCAGCCCATAAGAAAGTTACGGGACCTGCGGTGAATATAGAGGTTCTGCGCGCGGTAAATAGGACTCTAAGGAGGTATAGCCACAACATAATATTTATTATGCTGTGGTATAGCTGCAAAATGGGATAAAGGCAGCTTAAAGAGGTCCAGCTAAGCTGTTTCTTTCGCATTTTCCGCTCACACTTACTTTTTATGTTCTTCTCCGCCCAACACCCCTATTCACTCTTGGTCTCGTAACTTTCTTTCTGTTTGCAAGAAATACTTCTTGTGGTTTGGGTCTCCAGAAGGGGTTCTAAGCATATTTCTGAAGAGATTTTTCTTAACACCCCCCATGTGCTAATCTGCAAATTTACAGAAAAGTTAATTTTTATTTACAGACGGAATGCATCTATGAAATCATAGGTGGCAGGTAAGTATTTTTCCATATTAATCGCTTGAATGGTCGGTTTCAGTCAACCCAATCGAACCAGCTCCTACAAACAAAATAACAAAAAAGGTTTTTTAAAACAAATTTGTAATGATCTGCGAAGCTGATTGTGTTATTTTTTTCAAATTTGGTATCCACGCAGATTTTATATAGGTTTTACTATGTATGAAAGCTGAAGATTCTAGGTTAATGGGAAATTGGGTTAGCACAATATGGAATATTTTTATGAAAATTCGCTACCATAACGCACTCGAACTCTTTTGAACACTTATCTACTACTGCGGTATCCATACTTTTTGAAAATGAAATAAATATAAACAATACAAAATTTTAAAATGAAAATTATTATAATTTCACCTAAACATCTGTTTATGTAATTTCAACTAGGAATGTATGTAAAAATAGTAGTACCTACCTAGATATTAAAGTACTTACTGTATTAGTTTGAGGTAGGTATATTTCTTCTTAAAATAATTTTTGTTTCACTTTCGTAGTACCTACCAGTGGATTCTCTATAGAGTTCACAGGTAATACATACAATATTTTAAATACCGTGAACGTGAAGAATGGGAAGCTCAATATTTATACATGATGAAACGTCGTTATAGATTGCTTTTAAACAAATTGAATCACTTTCATTACATTTTTTATTTATTAGTATACATTCGCATGCTAAAATTTGGCGCTTTTGAACGCAAGCTTTGTCCCGGTATTACGAAAGAAATGGTCCAAGGCTGACATTTTACGAGTTGGTTGTATCTATACAATTTTGTATAAATTAGAGAGGTGTCGTGACAACATACTACCTGGTCTTGCACCGAGATGGCGTCCCTGTCGTATCTCTCACAATGTCTGACCTTTTGCAATAACTTCCATTGTTTAGATTTTAATCTACTATTTATTTGAATAGCATAACAGTACAGATAACGCCATCTGTCTTTGTCCAACATTGTACATATTGTATTACAGAATCTGAAGTGATGTCGAGGATTATTTTATTATTAATTTCGAATAACTTTATTTTCATTTGATCAAACGACTTGAAAATTAGTACACGACCACATCTGTCTATGTTATTTTAAGTTGTAAATTTTTGTTTCAATCACTTAGAAAATTTGAGAGATATTGCGTTATAAAAAATATCTTTTAATTTTTTATTAAGAAAAATTGACCATCAAGATTTGATGAACAAACTCATCCAAGCCATTAGCAAAATAAGGGTAATTGCCAGATTTTGAGTTATCGGTTTTTTTTAAATTTTAACAACACACCACGAGGGCTTACAGCCTAAATACTATCGTACCGTGGGTGTTGACAAGGAGGAAAGAGGCAACTTGTTAATTCTGGACTTGAAGGTTCGGAGGTTCGGAGCAGAAGGAAAAACATGTGCCGGCAAAGAATTCCACAACTTGGAAGTCCTCGGGACAAAAGAGCGGGCATAACAAGATGTTCTATGTCTGGTGACCTGGACAGTAAAAGGGTGCATTCGCTCTGTTCATCTGGTAGATCTGTTGGGGGCAGCAGGTGGGGGAACCATGGAGGAAAGCTCCTCTGAGCAGTGCCCGTGCTGATATCTATAAAAGAGAGAGAGGTCACCAACGGCACGTCGGTGAGCAAGGGATGGCAGCCTTTGGGTGAGGGTAGGGTCACCGATGAGGCGTATAGCTCTCTTTTGAATGGAGTCCAGGATAGCGAGTGTAGAAGCGGCAGCTGCACCCCAGATGTGGGAGCAGTATTCGAGGTTTGGCCTTATTTGTGAAGTATATAAGGTATAGAGATTGGCTGGTGAAAAGTATTTGCGAGCCCGGAAGAGGAAACCTAATTTCTTAGCAGCCGCTTCTGCAATTGATGTGACATGTTGGTGCCAGTTAAGATTTCGATCCACAGAAATGCCAACAAGAGAAAAGGACTCATTACTTTGAATAACTTGGTTGTTCTTTGTGATGGGTCTGGGGCTGGTGTATCTCTTATGAGAAAGAAAGCAAGACTGAGATTTGGTGGGGTTGAATTGTACAAGATTTCTACTTCCCCAGTCTAATATTTTTTGGAGATCCACGGAGACAGAACTCTCCATGAGTCTGCGATCCTCATCTAATTGGGCTAAAGAGACAGGCTTAGAATATTGTATATTTGAGTGGAGGGTGCTGTCGTCCGCGTAACTTTGAACTGGGTTGGATGTGCTAGTGAGGAGGTTATTGATGTGGAGAAGAAACAAAGTAGGGGCTAAAGCTGAACCTTGAGGAACTCCTGCATTAATTGGATACAGTTTAGAGGAATGGCCATCCACAACAACAGAAATGTTCCTGTTGGAGAGGAAATTTGCTGTCCAGGTACAAAGTTTTGGTGGTAGGCCATAGGCCGGAAGTTTATTAAGCAGCGCTGCGTGCCAGACCTGGTCGAATGCTTTGGATATGTCTAGAGCAACAATCTGAGATTCACCGTGTAGTTCCGTAGACTTGTTCCAAGGATGGGTGACAAAGGGAAGGAGGTCGGCAGTCAATCTGCGCTGACAGAATCCATACTGCCTGTCGTGGATTAGACCGTGTTTTTCAAGAAATTTCAGTAGTTCGGTGTTTATATACTTTTCCATCACTTTAGAGACGACTGAAAGGAGAGAAATAGGCCTGTAGTTGCTAGGAAGCGCTTTGGATCCTTTCTTGGGGATGGGTTGTACTCGAGCAGTTTTCCAGTTACTAGGGAATATGCCTTTATTGTAAGATGTCTGAAACAGACGAGTCAGGACAGGAGCAAGTTCTGGTGCGCAATTTTCGAGAACAATTGCTGGAATCTCGTCAAGGCCAGAGGCTTTCCTGGTATTAAGAGAAGAGAGCATCTTTCGTACCTTTTTAGTTTTGAAAATGATATCCGTCATTTTATGTGCGACATTGGGGACTGTTGGTGGTTGAACATTTGGAGGTGGGTTGAGAGTAGAATTGCTGGCGAACAACAAAGCAAAAAGTTCAGCCTTGCCCAGGGCGGTAGAAACAATTTCATCCCTTGAGACAAGAGGTGGGAACGTGCTTTTGCAGAAATTATTCCCAATAGATTTAGCAAGAGTCCAGAAGGGTTTGCTGCCGTTGAGAGGACTTTGTTTTTGATGTGGTTATTAAACGAGTTTTTTGCCTCAGTAAGAATGCGGACATAGCGGTCTCTTGCGTCGTTAAATGGTTGACGATTTTCTTGACTGGGATTGTGTAGAAGCGTTTTGTGAGCTTTGATCTTTTCAAGTCTGGCCTTGTCACAGGATTTAGAGAACCAGGGCTTTTGAGTGGCTGAAGAAGTTTTCTGTGTACGTGGAATAAATAATTCCATACCAGCTTGGATAATCTCGGTGACGTTTTGTGAGATATCAGAGGGGTCAGGATGAGAGAAGCAGACAGACGCCCATGGAAATGAGGAAAAGTAATCCCGCATTTCGTCCCAGTTTGCGGAGTTGTAGTGCCAAACGATACGTGGGTGTGATGACTGTGTGACCTCGGGTTGCATTAAGTAGGTTGCTGAACCATATTGGCTAAAGAATTGCTGATTGCAAAGGCATCCGCTGCTCTCCCTTGTGGATCGGTTTTTGAAGATCCTATTCCTTATTATGGACATTGAAGTCACCAAGAATAGTGACCTCGGAGGAAGGATATTCAGAAATGAGATTGTCGGTTTTTTCAGAAAGGTAGTCAAAGAGCTGGACAAAGTTGTTGTCAGAAGGTGACCTGTAAATGCAACAGATGAATTTAGTTGCAGCCCTGAGAGAGAATTTTATCCACAGTATGTCTTTTCTTCCAGCTTCTAAATTGGGGAGTCTGGTGCAGGGTAGATTGCTACGGACGTATGCGCACACGCCTCCATGCAATCTAAAGGATGTAAGGAGCTCACACCCCGGGAAATTAAGGTGATTAGTGGCTGTTTTGGCACTGATTTGGGTTTCGGTGAGGAAGAGGAGTTGGGGCCTGTTAGCCTGGAGGAAATGGTGGACAGAGTTCAGGTTAGAATTTAGGCCACATATATTTGAAAAGGATATGTTAAATTTCGATGTTGGCGCCCCCTGTACACCCCTCTCCCTGAGATCCGAATGGAGGGGTATTTTGCCTCCGGAATATTTTGTACAAGGAGGAGCCATAATCATTTTTCAAGTACTAGCAAAAACGTAAAAATCTACAGAAGAATGACAGGTGAATAAATAAAATGCGGCGAGGTAGAAATTCTATTTATTTTCTTTGATGTTCAATTTTAGGTCAAAACAATACCGAAAAAAACTCAAAGACGCAGCAAGTGCGTTATGGTAGTGAATTTTCATAGAAATGATTTGGCACCAAATATATTATTATAACTTTTTTTTCCTGTAACATAGAAATCTAAATTTTTGTGTATAGTTTACTTTTTATATCGTAAACCTATCTACCAAATGTGGTTATCATAGCTTTTTTATTTTTTGAGATAAAAATTTTTTTCGAATCAAAACTCAAAATTTTCCCGGAAAACCTCGTCCGATTTTCCTGACTAACGAACTTATCCAAGCCACTTACAAAAGGAAGGTACATGCCAAATTTTATCAAAATCGGACTATTATTTTTTGAGTTATCGGTGTGATACATATATATATATATATATATATATATATATATATATATATATATATATATATATATATATATATATATATATATATATATAACATATAAAAATTGAAACTGACACCGGATATGGGTTCTAGTGGTCCTAGTTCGCGCTCATTTGCAAAAAATTTTTTAAAATTCAAAAGTCGGGATCTCTCCATTAGTGAATTTTTTCTACGAAAATTCACTAAAACGCTTCTAGGTCACTGTTACAGAATCATTAATATCTCTATCGCTGGCCAACAATGATTCAATTATTTACAATAATAAATTGGGGAGGTATAGAGGCATTCTACCACATCAAATGGCAATGGATGCCTGAAACATGTTCTGTGATCCACATGAGAGCCGCTCCTGTATTGATTTTATTGATTCCAGTATGTCTTGCGTTACTTTTTATGATTAATTATACTTTTACTTCGAATGATATAACCCCAAACGTCCACCATCTATCACTACTGACATTATGTTCTTTTTAAACGATTTTTATGCGAACCGCATCTAACTTACTATATTCCACAGCCCGTTGACCTGCCAAGGCAGCTATTTCTCATATCTTCTTTAGGGGACTATGTTTCTGGAGCCAAACTAGAACTACAAATGTTGTACCTTAATATAAGGTAAACATTATTTTTTAAGAAAATTGTATTTAGCAAACAAGCGGTATTTGGGTAAATAATCTACGCTTTTCTATTCAATATTTTGTAGTTATAGGCATACGTATTTTCCAAACAAAATAAAAAAAAATCTGGACGCAGCAAGTGCGTTATACTAGCTCATTTTCATAAGAGTTGTACACTATTATATACGGCATATTAGTAAAGTTAATACTTTAAACTTACACACACTCTGAAGATCTATTTTAGAGGTCCTACGCGCACGTTTGAGGAATTCTTTCGAAAGTGTTACCATCGATATCTATTAACAAAAAAATCTTGCGTTCTAACTATTTTCGAGAAAAAGCCCCAAAACCTCAATTTTTGTATGAAGGTAAAGAACTAAATTTTGCTATATATGTAGATAGTGTAAGTCTCTTTAAAAGTAACTTGTATTACAAATTTTATTAAAGTTATACAAAAGATGTCCAGAACGAAACTTAATTCATATTTAGAAAAGTAAAGTATCTGCCAAATTATAAACGTAGCAGTTATTTTTCCTTATTAATCGCCAGGATGATTTCGTTTTAGTCAACCTAATCAAGCCGGTTTTTTCAATAACAATTACAACAATAACAAAATTATAATTTCAAACTCAAAGGTGAGAAACTTATTAGGCCTTTTAAACCAAAATGAGATCTTGTTCAAAACGTATGAAATCTGTGCACTATTGTTTCTCCAAATGTCAAAATAAAACATTAAAAAAACACACATTCATCGAGCTGTATTCGATCGTGTAACCTTCTACTTAGGAGGCAAGCACGGTACCTCCTACTCTATCTAGGCACATCTCAACAAAGATTTAATTTGCGTGGTACTTTAGATCCGCTTCATGCAAGGGATATTATATTCAAAGTATACAGAATTAATTATTTACGGAATTAGTAGAATTACCATTGAAACACATCCAACAACTGTTTCGGTCTTATATGACGTCTTATGTTTAAATTTAAAGATACAAGAAACTATTTTAGAATCATTTTTATAGAGACTTGGCTTGATTTTGTTTAAATTTTTGCTATATTATGCGACAGCATAATATATCTATGCTGCGCTAAAACTGTGTTTGTCGCCGTTAATAAAGCTACAAATATAGTGTATTTTAATAATTGATTGAATCGTCCAGTTAAATAACAATCAATTGGCAATTTTTAAATTTCATGTCGTCAGTCATTTTTCATAATTGCGGCCGGGATCTTACGATTGTTGGTCCGGGTAGCATGTTTTTTGCCTGGTATATATTTAGTTTGGTTAACTACTCTGTCTGTCAGGCATTTAACTTTAACCACAAAGTTGTTTCAACGCATGTCTTTGGGATTTTATTTTTAATTTTGAAAAAACTCTAAATATTGTGTACCAAATTACTTTAAATTCACAACATAGGTTTGTCTGCACTAAGTCTCATTACAGTTACTCTGATATTTACAAAAGTATGGCGTTTTCACAAAGTTTCTCCCGATTTTCCACCGGAAAAACTTGAGCGTTAGGCTGATTAACGAACTCGACCCCGATTTTCGCCAAGTTCGATTGAAATCAGTTTAGTATTTTTTGAGTTATCGCTGGGATATATATATATATATATATATATATATATATATATATATATATATATATATATATATATATATATATATATATATATATATTGCTATGTATAGACATAGGATAGAAGTTTAGGCTGTATTTTGTAAATAGTACTGAGCCGTAAATGATGCTCCCATTTGAAAAAGTCAATATTCAGCTATTTCTGGAAATATTCCCATGGTGGGGAATCTTCATTTTGACTTAGGTTGATTTAATGGGGATCATCTTTGCTAGGAAAGACACCTCTCTTTTCCAGTGGGACTTCACAAAAGTGCTTAATGGTATATTATCGTCACTACTATCGCAACTTTCGTCTTCATCAATACCAGAATCGCGGGCATTTGGAGCAATACTAATGTCACTATTTTCGTCGTCTGACCTTTGGTCCCAGTCGTTATCATTTTCATTTATTTCCAAGTCAGAGTCAATCTCATCTAGTAGCTTAGATAGTTTTTCTGGATTGTTTTTAAGTATTTTCAGGCTGATAGCAGTTTCTACAAAGATAAAAAGCCATAAGTCCCAAGTATTATAAATTAACCTGATCATGCGATTAACATATTATATTGTCTTAACGTTCACAACTGTGAACTTCTAAGAGAACTCTAACCTAAATTAATTATTTTGGCAAACAATCTGCTTCTATGAATCTATGTCAAATAAAATACTTGCCAGTACTCCATTTACGTCTTCAAACTGCACGAAATAATTATTTTATTAACGAAAAACATATACTTGCTCTTAGTCGCCATGACAATAAAAACATCATTCAGTCTTTAGCACAACAAATGAATACTACGACTAAAACGTAAGTTGCGCTTAGCATTATCCACAATTATAATATCCAGGAGTAAACACCAACGAAGTACATTTTAAACCTTATTGTGAATATAAATTAGAAAGTCACAATTGTTACCTCCTGGAGTGTATGGGGGGTTATGGTAGCACATTTTTGCAAACATTTTTAATCTTGATTTTTATAAATCTAGAAAATTGACTTTTGACATCAATCAAAGAGTTTTTATAGTAAACAGCTGTACCAAATTTTACCCAACCAATTTCATTATTATTTCGGGGATGCATTTTTTAAACTTGAACATTTTCGGATATTTTGTGATGTGAAAGATTTTTATAAAAATGTGCTCAAATAATGCCCTTGTTGTGTCCGTAATTTTTAGCGAATTTTCGTTAAGAAAAATTCGCTAATAGAGAGGTAACGATGAAAAGCTTTTGAAATTTTTTTTTCAGATGAGCGCAAATTTGGCTCTCTAGAACCCAACACCAAGGTCCATTAAATTTTTTATATGCTGATATATATATATATATATATATATATATATATATATATATATATATATATATATATATATATATATATATATATATATATATATATATATATATATATATATATTGCTATGGTCTGGCTTTTTAATTAATGATTTGTTAATTACTAATTAGATGCTGATATTACATTAATTACTTCTAATCATAAATCTAATTTCTAATATATCTTTATATTAATAATTTATACCGTTGGACGCCAGGCAACTCACTGTTTGCCAATATCATTATCGATTATACTTTTAATAAGCCAAAACCTGCAAATATTACCCCGTCAATTAGAAGATAATTTATTTTACTCACTTACCGTCTTAATTACTTCTAATTTCCATTTGCTCAGCCCTCTCAGGATTTTAAGGATTCAACTTGTTTTTATTTTTATTTTTAGTAATTCTTTTGTATAATTGGTCTTTGCTAATTACTTGGTCTTTTTATATTTTAATTATGCATTACCACTTCTATTATGAAGGCCAGGAGATTTAAATGAAAATCTAATTATACAAAGTTAGGCATCTTTAATGGTGATTACCCATTGAAATTAAAATTTACAAATATTAAATAACAAATTAAGGGACAAATTAGTTGCATAATATACCATAATAGGTTATTAATAACAGAAACATATTATTCAGTATCAAATCACCTACATTGTTAGAACCAGAGATTTGGCTTGTTAATTATCGGTCACCTTACACATTCCTGTACACCATGTCCACAAAGATGGTATTTGGATTCTTTGATTGCATTGTTAGAACCAGAGATTTGGCTTGTTAATTATCGGTCACCTTACACATTCCTGTACACCATGTCCACAAAGATGGTATTTGGATTTCTTTTATGAAATTCTGTTGTTTTGGTTGATTATCTTTAACTGTTTTATTTATTTTCAGTCATTATCTTCTTGCTTAACTACCCCTGGCAACTATATTATTACCAGGCACCTCTCCTGTGGACCAGGCACCTTCTACCTGTTCACCCCTCAACGTTCTCCAGCTGAATACCTATTTTACCCTCTCTCGGCTGTTTTGCCTTCCACCTACCAACCGGTTTTTCTCGACTATCAATCTCACCACAAGTCTCTTATCACTCGATAGCAAACCATACAAAAAATTGTTTGTTTCACTTTATCTTGCTTTTTATTTCACGATATCTACTGCATTTTCAATATATTTTACTTTAACTTAATACTAATTCTTATAAAATAACAACATAAAACCTCTTTAGATTTCCATTTAAATTATATTCCTTTAGTTCTATTGCACTACTAAAATAATTTGACCATTATTTCTTAATATTATTATTCTAACTTCTATCCTGTCTATACATAGCAATATATATATATATATATATATATATATATATATATATATATATATATATATATATATATATATATTGCTATGTATAGACATAGGATAGAAGTTAGAATAATAATATTAAGAAATAATGGTCAAATTATTTTAGTAGTGCAATAGAACTAAAGGAATATAATTTAAATGGAAATCTAAAGAGGTTTTATGTTGTTATTTTATAAGAATTAGTATTAAGTTAAAGTAAAATATATTGATAATGCAGTAGATATCGTGAAATAAAAAGCAAGATAAAGTGAAACAAACAATTTTTTGTATGGTTTGCTATCGAGTGATAAGAGACTTGTGGTGAGATTGATAGTCGAGAAGAACCGGTTGGCAGGTGGAAGGCAAAACAGCCGAGAGAGAGTAAAATAGGTATTCAGCTGGAGAACGTTGAGGGGTGAACAGGTAGAAGGTGTCTGGTCCACAGGAGAGGTGCCTGGTAATAATATAGTTGCCAGGGGTAGTTAAGCAAGAAGATAATGACTGAAAATAAATAAACCAGTTAAAGCTAATCAACCAAAACAACAGAATTTCATAAAAGAAATCCAAATACCATCTTTGTGGACATGATGTACAGGAATGTGTAAGGTGACCGATAATTAACAAGCCAAATCTCTGGTTCTAACAATGCAATCAAAGAATCCAAATACCATCTTTGTGGACATGGTGTACAGGAATGTGTAAGGTGACCGATAATTAACAAGCCAAATCTCTGGTTCTAACAATGTAAGTGATTTGATACTGAATAATATGTTTCTGTTATTAATAACCTATTATGGTATATTTTGCAACTAATTTGTCCCTTAATTTGTTATTTAATATTTGTGAATTTTAATTTCAATGGGTAATCACCATTAAAGATGCCTAACTTTGTATAAAACAATGTAAGTGATTTGATACTAAATAATATGTTTCTGTTATTAATAACCTATTATGGTATATTATGCAACTAATTTGTCCCTTAATTTGTTATTTAATATTTGTGAATTTTAATTTCAATGGTTAATCACCATTACAGATGCCTAACTTTGTATAAAACAATGTAAGTAATTTGATACTGAATAATATGTTTCTGTTATTAATAACCTATTATGGTATATTTTGCAACTAATTTGTCCCTTAATTTGTTATTTAATATTTGTGAATTTTAATTTCAATGGGTAATCACCATTAAAGATGCCTAACTTTGTATAAAACAATGTAAGTGATTTGATACTAAATAATATGTTTCTGTTATTAATAACCTATTATGGTATATTATGCAACTAATTTGTCTCTTAATTTGTTATTTAATATTTGTAAATTTTAATTTCAATGGGTAATCACCATTAAAGATGCCTAACTTTATATAATTAGATTTTCATTTAAATCTCCTGGCCTTCATAATAGAAGTGGTAATGCATAATTAGAATAGAAAAAGACCAAGTAATTATCAAAGACCAATTAAACAAAAGAATTACCAAAAATAAAAATAAAAACAAGTTGAATCCTTAAAATCCTGAGAGGGCTGAGCAAATGGAAATTAGAAGTAATTAAGACGGTAAGTGAGTAAAATAAATTATCTTCTAATTGACGGGGTAATATTTGCAGGTTTTGGCTTATTAAAAGTATATTAGATAATGATATTGGCAAACAGTGAGTTGCCTGGCGTCCAACGGTATAAATTATTAATATAAAGATATATTAGAAATTAGATTTATGATTAGAAGTAATTAATGTAATATCAGCATCTAATTAGTAATTAACAAATCATTAATTAAAAAGCCAGACCATAGCAATATATATATATATATATATATATATATATATATATATATATATATATATATATATATATATATATATATATCAGCATATAAAAAATTTAATGGACCTTGGTGTTGAGTTCTAGAGACCCAAATTCGCGCTCATCTGAAAAAAAATTTTCAAAAGCTTTTCATCGTTACCTCTCTATTAGCGAATTTTTCTTAACGAAAATTCGCTAAAAATTACGGACACAACAAGGGCATTATTTGAGCAAATTTTCATAAAAATCTTTCACATCACAAAATATCCGAAAATGTTCAAGTTTAAAAAATGCATCCCCGAAATAATAATGAAATTGGTTGGGTAAAATTTGGTACAGCTGTTTACTATAAAAACTCTTTGATTGATGTCAAAAGTCAATTTTCTAGATTGATAAAAATCAAGATTAAAAATGTTTGCGAAAATGTGCTACCATAACCCCCCATACACTCCAGGAGGTAACAATTGTGACTTCCTAATTTATATTCACAATAAGGTTTAAAATGTACTTCGTTGGTGTTTACTCCTGGATATTATAATTGTGGATAATGCTAAGCGCAACTTACGTTTTAGTCGTAGTATTCATTTGTTGTGCTAAAGACTGAATGATGTTTTTATTGTCATGGCGACTAAGAGCCAGTATATGTTTTTCGTTAATAAAATAATTATTTCGTGCAGTTTGAAGACGTAGCTGGAGTACTGGCAAGTATTTTATTTGACATAGATTCATAGAAGCAGATTGTTTGCCAAAATAATTAATTTAGGTTAGAGTTCTCTTAGAAGTTCACAGTTGTGAACGTTAGAAGACAATATAATATGTTAATCGCATGATCAGGTTAATTTATAATACTTGGGACTTATGGCTTTTTATCTTTGTAGAAACTGCTATCAGCCTGAAAATACTTGAAAACAATCCAGAAAAACTATCTAAGCTACTAGATGAGATTGACTCTGACTTGGAAATAAATGAAAATGATAACGACTGGGACCAAAGGTCAGACGACGAAAATAGTGACATTAGTATTGCTCCAAATGCCCGCGATTCTGGTATTTTTATGAAAATTCACTACCATAACGCACTTGCTGCGTCCAGAGTTTTTTATATATAAACTTGTTCTAATATTAAAATGCATAGGGATCACTTGTGAGGATGTGCATTTCCTTCAAATTAATAACTAAAAGAGGCAATTTCCTACATTTTTGAGAAGTTATCAAAATATTTCTTTTCTATCGCGTTATTGGACGATCGTGGGATAGGTCAAAAATAAAACTAAGTTTTTTCTCTAACTCTTTCCTCTTAGGTAGATATTATGTTAATCTTCCATTATAGTATTAATCAACAAATTTCTGACAACATAAACGTAATTAAGGAAATTAATTCACCGATTACATCTGCATTAAAATAAACATAATGTGTGTTTAGGACTAGTTAATACCTCCAGAAAACAACTGAATTATTCAGTTGGCTTAAACTATTTCAAACTAAAACACAAAGATATCAAGAACAACCTGTTTCCTCATCAGTATTCGATCCGCGGATCTAGAGTATCTACTTAGGAGCAGTAACTCTTCCCTATCTCATGTAGGTACACATAATTTTTCCAATTATCTCTACCTTATCTACCGGTTAGCAGTTTTGAAATTTACTCAAGTATAAAGCGGTCTCCAGTGGCAATCTAAAAATTGTTTATCTAGTCAAACAAATCCTCGCTGCCGCAACAAGAAGCAAGGGCCTAAATTTAAATTTAAAATTTAAGACGAATGCTTTCATCAGCATATAAAATATGTAAAAGAAAGTAAGAGAGCATGGGTACAAACATACAAGTGTCTTTATATACATAAACAAGTGTTTTCTACTTTTCTGACAAAAGAAGGGAGGTGTATCCCCACTCAAATTTTAAGACGAAAATGTGTTATAAATTTTTTTCGAATGTTGCTTTATTTTCTAAATACAGGGTGTTAAAAACTTTTTTTTATTTTTCATTAAGTGCCTAATTGGTACCGCAATTATAATTAGCGAATTTTCATTAAGAAAAATTCGCTTTTAGAGATCACGATCAAAAGCTTTGGAAAGAATTCCTTGAGATAAACCCGTCAGGTCAGGACCCGACCTGACCTGACCTGATATAAAAATTTTAACGGACTTTGGTTTCGGGTTCGAGGAACCCAAATTCGCGCTCATGTGAAGAATTTTTTTAAAGGCTTTTGATCGTGATCTCTAATAGCGAACTTTTCATAATGAAAATTCGCTAACTATTATCATTATTATTTGCTGTAACAATTAGGTATATATATATATATATATATATATATATATATATATATATATATATATATATATATATATATATATATATATATATATATATTTGTGTGTGTGTGTGTGTGTGTGTGTGTATGTGTGTGTAGTTAACTGCCACGCGTAGATTCATTCATACAACAGGTATAAACCATACATCAACGATAACTAAACTAAATAAATAGCAGGCATAAAACATACTATCCGGACCAACAATCGTGAAATCTCGGCCACAAATCAGGCAAAAGACAGACGACATTAAAATTGAAATTTTCCAAGTGATTGTTATCTAACTGGGGGAATCAATCAATTTTTAAAATACACTATATTTGTAGCTTGATGAACTGCCCCAAATACAGTTTTAGCGCAGAATAGATACATTATGCTGTGGTTTTAGGCTGAAAGTGTAGCATAATATAGTAAAAATGTAAACAAAATCAAGTCAAGTATCTCTAAAAATGATTTTAAAATAGTTCTTTTAATCTTAACATATCATAAGAGTCGTTGAGGGTGTTCCAGTGGCAATTCTACTAATTATGTAAGTAATTGCTACGTATACGTTTAATATAACATCCCGGACATGAAGCCGGTGGCAAGTATCATATAAACACAACGTTATTTAACGTATCCTTAGATAGCTCAGTGGTAGGTTGCTTGTCTTCTACACCCTCTAATGGCAAGAAACAGTAAACTTAGCAGCGAAAACAAAAAATTAATCTATACGACTATAATAAGACCAGTTGTATCTTATGCCGCACCAGTGTGGTGCTCAGTATCAGATACGACAATTAAACCCATTCAAATATACCAAAACAAATGCCTACGACTAGTGACGAACAGAAACAGATACACAAGAATTAAACACTTACATGACATGACCAACACCCTAACAATCAAAGACTATATTAACAAAACATCCACAAATTTTTACGAAAACAAATTGAAAATAAATCCATTGGCAAGACAAATAACAGACATAAGATACAATAACAGTCCTTATAGAATCAAACATAGATTGCCGTATCAAAATCTAAAAATATTTAAAACGCCCATAACCGTTTGACACGAGAATTCACTATAGCCATGGTTAGAAAGATGTATGTTATACAAATAAAATCAACTTGCAACATAGCAAGTAATAATAATTATTTTAAATAGGTTTTTGTAAACAGTGTTCCTATATACAACCGCACAACTTGTACAATATAATTATAATAACTAAACAGAAAACACATTAATTACTATAAGGAAGTACTTTTTTTTTCCTTTGTAAATAACAAATTAGAGATAAGTTATTATATTTTAACAGGAGCTTTATAATTAAGTCGTAGTATATATAAAAATTGTAAATTTTTGTAAATGTGTTATAATGTAATATAGACCTTTAGAATTGAAAATTGAAATTGCTTGTCTTCTACGCGGAAGGTTGCAGGATCGATTCTCGCTTGATGAAGGTATGGATTTTTTTATGTTCTACTTTGGCATTTGGAGAAACGATAGTGTACAGATTTCATACGTTTTGAACAATATCTAATTTTTGTTTTAAACGCCTAAATAACTTTTTTCAGGTTTGAGTCTTAAATTACAATTATCAGAAATTTTGTTATTGTTGATATTGGAAAAACCAGTTTGATTAGGGTGACTAAAACGAAATCATTATAGCGATTAATAAGGAAAAATAACTGCAACGTTTATAATTTGGCAGATACTTTACTTGTCTAAATATGAGTCAAGTTTCCTTCTGGAAATCTGTTGTAACTTTAATGAAATTTGTAATAAAAGTCTCTTTCAAAAATACTTACACTTTCTACAGATATAGCAACATTTAACTTTTTAGGTTCATAGAACATTGAGTTTTGGACATTTTTCTCCAATGGAGTTAGAACACGAGATTTTTTGATAATAGAGAGATATCGATGGTAACACTTTCAAAAGAATTCTTCAAATGTGCGCGTACTAGCACCTCTAAAATCAATCTTCAAGGTCTGTGTAAGTTTACAGTATTAACTTTAGTAATATGCCGTATAATAATAGTGTACAATTCTTATGAAAATTCACTACTATAACGCACTTGCAGCGTCCCGAATTTTTTTAATAAATTATTTTAAAACTTTCAATAATGAACTCACACGAAGAAAATAAAGTAATAAAAATGTCCCCCATGAGCCAGTAAAGATCCATCTACTCGGCATACTAAATGGTCTATTATGAGTTGGAATATTTCGGACCTGGCGTGAATACTATTAAAACCGTTAATAAAACGCATTTTAAATAGGAGTGGTATAAACAGGTTGTTTAAAGTAGCCCCAGAAATAAAACTCCAAAATATTAAGATCCGGCGAACGAAGTGGTTATGGGTGAGGTCTACCTTTATCTATCCAATGATAAAGATATATGGTTGATCCAAATACTTTCTAACACCCAGTGCAAAGTGAGCGGGGGCGCCGTCAGCATGAACCACATTAAAACTCTCGCTCCTAATGCCACTGCCTTCATCGATTCTGTCAATTCATCTCCAAGGAAATGTAATAATATCATCGATTTAGAAAAGAAATGCGGTTCAACTAAGCTATCTCCAATAACCTCTGCCCAAACCATAAAATCAACATGTACACTGGTGATATCCTTTAGTGAATTATTTTTAGCCCAAATATGATTATTATGAAGATGTGTAATACCATCTCTCGAAAAATTGGCTTAATTTATAAATAGGATTTTTTTATGAAAATTTGTGACTCTTAAAGATTTTTCTTGAAACCAATTACAAAAATTAACTGGAGTATGTGAAAGTCTCGAGACAACAAAGCTGGAACTCTTTGTAAGTGATAAGGATAAAGTCCTTTAATATACTCCAAACTGTTTTGTGATTCACAATCAACTCGTTTCCTACTTTCCTCGTACTCGTGCCTGGAGATTCTTCCACCGTCTTTAGAACATCATCCTCAAGTTGCGGGGTTCTAATTGTAAATAGTCGGCCGCGTATTTTGCTTTTTGTAAAACTATCTGTTTCTTCCAACCTGAGATGCAATCTTGTATATGTTTCTGAATATTGTATTCGTCTATTACAAAAACGTACTGCATATAAACGTCTTGCCTTTCACTCATTTATGTTTGCTCCACTATACATAAAATTAATTTTAGCACTATCTTGATTGGTAAATTTAGCCAATAAAAAGATTATGTAACAAAAGTAAATTGGAAAATACTTTAAAAGGCTATTTGAAAAGGGTGGACGTAACAAGTGCGTTATGGAAATGAATTTTCATAAGAATGTTTTTAAAAGCAAATATGTCTCTCCAATCCAAGCAGGCAATAATTTGGTTACAGGTATAACTTATATAATACAAACAATGTACCCTATTTTATCAAAATAACTTATTGTCTGAAAATGCACAAAAATATTTCGAAAATAAACTTGAGAAAGGTGGTTTCCTAGCCAACGAACCTTAGGTTAATAGCAAATTGAGTTATTGAAATTTGAAGCATTTAATAAAAATTCGCTACCAAAACACACGATTTTTTTTCGTGCAAACATGTATTATATTATATGAAAAATGCACAAATGCAATAATATAAGGGATGTTCGAAAAAAAATGATAGGTATTACCAACGACTTATAGGCAATTCTGTAATTGTCATAATAATTTTATAAGATGCAGCTCAAAACACCCTACAATTAACATATACAATGTTTTCTCGTATCTTGTATAACAACAATTATATTGAGCTTTACCGCAGAAATGCGTCACCCTGTATATATGTAAACATAGAAAAACTGAAACTAAACCAGGATATAGATTCTAGGGGGTCTAGTTCGCTCTTATTTAAAGAAATCTTTTTAAAATTGAAAAGTCGCAGTCTCCTCATTAACAAATTTTTCCTAGGAAAATTAGCTAAAAATTATAGATCGTTGAACCATAAATTTAAGGAAATGCCAAAGCATTAGAGAAAGGGTCGTTTTGAAATGAGTTTCCTGGAAATATTTTAGTAAAATGAAGGACAATGACGGTTGAAGCTGACACTTAAGGGTTTGCAGAATAGTCTTCGTGCGACATTTTCTTTACATGACCCGTATTTGTTTCAGGTTCTTCGCCTAAATGTTACCAATTTTGACGTTTTACATCGCCTAGGCCGATTTTCCTGGCTAACGAAATTATCCACTTACTTGCAAAGGGAAGGTGCGTACCAAATTTGATCAAAATCTGCCCAATATTTTTTCAGTTAATGGTGTCACACACAAGCGCGCACGCACACACACAGATATATATATATATATATATATATATATATATATATATATATATATATATATATATATATATATATATATATATATATATATATATGGAGACGTGAAGATATGGTCAAAGCTATGGAAGGTGTTAATAATAAAATAATGGGTCTTAAAACTGCAAGCAAACAGTTCAGCGTGCCACGTTCTACACTTCAAAGATTGTTGAAAAAACAAAAGGAATGTAATTGATAGTTGAAACTCAACTGGGAAGAAAAACAACACTAGGAAAGGAATTGGAGGAAGAACTTGTTGAATATATTTTGTCAATGGAAGCTTCTTACTACGGTCTCACAAGAAAGGACTTTCGGAAAATGGCATATGTTTTAGCAGTTCGTTATGGAATAGCTCATCCGTTTAAAAATGGTGTGGTGGGACGAAGCTGGTTAGACGCATTTTTATTACGTCACAAAAGTTTACTTTCTGTTCAAAGAGCAACAGGAACTTTCTTTGCCAAGGCATTGGGCTTCAATAAAGAAGATGTGTAGGAATTTTTTGACCATTTTGAGAATGAATACTCAAAAAATAACTTTTCGCCTCCCCAAATTTATAATCTTGATGAGACTGGGCTGTCGGTTGTTCAAAGTAATGTAGCGTTAGTGGTGGGAAGAAAAAGAAAACGGCAATTAGCTTCAATTACCTCAGCCGAACGGGGTTCACTAGTAACTTTTGTAGCTGCAATGAGCGCTAGAGGTCAATTTGTACTGCCCATGTTAATTTTCCAAAAGAAAAAATAGCAAAGAACAGCTGTTGCGAGGGGCTCTCCCTGGTTAAATCTACGCAGTACATCCATGTGGGTGGGTGCAACAAAATCTGTTTTCGAATTGGATGAGGCACTTCATAAATCTTGTTAAACCAACAAAAGAATGTCCAGTTCTGCTGGTGTTAGATGGCCATTATAGTCGCACACAAAATTTAGAAGTTATTCGTCTAGCTCGCGAAAATTAATTTTCCATTATTTCTTTGCCGCCTCACTCAACGCAAAAATTGCAACCCCTTGATAAAACGTTCACGGGAAGTTTCAAGGCCTATTACAGTGAGGAAATTAGAAATTGACTTCGTGTTAACCAACGCGCCCTCACACAGTTTGACTTGGCATAACTTTTGGGTAAGGCGTTTTTAAAATCACAGTGTGCCGAAATAGCTGGTAGTGGTTTTAGGGCGACGGGAATTTACCAGTTTAACCGTCAGATTTTCTCCGATGCAGATTTTATATCTGAACAAATTCAGGCTCAGAAAAACTGCAACATTATGCCTCAAGCCTCGCCTCAAACGCAGCCTGGCACAGCAGAACTCCAGCATGGTACCCCAGAACCTCAATCAGGATGTTATTTTTGGGAAGATACACCTAAATTACAAACACACGCAACATCTTCGCCGCCGAATTCTAATTTCCCTAGACCTTCTGCACCAGAACAACTGATTACAACTAACCAGAATACCGAAACTCCTGTTAAAGTGCAAAAGAATACAACACTATGTTCTTAAAATTCTGATGTACAAACATCTGTTCCAGAAAAGACCGTTAAATTTGTCTCACCATTTGACATTGCACCCGTACCTTCCGACACAAAAAAATACCACTCTGGGAAGAAAATCAACCAAATCTCAAGTGGTCACCTCTTCGCCCTACAAAGATGAGTTAGATAAATCCAGCATCAGCACTCCGAAGAAAGCAGGTACCAAACGACAAGTCTTTTCAAAATCAAAAGCAACTTAAAAAAGGAATCAAGCAAAAGACAATGAGATCAGCGACTATGAGGATGGAAGTAAGGAGTTTGTCCCAGACGATGAGAATATGGATATCGACGAAATGGGCCAATTGGTTCCTGATGACCATGATGCAGCTTGTCTATTTTCCGATGACCAGAGAAGAGAGTTATGAATTAAATGCTTCATTTGCATTTAATGGGCTCACGAACAATGTTCTGACGCCGAAAAAGATGCGTATATTTGTGACTTTTGCAAATAATATTTAATTTTTAGGTTGAAATGTATCTTCATTTTCATTTTCGGTTTTTGTTTAGAAAAAAAACGTTATTTCAAAATTTTTAATTATTTTACTAGTGCGGCCATATTCCACGCAGTCTGATCCAAAAGTTTATTTGTACATATCTTAATTTTTTTACACAAGTCACACCTAAATTTAACTTTTTTATAATGCCTTTCTAATATACCATAAGTAAACATTTGGGCCTGGAGTGTGCCATTTATTGGATATTTATTCGTAAGATCCAAAAATTCATTAAAAAAAAAACAAAAGGGGGGCTCATATTCTGACCACGTCCTCTATATATATATATATATATATATATATATATATATATATATATATATATATATATATATATATATATATATATATATATATATATATAAGTGTCACACCGATAACTCAAAAAATAATAGGCCGATTTTGATTAAATTTGGTGAATACCTTCCTTTTGCGAGTTGCTTGGATAAGTTCGTTAGCCAGGAAAACAAGCGTAGGTTTTCCCGGAAAAATTTGTGTTTTCTTTCGAAAACAGTTATATCTCCGGAAATAACAAAGTAATGGCAACCAAATTTAGTTCGCTGGTTTACATTATTATAGGCAGATTACCTACCAAAATTAAGCTGTCTAGGTTAAAAGACAAAAAAGCTATAGGTATTTAAAGAAAAATAAATTGGGGTTTTCCTCAAAACGTCAAAGTCGCGATTTAAAACGTCAAAATTGACTACATTTAGGCAAAGAACCTGAAACTAATACGAGCTATGTCTCAAAAAGAATGTCTTTTCCAGAAAATTCATTTCAAACAGACCCCTTTTCTGATGCTTTAGCACTGGTCTTACCTATAGAGTTTATCGTTTAATGGTATATAATCTTTGTCGAATTTTAGTAAAAAAATCAATAAAGCTCAATATATCCGTTATTATATCAGATACGAAAAAAATTGTATACGTTAATTATAGGGTGTCTTGAGCTACATCTTAAAAAGATATTTCTACAATCACAGGGTGGTCCATAAGTCGTTGGTGATACAAATATTCTTTTTTTTAATCGAACATGCCTTATGTTATTGCATTTTTGCATTTTCCATCGAAATATAATGCATGTTTATAAGAAGAGAAATTTGGGATACAGCAAGTGCCATATGGTAGCGAATTTTCATTAAATGCTTCAAATTTGAATAGCTCAATTTGCTATTAACCTATAAGGTTGACCAAGAAACCAGTTTTTTGGTTTTACTTTCGGAAATTTTTGTACATTTTCAAACAATAAAGTTATTTTGATTAAACATGACACATTGTTTCTACTATATAAGTTATACCGGTAACCAAATTTGATGCCTGCTTTCTTAAAAAAAAGCACACATATTTGCTATTAAAAACATTTTTATGAAAATTCACTACCATAACGCACTTGTTGCGTCCAGACTTTTTATATATTATTCTTATGAAAAATAACTACTATAACGCACTTGCTGCGTGACAAACTTTTTCTTAATTATGTCGATACTTTTATACAATGGAGAAATTGGATGTTTAAAGAAAATATTGAATATTTCAGATATACTATAAAAAACTTATTTACTAATCTTGGACCATTGAATCTTTTACATATCAACGAGAAAAGATCAAGCGCTTTATAAATGCAACAACGTTATAGCTCAATCTTTAATTTCTCAGTCTCTTTTCATCTCTTGTATTTGTACTAACATAATACCCTTTAACGTATTAGCTCAAAGTGAAAGCAGTATTCTTGATTTAAGATTCCATTTAACTTACTTTATGACGTTTCCTTCTTGATATGCATCTATAATGACGAACTTTTCTAGATACAAAAACTATCTTGCATGATGCATTTCCGTTGACTGCCTCTAAATTCTTAAGTATCGATGAACACGACAGATAACATAAACCTAAATCTGTACATGATAACTATACAAACGAGCGACAAAAATAAGAGACACAGCATATTCTCTATGCTGTGTAAGATATTCAAAAGCTCTGCAGTGGACAATGCTAATGGCATCCTGTCATCACAATACCATAACCCACAAGTTTTAGAATTTACTTGAAAATTAAGAAACTGTACTTCCGCATATTTCAAATTCACAGACATATTTTTGCGATTACTTTCACCTTATCTATCGCCTCTTAAAAATCCTTTGGTCTCAAGCTTGTCCTCGCAACTTTATATTTAGGTCATGAACACAGCAGCCTGCAGATACTGCGGCAAAATAATTTATTTGGTTATTAGAAATTCCATTGCGAAACGTTAACGCACAAACAATGATAAAAAGCTTGGTTAAGAAGAATGTCTACTGAAAATAAATAAATTATTTACGCATTCTTTACCTCAGGCACGTTCCTACATAAAATAGAATGCCGTTTTTGTAGTCCTGGGTTACACTTTCACAGCAATAAATCAACAACACTAGACTATAGTACTTGGGGCCACATATAGCAGAGATTAGGTCCTTTCGATATGGCTGTTTCCATGGCGATTATATTCAGGACCTTTTTCTGGCTTTTCATGTTTCTTTGGTTCCTTATGTGCTTATAATGCTGATGTCTCTATTAAGATCAATAATTTTATTTGACACTACCCAAAGATATTTCTTGTAATTTGCAGGTTTATTATATATATATATATATATATATATATATATATATATATATATATATATATATATATATATATATATATATATATGTCAGCATAGGTAATATAAAAAAAATCGGGAGGCAGCAAGTGCGTTATGGTAGCGAATTTTCATTAAATGCTTCAAATTTGTATAACTCAATTTTCTATAAACCTAGAAAGTTGAGTTTTGGTGGAGTAACGTATTTACGAGGGCAACATACTAACCAAATTTCATCAAAATAACTTGGTTACTATTTTCAGATACAATTTTTTTTTTCGGAAAAATAAGTACACTTGGAGAACCCAAATCACCACAACACATTTTAAAAGACCACGACGATCGTTTCACTAACTATGTTAGCGTCGTCAGATGATGAAGAATTTTTCATCCTCTGATGACGCTTACTTGGTTAGTGAAACGATCGTCAGGTCTTTTAAAATGTGTTGGTGTGATTTGGGTTCTCCAAGTGTACTTATCAGTGCTCATCACAGGTTCCAATCTTCACTTAGTCGGAAAAATCTTTTTTTTTTGTGAATTTGCAGTTTAACTCACGGACGATTTGAAAAATATCGACTGCTGATAGATAAAGTTTGGTGTCTTAAATGCACGCTGACGCAAATGTTACCTTTTGTTCTCCCTTATTTCCCGAGTTATTCGCATTTAAAGTTGTTTACACATTACACAGTTTTTTAACAATTTCCCAGTACGGTCCTGTCACGTGCCGTCTCATTCCCTCCTAAACATTACATTTGGCATAAGGTGTCCATTGTGTTTGGGAATCCCTAGAATATTCTGGAATCAGAATATTAGAAATTGTCATTATAACTGACAGTTTACACATCGCTTTCAGTACGGCGCTAGTACCAGTACGCTTTGGACGCTTTCTCATACATTCCTGTATTACGAACATTTTTTCTGAAATTGTGTGCTGTTTACCTTGTTCTGTTGATGACCAGTGGTATTATAGTGGCTTATAAGCTGCATGTGTGGCCCCTTGTCTTGGTCGGTGACGCGTTATTTGTTTCCTATGTTGTTTTTGTGGCGAGGAAATTGCCACGTCGAGGCCGTCAAATTACAAGGTCAGGTCAGGTTGCCTACACAAGGGCCGGACCTACATCATTTTCCTGAGATGTTAAGGTAAGTTTGTGTAAATTTGTTGTTCTTTTGTGTGAATTTCGATCGTTTCGCTGTATTTGCTATGGTATGTTCGGTGATGCTTAAGTAGACGGGTCCCGTCCATGCATCGCTAGAGCGGCATTGCCGGGCGGTGTTTATTGCTCTAGGGGCCTGCCTGTACTGACCTGCCCTGTAGGTCAGGTCAGGTCAGGCAGGCCCCTACAGCAATAAGGATACTTAAGTAGACGGGTCCCGTCCATGCCTCGCTAGAGCGGCATTGCCGGACGGTGTTTATTGCTCTAGGGGCCTGCCAGTACTGACCTTCCTGACCTGCCCTGTAGGTCAGGTCAGGTCAGGTCAGGCAGGCCCCTACAGCAATAAGCATCGTCCGGCAATGCCGTTCTCGTGATGCATGGACCGGACCCGTCTGCTTAAGCATCACCGACCTGGATTGACCTGCCCTGTAGTTCAGGAAGGTCAGGTCAGGCAGGCCCCTACAGCAATAAGCACTATCCGGCAATGCCGCTCTCGGGGGTTTGGGGTGTGTTTCCGGGTGCTTCGCTGTAGGGGTTTTCCTTTCCCCCTCGCGTGTGTACAACCACCCCCGTTGCATAAACCACAAGAAAAAATTCTTGTTCATACCCCCTAAGGATGTTACGGGACCTGGCTTGAATAGGGGTGATGTGCAGGGTAGGCAGGGTTTAGGGGGGATATGGCGTCAGGATGTGAAAAAGACAGCTTTCAAACCGCTTTCTTCGCATTTTCTGCTCATATTTCCTCATTACTTCCTACCCCGCCCAGCACCCCTCTTCACTCCTGGTCCCGTAACCTCCTTGGGGGGTGAGAACAAGAAATTTTTCTTGTGGGTTGTGCGTCCAAGGGGGGTCCTAGGCACGTTTCTGAAGAGAAAAATTTAAAAATCGTCCGTGAGTTAAACTGCAAATTTACCTTTTTTTTTAATAAAGATTCTGGCCGAGTTTCATCAAAATCGGTTAATAACTTTTTGGTTTATCGTGTGGAAACATATATATATATATATATATATATATATATATATATATATATATATATATATATATATATATATATATATATATATATAAACATTTAAAATTTTAAACAGACCTTGGTTTCGAGTTCTAGGGGCTCAAATTCGCGCTCATTTGAAAAAATTTTTGCAAAGTCTCACCATCGATACCTCTCTATTAGCGAATTCATGTTAATAAAAATTGCTTGATTTTTTAAAATAAAAATTTTATAATAAAAACAAAACATAAATGTCACTACCTAAGAAAAAAATTCGACAGCATACGGTGTGCCTAGGCACCCACACCCATCCAGGCACTGACCGTGCCATACGTTGCCTAACTTCGGTGATCGGACGAGAGTCGGTATATTCAACGTGCTATGGCTGTTCGCTTCTGATACTCATTTATCCAAGGTTTATATCTTTATTATTAATTTTTTTAAGTTTTGATTTTCAATAAATAATATTTATTAAGTTATTTTCAAATTTTGCAATATTTACACAATTTTTAACAGTCCTGATTGCATACGTACTGTTGCTGTGTGAAAGATTCTAACATACCTTATTTTATAAATAAGGGTCTTGTACAACACACTTATTTCACAATATGATCAAACAACTTTGTTGTTTTCGGCAATTAGAGCTCGTCAATACGGCATACCAGTTGCAGAAAAACTACACCTATAAAGTAATACGGCTATGGTAACCAGCCTCCCAAAACTAAGTGAGATGTAAGACACGTTTTTACACGTGTCGTCACCTTGTTGCAGAACCAAGTAGTATGTTGTCTCGGCAGCTCCAAATAACACAGAATGTTGAAAACAGAGACTGTATACAACCAACTAACAATTTAATAAATTGTCAGCACTGGTCCATTTCTTCCCCAATATCTGGACAACGTATGTAAGGTAAGCTACTTGGTTCTGCAACGAGGTGGCGACACGTGTAAAAACGTGTCTTACATATCACTTAGTTTTGGGAGGCTGGCTCCCCAACCCGTATTACTTTATAGGTGTGTTTTCGCTGCAATTGGTATGCCGTACTGACGAGCGCTAATTAGAGTGAAACCGGTCTACAGTTCTAATTGTGGTGAGAATACATCTAGCCTTACAAGGTCTTCCAGTCAACAAAAAAATGATGGCTACTATTTTTTGGGATTGTGAGGGTATTCTTCTCATAGGCCTTAAAGAGCGCAACACCATATAATGCAACACTCCTGCATACATTAAGACAAAATATTTGGGAAAAAGCACGTGGGAAACTGACGAGAGGCGTGCGTTTGCTCCATGGCAATGCATCCTTGCACACTGTTGGATTTGCACAAGCAATTCGTAGCTGCGGTTTCGAACAATTTGTCCATGCCTCGTATACTCCAGATCTGGCCTCCAGTGACTACTACCCATTTAAAAGTTTAAAAAATGACCTTCTCGGACGCCATTTCAGTGACGACGAAGGAGTAAAAGCTGCAGTTTCGGCACATTTTGAGGACAAACTGAAATCATATTTTTAGGGGTATCAAAGTGTGCTGAAACGCTGTAATAAGTGCACTATATTGAAAAATAAAATTTAATTGTGAGTACGCCGTTTCTTTCGCAGTCAAGACGGGAAATTTTGGCACTTACCTCGTATCTTCCGGACATGCTTTATGATAACCAGCTATTGGACATACAGGTGGGGGAATATATTATAATATTTTCATTGTGCATAGCTAAGAGGTTCTTTTGGGACGACGGGAGATCTTATAGGCAAACGAAGGGAACTACAATGGGAAACCCATTGTCCACCTTCGTTGCCGCACTGTTCATGAGCCGATTTGAAAGTGACTTTGCTAAAATGGTGGAATATTTTCTGTGGGTATGGCATACGTCGACGTATTTTCTGCCATATTTGACTTTGGTAAATATGACATCACCTGTATTACATCATTTGTAGTTTAGGTAGCTGAGGTACATAAATAGAATAAATTTGCTTATAAAGTTATTTTAGCGGCAGCTAATGATAAAGAAAACTTTGTTGTCGAAATACTTTATTTAGCACATGGCTCTATGATCTTATTTTTGTGGTTTTTGAGCCGACTCTACTTTTTGTTCCAACTTTATAAGTTTAAAATTTTTCGGTTACATCTAGTAAACAAGTGGCCCAGTTGAAATAAATTATCAGTCAGTTTTTCACAGTCAATTAATTATTTAAAAAATTCTGGACGCAGGAAGTGCGTTATGGTAGTGAATTTTCATAAAAATGTTTTTAATAACAAATGTGTGTTTTTTTTAAGAAAGCAGGCATCAAATTTGGTTACCAGTATAATCTATATATTAGAAACAATGTGCCATGTTTCATCAAAATAACTTTATTGTGTGAAAATGTACAAAATTTTCCAAAAGTAAACTTAAAGTGTTCCCGAAAAAACACATTTCTTGGTCAACCTTATGGGTTAATAGCAAATTGAGCTGTTCAAATATGAAACATTTGACCAAAATTCGCTACCATAACGCACTTGCTGCGTCTAGAATTTCTTTTCTTACAAACATGCATTATATTTCGATGGAAAATGCAAAAATGCAATAACATAAGGCGTGTTTGATTAAAAAAAAAAGGAAATTTGTATCACCAATGACTTATGGGCCACCCTGTGATTGTAGAAATATTATCTTAAGATGTAGCTCAAGACACCCTATAATTAATATATACAAATTTTTTTCATATCTTATATAATAACAGATATATTGAGCTTTATTGATTTTTTACGAAAATTCGACAAAAATTATATACCATAAAACGATAAACTCTATAGCTAAGCCTACTGCCAAGCATCAGAGAAAGGGTCTATTTCAAAAATGAATTTTCTGCAAATATTTTAGTAAAATGAAGGACAATGACGGTTGAAATTAAGACTTTAGGGTTTGTAAAACATTCTTCTTGAGACATTTTATTTCTATAGCCCGTATTAGATTCAAGTTATTTGCCTAAATGTTGCCAATTTTGACATTTTAAATCGCCACTTTGACGTTTTGAGGAAAACCCCAATTTATTTTTCTTAAAATGCCTATAACTTTTTTGTCTTTTCACTTACATAGCTAAATTTTGGTAGGTAGCTTACTTATAAGGATATAAACCAGCGTACCAAATTTGGTTGCCCTTACTTTGTTAATTCCGGAGATATAATTTTTTTTTCGAAAGAAAACACAAAATTTTCCGGGAAAACCTAGGCAGATTTTCCTGCTTAACGAACTCATCCAAGCCATTTGCAAAAGGAATTTTTTCACCAAATTTAATCAAAATCGGCCCATTATTTTTTGAGTTATCGGTGTGATACATATATATATATATATATCGGTGTGATACATATATATATATATATATATATATATATATATATATATATATATATATATATATATAT
Organism: Tillus elongatus; assembly: GCA_964006375.1. Lineage (NCBI taxonomy): Eukaryota > Metazoa > Arthropoda > Insecta > Coleoptera > Cleridae > Tillus > Tillus elongatus. The sequence continues at coordinate 245,637,327 of OZ023262.1, read as the reverse complement.
ATATATATATATATATATATATATATATATATATATATATATATATAAAATTAAAACTGACCCCGGATATGTTTACTGGGGGGCCTAATTAGCGCTCATTTGAAGAAATTTTTTCACAATTCAAAAGTCGGGATCTCCTCCTTAGTGAATTTTTTTTAAGAAAATTCACTAAAAAATCGGAACGCAGCAAGTGCGTTATAGTAGTGAATTTTCATAAGACTTGTACACTACTATTATACGGCAATTACTAAAGTTAATACTTTAAACTTACAAAGCCCTTGAAGGTTGATTTTAGAGGTCTTAGCACGCGCACATTTGCAGAATTATTTAGAAAGTGTTACCATCGATATCTACCTGTTATTAAAAATAATCTTGTCTTTTAACTCCTTTTGAGAAAAATGCCCAAAACTCAATTTTCTATGAAGCTAGATGAAAACATCATAACAGAGCAACATATATTTATTCGTAGTTGTCATGATTTCGTATTAATCCAATTTTTATCTGTCCGACGATACTGTCAAAAGCAGTGAAACCGGTTACAGAAACGTTGAAGAACATCTAGAATAAAGAAGGTCCTCTTGTTCCAGTTAGCTTACGCGCTGGCTACGCCCTTCACTTACAGAAACGAAACCCAACAGTGAAGCCAAAGGAGTAGTCTCACAGTCTGTATGTAGTATGGAACAGTTTCACCAAGCAAGGGCAACAACAAGCAATGAAGTAGATGTAGACATTAAAAAATGTTTTGCCAAAACGTTGCTTGCATCTTTCATTGAGACGCACCTGTATTCAGCTTATATGTATTCAAAACGACTACTATCTCTGCTGTAAATGAATTATTGCTGCAATGATGAACGGAAATTGGGAAAATGATAAAGTGCTAACTAACGCCTAGACCATGAAAAATTAAATTTCGCTTCGAGTGCCAGCAAAGTGACTTTGACGAAGAGCGTCAATTTGTTACTTTCCTACAAGGGCTGCGCATCAGTCAAGCAAGACATCTAATACAGTTTTTATTAATACAGTTGTCAGTATTAAATAAATAAATGTCATCAGCACAACACAAAGTCATTTGGCTTAAAGAATAACGTAAACGTTCTCACGCCGCATTGTGTTACGGTTGTGAATATTTAAAGCAGCATTTTGGTGGAAAATCTACACCTTGAAACCATCTTTTTCTTAGGTTAGTTACTCTAATTTTAAAATCGATTAATAAATACCCATTACAAGTAGAGGGTAACTCAAGGTGACTGCCTACTACAAGTATTTAAAATTATTCTGGACGCAGCAAGTAAGTCATGATAGTGAATTTTCATTAAAATGTTTTTAATAGCAAATATGTTTTTTTAATGAAAGCAAGCATCAAATTTGGTTACCAGTATAACCTATATAGTAGAAACAATGTACCATATTTCATCAAGTAAGCCTTTCAACAAAACTCCCACAAAAGTTTTTTGCATAAAAATTTACAATTTTTTCACGAAAATCCGAAAAAAAAAATTTAATAACTTATTAATCATTTATTCTTATGCCGTTCACTTCTGAAACACAAAATACAGACTGTTCTTTTTGAAACAATTGAGTTACGAGAGTTTGATTATTTTCATTTCAGGCACTATTTGAGCGCGCCCAGTGCGTGGCATATCGATTTTTTCATGGAATAATAATATAAAAGAAAACCTCTCTGAATGCGTCATTTGCATTAGATACTAATTCTTCTGGATAAAAACGCCGTATCGCAATGTTTGATATGTGCCAAAAATGTTAAAAGTTGCAAAACAATTGAAATAACTTGAAAACAAACATGCATTACAATTTGATGGAAAATGCCACAATGCAATAATATAACGGCTGTTCGTTTTAAAATCGAAAATTTGTATCGCCAGCGACTTATGGGCCACCTGTGCCTATCGCAATAATTTTTATTAGATGCCCCTCAAATTGCATCTATTAAAATTTGCAGCATTTAATGAAAATTCGGTACTATAATGCACTTGCTGCGTCCCGAATTTCTTTTCTTACAAACATGCATTATATTTTGATGCACAATGCAAAAATGCAATAATATAAGGCGTTCGATTAAAAAAAAGAAAATATATCACCAACGACTTGGGCCATCCTGTGATTGTAGAGATAATTTTTAAGATGTAGCTCCAGACACCCTATAATTAACGTATATGATTGGTTCTCGTATCTCGTAGAAGAACAGTAATATTGAGTTTTACCGTAGAAATGCGTCACCCTATATATATGTAAACAGATAAAAACTTAAAATAACCCCGCATATGGGTCCCAGAGGACTCAGTTTGCGCTCACTTGAAAAAATATTTTTACAGTACAAAAGTCACGGTCACGTCAATAACTAATTTCTCGTACGAAAATTTGCTAAAAATTATAGAGAATTAAACCATAAACTCCATAACTAAAACTACTGCTAAACCATCAGGGTCTATTTAAAATGGATTTTCTGGAAATATTTTAGTAAAATGAAGGACAGTGACAGTTGAACCGGAAACTTAAGGACTTGTAAAACATATCTCGTGCAAAATTTTCTCTACATCGCCCATATAAGCTTCGGGTTCTTTGCCTAAAAGTTGCCAATTTTGACGTTTCAAATCGCGACTTTGACGGTTTAAGAGGAAAAGTTATAAAATTTTCAAAGTAATTTTTCTGGAATTTCTTGACATTTTTGCGCCAAAAAAACTTAGTCTTTGTAACATACATAGGATATTGTTATCCACACTAAACATTTTAATTTTGTGCGTTTATCTGATCATCAGTGGCACCCAAATTTTTTTTCTAAATATAAAGCTTGTTTTCCTTTCACCCTATACGTCTAAATTTTGTGACGTTGTTTACTTTTTGTGGCATAAACTAGCGTACCAAATTTGGCTGCTCTTACTTTGTCATTTCCGGAAATATCAGAATTTACCGAAAGAAAACACAAAATCTTCCGGGAAAAACTAGGCCGATGTTCCGGGCCAACGAAATTATGCAAGCCATTTGCCAAAAGAAGCTACTCCCCAAATTTGATCTAATAAGGCCCGGGCCTAGGGCGGCCAGATATTAGGGGCGGCCAATCGTGACAAAAAACACATTATGGCGTATGGCGAGCCGCACTGCACGGTGCAGTCTGCACCGCATCGTATAACAATATTCTTCCTAAATCACTTTCGTACATTTTATCTATAAAATATAGATATGATACATATGTATATAATGTAATGTATAATAAAATACAATGTAAAGGTAATTATTTCGTCCATATAAAATGTACGTATAAGTTATTTTGTACACATAAGTGATTTAGGAAGAATATTGTTATATGCGCAAGCACCTGTGGCATGTAGCTTGGGTCTCCTCCTACAAATTACTACCACTCCGAGCTGCCTGCGACGCTTAGTCTTAGTTTAGCAGCCGCTTGTGATATAGCTTCCACTCATCGCTCCCGCCAGGTGTGAGTTATGTTCTGTGATCTGTTTTTGTGCGCTAAGGACATTACGCCTATAGAAATTCATCCTCAGAGTCTATAGACATAAAAAACAACGTGCGAAGATGGTGCAGAGAGTTTAAAGACGGACGTATAGATGTCCATGATGAACAGCGTACCAGACGGCCATCGGTTTCGGGGGCAACGATGTACATGTTGAGAGGGTAATACTTGAAGATCGACGGGTGACTGTCGGAGCTGTGCCCATTGATCCCTGATGCCAGTAAGACTACTATTGACAAGATGTTGACAGAACATTATCACAAGGTGTCTGCAAGGTGGCTCCCCAAAATGCTCACCGAAGGTCAAAAACGGCAACGGGTTGAAGCGGACCGCGAGTGCTATTCACAAGAGGGCGAGGAACTTTTGGAATCAATTTTCACTGACGACGAAACCTCGGTACACTACACGACACTTCACACAAAACAAGAGTCTCGTAAGCCGAAAAAGCTTATCTGCCGGCAAAGCGATGGCGACACTGTGTTTTGGGACAGAAAGGGGGTATTGTTGTGCAAGTGTATGCCTAATGGGACAACACTAAACGCTGAATGAATTACCTTCGCCGTGCAATTCAAAACAAAAGAAGGATAATACTGACGAAGGGTGCGTTTTTATCAGGATAACGCTCGTCGTCACACCGCCCTTGCAACAACCAATCCCCTCAACCAATTTGGATGAGACAACGTCGCCCCCCTCCCCCTGCCCCCCACCCCTCGGGCTTAGCACCATGTGATTATAATCTCTTTCCTGCGTTGAAGTTGTAACGTGTTGCACGTTTTACAACTTATATATGTATTTACATGATAACGTTCATTCGCATGATTACATTATTTTATTAGTCAATGAAATTTATTGTTTTCTTAGTTAATGAAATTTACTATTTTCCTACAATGAACTTTATAATATAACATTTTAAATTCACGCCCATAGAAACATACATATTCTCTAGCCTTGTTCATGAACATCTTGAAAGCGATAGAGCGGTAGCCAGTTTCAATATCTTTACTTTATTTCCGTTGGTCACGTAACAGAATTCTTTATAAGCCCCTGCCGCCTTCCGCTCGATCTCTTTTCAACCAAATTTTAGCAACAGTAAAAATGTTAAGAACAACTATGACTAAGAGAAAAAAAGACCAGGCTCATATGAGGTGAGTTAGGTTAAATACTTTGCTATCTTAAACGCTGTCTTTGCTTTATAACAATAGATGATAACTGCTTATGTCATTGCTCTGTTTGATGCGTCTTTTCTTGTTTTGTGATAGCTTGTGGCGGTATTCTCGTACAGTCTCATTATTAATAAAGAATTAATACAGATTAACTTCGTTTTTAACGTGGATACCCTACAAGCATATCACACATTAATAATATCGAGTGTAACAATGTACTTAGACGGAGTCAACTATTTTTAGCTATCCCGTTTGGAGAACCCCGTTCAATGTCACCATAATTGGAGCCTCGTTCGACACCGTTATGGAAGCCACAGCAGCTCCATCATTTGGGGGACCCCGTTCAAGATCATTAAGGGAGCCCCATTCGATATCATTATGGCAGCTCCCTTCAGCACGGTGCCATGCAGAAGCACCTGTTGAAGTCAATCCAGCGGTTTTACCTGCCCTGAATGGTGCTTACAATAACAACAATACCGCCAGAGGTTTCGCTAGCCCTGAGTAGCCTCAGGTCCCCTCATACCCAGTTTATCCAAAGAGCACCACAGAACACACCATAGCTAGGTACATTGCTAATCTGTAACCTCTATGTAATTATTTGTTTTAAATTTATAACTGCTTCCATCTATCATAATCACCTATAATAATTTTGGATAAAATCATTATTTATTAATAAATGAAGTTAACCGAGACTCGACATTTCTCAGAATTGCATTAGACCTCGTGTTCTGCCCTGATCAGCCACGTAATTTTCTTTTAAATATTGATAACCTATTTTGTTATTAACTTTTATATAAAATGGAATTCATTATGTTATAAAGTCTTACCTGGGTGGAACGAATTTCAAGACCAACTAGGAGTTGGAAGAAGAGGTTGTACACTACCTGCGTGACGCGGCGAGAGACTATCACACGGGTATACGAAAAATGCCACACCGCATGCAAATATTCATTGATCGCAATGGGAAGTATGTAGAAAAAAAGCAGAAAAGTCCACGCTTTCCAACGATGTATAATCCATTGCAAACAAACTTGTTTTTCTTTGTGAAAAAAAGGGAGACCTTATTTTAGGGGCATGTCTCGTACATATAAAAATTCAAACGGCCTTAGCTTTGAGTTTTAGGGGCCCTAAACAGCGCTCATTTTAAGCTATTTATGCAAAATCTCACCACGATACCCCTCTATTACAAGCAAATCTTTCTAATGAAAATTTGATAAAAAGCAAGCCTCATGTTTTAATAAAACATTACAGTGTCTAGCTCAGTATCAGCAGAATTGCTCGTGCATCAGTTAATTTCAGGTACTTCAGTGAAGAGTTATAGATGTAGCGAGAAAGACGAGCTGTCCTTGACGAAAAATTATTAACGACTAGTAGTTGCGAAAAGCGGTACATTCTGCAGTACAAGCGTCATATTATTCTGTAGTAATTGCATCCTAGCGTTTCCCATTAGTTATAAATCATTTTAATTGAATTTTAAAATGAAACAATTACTATTTTCTACGGCAAATATAGAAATGCGAAGCACATAAATCAGGACTTGTCAACAACACGAAGCAATGTCAGGAAAACATGCCATAAAAGTTTTCACATGCATTGGTTGCAATGCGGTTTTAACTAATAATTATGGTAAGCTTAAAACATAATATGTACACTAAAATATTATTTATAACGTTATGATTATTGTTTTCTGTACATAATGAGAAACCCAAGTTCAATATACTGTGTGGAACAGCCAAATAGAATATTTATTTTATTTGTATTTATTAGAATTAATTTTACAACGTACTTTAGCTTGTATAATGTCCTAAGTATAATTTAGAAATAACAGACCTAATCATTAAATAATACGAGAATCATAACATTAACAAACTTTAAGTTTTGACATATCTGCAGTTCGAGTAGTTCTTCATTTTCAAACATTTTTTCCAGGCAGCGCCTCAAAAATATATAAATTCAGTATGGCAATTATTATTATTTATTTCAACAACACACCACGAGGGCTCACAGCCTAAATACTATCGTACAGTGGGTATCGACAAGGAGGAAAGAGGCAACTTGTTAATTCTGGACTTGGAGGTTTGGAGGTTCGGAGGAGAAGGAAAAACATGCGCTGGCAAGGAATTCCACAACTTGGAAGTCCTCGGGACAAAAGAGCGGGCATAACAAGATGTTCTATGTCTGGTGACCTGGACAGTGAAAGGGTGCATTCGCTCTGTTCTCCTGGTAGATCTGCTGGGGGCAGCAGGTGGAGGAACTATGAAAGAAAGCTCCTCTGAGCAATGCCCGTGCCGGTATCTATAAAAGAGATGGAGAAAGGTCACCAACGGCAAGTCGGTGGGCAAGGAATGGCAGCCTTTGGGTGAGGGTACGGTCACCGATGAGACGTATCACTCTCTTCTGAATGGAGTCCAGGATAGCGAGCATAGAAGCAGCAGCAGCACTCCAGATGTGGGAGCAGTATTCGAGGTTTGGCCTTATTTGTGAAGTATATAAGGTATAGAGATTAGCTGGTGAAAAGTATTTGCGAGCCCGGAAGAGGAAACCTAATTTCTTAGCAGCCGCTTCTGCAATTGATGTGACATGTTGGTGCCAATTGAGATTTCGATCCAGAGAAATGCCAACAAGTGAAAAGGACTCATTACTTTGAGTAACTTGGTTGTTCATTGTGATGGGTCTAGGGCTGGTGTATCTCTTATGAGAAAGAAAGCAAGACTGAGATTTGGTGTGGTTGAATTGTACAAGATTTCTACTTCCCCAGTCTAATATTTTTTGGAGATCCACGGAGACAGAACCCTCCATGAGTCTGCGATCCTCATCTAATTGGGCTAAGGAGACAGGCTTAGAATATTGAATATTTAAGTGGAGGGTGCTGTCGTTCGCGTAACTGTGAACTGGGTTGGATGTGCTAGAGAGGAGATCATTGATGTGGAGAAGAAACAAAGTAGGGGCTAAAGCTGAAACTTGAGGAACTCCTGCATTAATTGGATGCAAGCTTTGTCCCGGTATTGCGAAAGAAATGGTCCAAGGCTGACATTTTACAAATTGGTTGTACATTGTACACAGCTCTATCTATAAAATTTTGTGTAAACTAGAGAGGTGTCGTGACAACATACTACCTTGCTCTGTACCGAGATGGCGTAGCTGTCGTATGTCCCACAATCTTCTCCAATCTGACATCTTGCAATAACTTACATTTTTTAGATTTTTATCTACGATTTATTTAAATAGCATAGCAGTACAGATAACGTCATTTGTCTTTGTCCAACATTGTAGATATTGCATTACAGAATCAGAAGTGATGTCGGGGATTATTTTATTATTAATTTCGAATAACTTTATTTTTCTTTGGTCAAACGACTTGAAAATTGGTATACGACCACGTCTGTCGAGTTTCTTTTAAGTTGTACATTTTCGTTTCAAACACTTAGACAATTTGAGAGGTATTGTGTTTAAAAAAAATATTTTTTTATAAAGCAAAATCGGCCTTTAAGATTTTATGAACGAACTGATCCAAGCCATTAGCAAAATAAGGGTAACTGCGAAATTTGGTACAAATCAGTGAAGAATTTTTTGAGTTATCGGTTAGATACATAGATAAACATTTTTAACTGACCATGGAAATGTGTTCCAGAGGCCCTAATTCGCGCTCATCTAAAGAAAATCTCACCAGCGATACCTCTCTATTAGTGAATTATTTTATTGAAAATTCACTGAAAGTCTGGAGGCAGCAAGTGTGTTATGGACGTGAATTTCCATAAAAATATTTTTAATAGGAAATATGTCTTTAATGCAAGCAGGCCTTAATTTACCGGTATAACCTGTATAGTAGAAACAATGTACCATATTTTATCAAAATAACTTGCTTGAAAATCTAGAAAAATTTAACGAAAATTAACTTTAAATGTTTCCGAGAAAACTGGTTTCCTAGCAAACGAACCTTAGGTTAATAGCAAATTGAGTTAATGAAATTCGAAACATTTAATGAAAATTCGCTTCCAAAATGCACTTAATGCGTCTCGATTTTTTTCTTATATACATGCATCTTATTTCGATGAAAAATGGAAAAATGCAATAACATAAGAAATGTTCGAAAAAAAATTGTAGGTGTTAAGAACAACTGTGGGACATCATGTGGTTGTCAAAATAATTATATAAGATGCAACTAAAGACATCCTATAATTAACGTAGACAATTTTTTCTCGTATCTTGTATAATAACAATTATATATAGGGCTTTACCATAGAAATGTGTCACTTTGTGCATATGTAAACAAATAAAAAGTGAAAGTAAACCCGGATCTGGATTCTAGGGGGACTGGTTTGCACTCACTTGAAGAAATCTTTTTAAAATTCAAAAGTCGCCCTCTTCTCGTTAACGAATTTTTTCTACGAAAATTAGCTAAAAATTACAGACCATTAAACCACAAACTTAGCTAAAACTACTGTCAAAACATCAGTGAAAGGGTCTATCTGAAATGAATTTTCTGGAAATATTTTACTAAAACAAAGAACAATGATGGTTGAAGCCGAAACTTAAGGGTTTGTAGAGCACTCTTCTTGCGACATTTTCTTTTTATAACACATTCGTTTGAGGTTGTTTGCCTTAAAGTTGTCAATTTTGACATCTCAAATCGCGACTTTGACGTTTTGAGAAAAACCCCAATTTTTTTAAATGCCTATAACTTTTGTGTCTTTTAATTTACAAACCTAAATTTTGGTACATGGTTCACATAATATAAACACGCGTACCAAATTTGGTTGCCATTACTTTGTTATTTCAGGAGATATAAACATTTTCCGGAAAAATCTGTGCCGTTTTCCTGGCTAACGAACTTATCCAAGTCACTTGCAAAGGAAGGAGCTTATCAAATTTGATCAAAATAATTTTATTATATATATATATATATATATATATATATATATATATATATATATATATATATATATATATATATATATATATATATATATAAATAATGTGTGAAACTGACTTAGGAGATGGGTTCAAGGTGCTCTAATTCGAACTCATTAAAAAAAGTCGTTGCCTCTCTAGAGTGAAATTTTCTTTATGAAAATTCGCTAAAAGGCGTTGACACCTTTTGTTTTTCCTCACAGATGATAAATGTGTTTAAAATGACAATTCAAATATAATCGTAGTATTAATCACTACATGCCTGAAATGCTCTTCCCAGTACCTACTGTTGGAGGGGTTCCTGTTATTAAAAGTAAAACTTTAGTATTACCTATAAAGAAAAACAACACAGAGCGCTGATAATTAGGCATTTCTAATTGCTCTTTTTATGAAGCAAGAATTATCTCCAGTTTAAGCAGCTATAAATATAGTAAGGCACAAGTCACACAACACTTAAGCAAAAAGATAATTAGGAACTTAATTATAGGCAAGGGGCCGCTTTCAACTCACTGCAAAAAAGCTCCGTCCAATGTTTAACTTATCCACGCTAGTTTGAGAGTGCTTTTTTTTCTGGGTTATTATAACGTGAGCCAGGTAAATATAGCGATGTCCAATAGTCTCTAAAGACCACACACAGGCTATAGACAAGAGCTGTCCAGAGAGGTCTTGTAAATATTTAGTTTCGAGAGTTTCAAGGAAAGGTAACCACCCATTTTCTGATTATTGAAGCGATGGAGTTAAATTAAAACTAAAAAGTTTGGACGCAGCAAGTGCGTTATGGTAGTGAATTTTCATAAAATTGTTTTTAATACCAAATATGTGTGTGTTTTTTTAAGAAAGCAGGCATCGAATTTGGTTACCAGTATAACCTATATAGTAGAAACAATGTGCCATGTTTCATCAAAATAACTTTATTGTTTGAAAATGTACAAAAACTTCTAATAGTAAACTTAAAGTGTTCCCGAAAAACAGGTTTCTTGGTTAATTTTATAGGTTAATAGCAAATGGAGCTAATACAATTTGTAGCATTTAATGAAAATTCGCTACCATAACGCACTTGCTGCGTCCCGAATTCCTTTCCTTTCAAACGTGCATTATATTTCGATGGAAAATGCAAAAACGCAATAACATAAGGCGTGTTCGATTAAAAAAAAAAAGAAAATTTGTATCACCAACGACTTATCGGCCAGCCTGTGATTGTAGAAATATTTTTAAGATGTAGCTCAAGACACCTTATAATTAATTTATACAATTTCTTTTTGTATCTTATATAATAATAAATATGTTGAGCTTTATTGATTTTTACGAAAATGACAAAAATCATATACCATTAGACGATAAACTCTATAGGTAAGACTACTGCCAAGGCATCAGAGAAAGGGTCTATTTGAAATGAATTTTCTGAAAATATTTTAGTAAAATGAAGGACAATGACGGTTGAAGCTAAGATTTCAGGGTTTGCGAAACATTCTTCTTGACACTTTCTTTCCATAGCTCCTATTAGTTCCAGGTTCTTTGCCTAAATGTTGCCAATTTTGACGTTTTAAATTGAGACTTTGGCGTTTTGAGAAAAACACCAATTTATTTTTCTTTTAATGCTTATAACTTTTTTGTCTCTTAACTTAGAGAGCTAAACTTTGTTGTTTAATTTACCCATATAAACCGCCGCACCTATTTGGTTGCCCTTACTTTCTTATTTTCGGAGATATACATTTTTTTTCGAAAGAAAACACCAAATTTCCTGGGAAGACCTGGACCGATTTTTCTGGCTAACGAACTTGTCCAAACCACTTGCAAAGGGAAGGTATATATCAAATTTAATCAAAATTATCCCATAATTTTTTGAGTTATCGGTGTGATATATATATATATATATATATATATATATATATATATATATATATATATATATATATATATATATATATATATATATATATATATATATATATATATATATATATATATATATATATATATATATATATATATATATATATATATATATATATATATATATATATATATATATATATTGAAACTGACCCCGGATATGTGGGGACCTAATTAGCGTTCAGTTGATGAAATTTTTTCAAAATTTAAAAGTCGGGATACAAAAATCTGTGGCTAATGATAGGAAACTTTCGAGGCTAATTTACGACCACCACCACGACCAAAAGTCTGGATCTCTTCATTAGTGAATTTTTTTAAGGAAAATTCACTAAAAAGTCTTGACGTGGCAAGTGCGTTATGGTAGTGAATTTTCATGTAAATGGTCTACATGATCTACAAAAATTGTAGGTAAAACCTTCTACAAAATATTTTTCGCAAAAATTTTCACGATTCACGAATCTTGTGAAAAAAAAATCTATCAAAGACAATTTATTTAATATTTTCCATACATTATGCATAGAAAAATTCTTAGAAGTCATTAGTTTTGATGTTTTAAATTTTAGAAGACAAACTATAAAATTTTCATAGTATTTTTCTTGTATTCCTTGACATATTTGAGCCAAAAAAAGATTAACACACAATATCTTGGTCTTGTGCGTTTCTCTGATCACCAGTGGCAACCAATTTTTTTTCTTTCAATGCTTATAACCTTTTTTCCTTTTAACATATGGATCTAAATTTTGGTATGTATACCAAAAGTCAGTCAGTGACGATTTAAAACATCAAAACTGATGACTTTTAAGAAATATTCTGTGCATGATGCATGGAAAATATTATGTGAATTGTCCTTGATAGAATTTTTTTTACGAGATTCGTAAAAAATATCCTTTTAGTGAATTGTTTAGGGGATTTTTGTGAAAAATATTTTGTACAATGTTTTACGTACAATTTTTTGATCAATTTTTATAGTACTCTATTTAACAAATTTTCATACAAAAATTTATTATTGGATTTTTGTAAACAATTTGGTTAGCACATTCTTCTATTTGTTTTCTTAAATTGTCGTTGCAACAACTTTTTTTTATCGAATTTGCATAAAAAATTCGCTTATGACGAGATCACGACTATGAGGCTAGTGAACATTTTTTCAAGTAGTAACCATAAAACAGTGAATTATATAATATGGATGTGTAGTTCACCGTCATATTATAATAATAACAATAATAAATAAATAAGTTTATATATATATATATATATATATATATATATATATATATATATATATATATATATATATATATATATATATATATATATATACATAAAAGAGACTGGCCCTGGATATGGGTTTTAAGGGTCCTAGTTCATGCACATTCCAAAAGATATTTTCAAAATTCAAAAGTAGGAATCTCCTCATTGATGCATTTTTTTCTGCGAAACTTTACTAAAATGTCCCAGTTATAAGGCAAGTAATTAACAAAACAAAACCGATAAGCCGCTGATAGTGGTCCTGTTTCAGGCAGGCGTGCTTTTAGTAGAGAAGACTAACATATATAATATATTTATTATAATTATTAGTGAATTTCATTAAGGAAATTCACCAATAGATAGGTAACGATGGTAAGACTTTTCTGAACATTTTTTGAAATGAGCGTGAATTAAGGGCCTCTAGAACCTATATCCAAGATCCGTTTGAATGTTTGTATGTGTATGTGTTCGGCAAAATTTCCAGGATAGTAACACTGCTCCCTCGCGTCAGTGATTGGCCATAGTCGCGGAAATAGACCAAGCGATAACTCAAAAAATACTCAACTGATTTGAGCAAAACTTCGCACATATGTTCATTTTGTTAAGGCCGCGGAAAAGTTATAAATCAGCTATAACGGCCATTTTTTCCCTCAAAAATATACAAAAATATTTTAGAAAAGTTTTAGAGTAACATCAATGAGACTTTGCATGTAGCTAGAAATTATCGAAATAAAGCTCTATTGTAAATTTGGGGAATTTGGTTTATAAAATTTGGAGCTTTTTCCAAATTAAAAATAAAATCTGAAAGACATGAATTCAAACCACTTAAGTGATTGAAGTCCAATGCATGACAAAGACGGACTAGTTGGCTGCCATGCGTGGATTGATACATGCTACAGGACGAAATAATTCAAATAACACGGGTAAAACGTAGTATGTTTTACCCGTGTTATTTGAATTATTTCGTCCTGTAGCATGTATCAATCCACGCCAAACTAACGATCGGCATATTTCGGCCACTAAAATGTCGAATATTCGAACACCGTTGTCAATATCAACACTCAACACCGCCACTGCCACTGCCCCAGCATTCGGCATAATATACACTTGCTTTTTATGCTATGACCATGCCATTACGCGAAAGTACAAACAACATGCAATTAAAAATGATGTGATTGTAAAATCTATTGTTTTTTCAGTGGGAGATTCAATACATTTTTAAAATACACTATATTTGTAGCTTGATAAATGTCCCTAATTAAAGTTTCAGACTGAAAATGTAGTATGGAAAGATCAAGGTTTAAAGACGGGAATAATACTGTGTAAACGATAACTTGTTACGCAGCTCTCCTAGCGACGATAACGTTTTGAGCTCACGACTAAACTTAACCACGGCCGCTGCGTGTACTATTCCGGCATGATCCACATTCACATTTTATTTCACTAACTTTAATATTTGGTAGAAAAAATATTGCCCAAGTTTCCTTTGTTTAGACCAATATATCATTTGTCTTTAAAACGCCTGGATAACTTTGTCACCTTTAAGTCCAGAATTATGAATTTCAGCATACATTTTTAGTGTTGATACAAAAAGAAGAGAATTTGTTAAAAAAAAAACTTTTTTGTTGTCGAAAAAATACCTGCCACGTTTATAACTTGGAAGATACTTTCTTTTTCTAAATATGAAATAAGTTTTCTTTTGGAAAGCTTTTGTAACTTTCATAAAATTTGTAATGCAGGTTTTTTTAGAGAGACTTACTGTACCTAGAAATTTTACCTGCCTGAAAAATACCTGCCACGTTTATAACTTGGCAGATACTTCCTTTTTATAAATATGAATTAAGTTTTCTTTTGGAAAACTTTTGTAGCTTTAATAAAATTTGTAATGCAGGTTTTTTTAAAGAGACTTACTGTACCTAGAAATTTTACTTTTCCAGCTTCGTAGAAACTTCAGTTTTGGGCATTTGTCTCAAAATGAGCTAGAACACAAGATTAAAATGATTTTATTTTCTGATAATAGAGATATCGATGGTAATACTTTCGCAAACACTCTTCAAATGAGCCTGTATTAGTGCATTTAATCCCAATCTTCAAGGTCTGCTTAAATTTAAAGTGTTACATCTAGTAATAATATGTCGTACTGGCAGTGTACAGTTCTTATGAAAATTTTCTACAATAATGCACTTGTTGCGCCAGAATTTTTTTACAACTACTCTACCTGTTCCTGAATCAGTCGGAATAGTAACCTTACACTACACAATTCTACAGGTGCGTCTACTATATTTATTTCTATAAGGTTTGTAGGAGTCTCACGATTATCACTTGTGTGTCACATAAATTTAGAAGTAGGTGAATACATTATGCTGTAGTTAACACAAGCGTAAGCTTTTCTATCCCTCTTGAACCTGTCTTTACGTTTATTTATGATACATAACTCTAAACCTATGGTACTGTTTGCTTGTCGTTTATACGAATAGGTACTATAGTATTCAAGGCATTTGTATTATAATACAAGTCCTCTGCATAATTAATTAAACTAGGCCAAAGTTACTAGGGTGTAGAATACGATTATAGTTTTTAGAAAAACAACAGAGTTTCCTTAGCTCCATTTATAAAACAACGAATCTCCACACATACAGTACAAGATATAATGTGAGAACATTCTTTTTTCAGAATATTTGTTTCGGAATATTCTAATAACATTTATGAAATTTCCAACTTCAATTTTGAATATTCTGAGTAAATTCATTCAATCACATCCTAAGAAAATTCTTCATCAATATACTGAGAATATTTGAATAGATTATTATACCAAATATTCGCTCAGAATGTGCTTGGGATGTCCTTATAATATTATATAACTTTAAAATTTAATAAAAAAGATAGATGATAATTACGTTATAGTCGTGATAATTATAATAGTAACCATTTTGCATTTTTGATCATGTTACTTGTCTATGGTAGACACATCCGAAATTGTATATTTAGGCAATCCAATCTTTAGTCATAGAGCGCATGTCCATGCCGCCGGGAAGGGAAGATGGCAAGATGGCCGCCAGACGTAAATAAAAGGTAATGTCAAAATGAATGGTCTGTGGTTAACGTTGTATAAGGTTATATTCTAACATAATTAATTAAAAATAATGTGACTTGAACACAGAGAATAGTGTATAATTGCAAACATAGATCCAGAGTACAGAAGCAACTAAAACATGGTGTGAGGTTATCAAGAACTAAGACGCACACAGTAAAGAAAAAAATTTTAAAGCATCTCCTGTAGTTCACACTGACGATGGGTTTGCCAATTTTGCTTGAGACTGGATCATCTCACGAATTAGGTACACCTACATTGTATAATATGTGATTTAAAAATTGTGTTACGTTAGGTCATACAATATAAAGCACCACCACCACAGTTTGATGTGGATGGACTGGAAAAGTGCAAGAATACTGCAAATCTATAGAATTGTCCAAGTAACATCTCAGGCTTTTTACTCCTGTGGAAGAAGTTAATGCTGTGAGAAGTATCACTATAAAATGCAGAACATGTGGACCTGTACATATGGTAGGAAGATGAATGTGCAATAAAACTTGCAATTTATCAGATACGGAACCACTTTGCCAAGTATGCCTTTACAACCAGAATATCCATGCTGTTAGTGACAAACATTGGGCATTGGGATATTGAAATAGCTTTAGAAGTCAAAATCAAGTCTGCGGAAGCAGAGCAGAAATCATTCATACAAGGGAAGGGTAAAAGGTAGTTTTGTGTAAGTGCAAGTGAGTGTGATTTTGTGGCATGTTCTGTCCAATTTAGTTGTATTCTATAAAGGTGTAAGTACTATTGCGTAATGCATTTCCTTTAATATCACACTGAAAGCCTGTAGGATCAATAGTCTAGCCAAATTTCAAGTTACTTCAGTGAGGGTAACAGTGATTATTCATCTAGGAAACTTTGTATTTTATTACATTTTCTGGCAAGTCAAGAACTGTATCTTTATTTATTTGATTTTTATGTTATTGAAATTTTAATTGTTTTATTAACATTTTATTTAGACATTTCTTTGTATTTGTTATAATTACATACTTAATCTGAATAAATGTGCAATACTCGAATTGTTGACTTATTACGTATCTGAATTTGAGTTTACAGGTGTAGCCACTGGAACAATATGGTAACCTACACAAGTGTGAGTGATTGAAGTTCAAATTCTAGCCTCTCGGGCTTGCTTATACGAAAATATATAAAAGGCCAGTTAAATGGTGGAAAATCAGTTAATTTTGAAGAGAAATCCAATATTTCATATCTTTGCATTTTCTTAATTTCTGTATCATTCAAAAAATGTATACAGAGTGTTTCGCATCAGAACCGACACAGGACAGGGGCATGTAGGTAAAAGTTAAATATGTTGATTTAACGCAGCTTACTCCTATATTAAGTTGCACCCCTGAGAAGTTATAGGCCTTCAAATTGGGGTTTCAAATTATGAAAAGAATCAATATCTCTGTAATACTTTAACTTAAAAAGCCAAGTTTAGTATCCGTTTTGAGTGCACCAAGAGCATTAATCAATGGTAAGTAGAGTTCAATTAAGGCATTTGAAAGAGTTGATTAGGGGTGAAGCACCCTTAAAATGTCACAATTTTTTAACATATTGGTGGATTTAAGAAAATATTTCATTTGATGAGGAATTTAACTCTAAAACTTTGTTACTCCTGTTATTTTCAAAAAAGTTTGTTGTTTTCAAGAAAAACACGAATAAGTAGAGAAACATATTTTATCAATCTTACTAAAAATCATGGAAAGTTAAATATTTGCCAATAAACTTATGTATAGGTCAAATTTGAAAATCAGGAAAAAAAGTGTAAATAGGTATAATTTATTAGAAAACAAACAACATAAATAAAAAAAATTGCTATCGATAAATTATAGAAATTCTTCAACATGATAATTTCACAGGCATCTATTGAATTTTTGATGATTTTAAGTAACATTAATAATATATGTCTTTAGTTATTCGGGTTTTTCTTGAAAACGACAAAAGTTTTTTGTTTCGAGTAAGAGTAAAAAAGTTGTATAATTATTTCCACATAAAATGAAATAATATTTTTTTAGATACGCCAATAGGTTAAGAAATTCTGACACATTTTATGGGTGCATCACCACTATTCAACCCTTTGAAATGCTTTAATTGAACTCTACTTACCAACGATTGATTCTCTTGGTACAACCAAAACGTGTACCAAATTTGGTTTTTCTAAGTTGAAGTATTACTCAGATATTGATTTTTTTTCGAAATTTAAAAACCCACTTTGAAGGCCTATTACTTCTCAGGGATGCACCTTAGTATAGGAGTAAGTTGCGTTAAATCACCATATTTTAGGTTCCCCTACATGCCCCTGATCTGTGTCGTTTCTTATGCGAAACACCCTGTATATCTTTTTTTTTAAACGCAATGTTCCCATGAACATTTTGAGAAGATTCATTGAATGTATGTGGAACATTTTCAGAAGATACTGAGAGCTCCTAAGAATATTATAAATAACATTCTAAGAACCTTATTAGTATGACAAAATCTGTCCCATTCTCATGTTCATAGACTGTTCTATGAATATATATTGTACCTTGTGAGAATGTTCTGGGGATGTTTAAATATTCTTTAGAAACATTCCTGGTATATTCTCAAAATGTGTCTGTGCTGTCTGGACAAGATTTGAATTAGCGGTTTCTGGTTTTGAATCCCTGTGAACTGAACAAAAATATTGCTATAGAGTTCGAACTTAACCATCTAATTCTATCTCAAATATGTTATCTATTTTTATTATTGTGGGGCGTATCTGCTGACCAAGCTAGTAGCTCTCCTGAACCGCTCTATTACACCCTGGTACTATCTTTACGGCATATCTTCACGAGTGTAGAGCTGTCTTTTATTCTTCCCCTTCCATTTTTTCCTTACCTCCCCCGTCCGCTTTAAGCGATTAGGGGTTCGGGCAATTTAGTTGGTTGTTTTTTTCGCTTCGAAAGTTCTTGCGTCTCTCTTTTGCAAAATTTCTTCAAAAGGCCACGAACTAGGTTGGTGAGAACCTATTATCCTGGCAAATTTTAATTTATAGACAAGGTTTGTCCCAAAAAATGCAGATAAAAGTGCTAAAAAATTATTGTAAAACGAATCGGGTAAGTGACTGAATAACATTCAGTTTAAAATTCTACGCTTTATATAATGCACTTGCACCTCCTCTGGTTTCAAAGCACATTTTAAAGTCGTCTTAAGTCAGGGTCTTCAGCTGGCTACTCCTAGTCGCTTTGATGGCTGCCACGTCCCCGAAACGTCTTGCCTTCATTTGACACTTTAGGAAGAAAAGTAGACACATGGTACCAAATCAGACGGGCGATCGGTGACTGTGAATCATCTTTCTGCCAAAAACTTCCTGACAAGGGCCTATAAGCAAGAGCATTATCGTGGTGCCCTTATGCCAAATTCGAGCCAATGCAAAACTAGAAGTATATAGTCAAGTATATATATATATATATATATATATATATATATATATATATATATATACTTGACTATATACTTCTATACTATATATATATATATATATATATATATATATATATATATATATATATATATATATATATATATATATATATATATATATATATATATATGGTGACGCATTGGAAACGAAACAGACCGATTTGCATCCAGAGAAATATTTTTTTTAAGAAACGTTGAAACACGTCAATTTTAATATTAAGGGGGACATGTTTTGACATAAAACTCAACTTTGTCACATCAACCCTTAAGGGTGGTGATAACAACCCTTATATTTTGAATAGGGAACATGGGTCGAGTGTTACACCATTTGAAAGCTCTTTCTTTTCTCAATTCAGCACACTAATTTTTTTTGAAGTTTTATTAACTCGTTTAAAAATTATTCACAGTTGAAGATGCAAAATTCCATTTCATTCATTGTGATAAGAAATGCACTAATTAGTCAAATTTTCGTTAAAGAAAACTAAAAAACAAAACCAAACGTTCAAAAATGTTTATTCAGTTAAGTTCAAATTGTTGACCACCAGCTTCCATAAAAAAGTACAAATTTTGTTTAAAACGAGCTCTGACATTCTGGAGCATTTGTGGAGTTATTAGACGGCATTCTTCAACAATGCGTCGTTGTAATTCTTTCCACGATAATGCTCCTGTAATATTTTAACATGGCAATACTGGCGTGACAATTCTTGCTTGACATATCGCATAACGTATCATTATGCATTAAGTTGTTTCTGCCAGTCGTTTTGCCTGTTATTATAGTTTTGGGGGAAATATCACATTTTAGTTAGTTTTTAGTGTTTGTAACAACATGGACATTACGCCAAGGAAGAGAGAAAGGATAAAATAAAATAACCAATTCTAGTGAGTGTTCCGCGAGCCTGGGAGCTGTAAATAAGATAATTAAACAAAAAAGGGAGGCTGGATCAGTTGAAGCTCAGCGGAAAGGCAAATTTGGGAGAAAAGGGAGACAACTTCCCGAGATTAATCGATTCTTTTGAGAAATAGCAAGCTAAGCCGCCGAAAGGCAAGCTGGAACCTTCAGCAAGACTTAGAAAAGGTTGTAGTGAAAATTGACTAATCTGCAATTCGCATGCGTTGTTTGGAAGAAGCAAGAACATCTGTGAGACCTCAAAAGAAACAAGTTCTGACGGAGGCTGTGATCATAAAGATAACAATTTGGGCTAAATATGCTCACTGAAGAGAAGAACACTGTTCGCAGGGGTACCGATCAAAATTCGTGCGAAAAGGTGTGGACGAAATGTTAACTGTAGCTCACTTGGTTCACACTGCGAAACTTCCAGTCAAAAGGTGTTTTGGGGCTGTTTTTAATATATATATATATATATATATATATATATATATATATATATATATATATATATATATATATATATATATATATATATATATATATATATATATATATATACCGATCAAAATTCGTGAGAAAAGGTGTGGAGGAAAAGTTAGCTGTACCTCACTTGGTACAGACATTGAAACATCCAGTCAAAAATATGTTTTATTGCTGTTTTTCATTTTTGGTAACGGGAAAACTTATACTTATGAACATTGAAAAATATGAACAGAGGTTAGAAACGAGTCAAGAGGACTGGAAAAGTCTCAAGCAGTTGGCACATCACTATTTAGCAAGATTCGGCACGGTGTCATGTTTCCGAGAAGATGAGGAAATATTTTAAGAGTAAAAAGATTAGCCTTCTAGACTTGCCTGGAAACTCACCGGACATTAATCCTATTGAAACGTTATGATCTATATGCAAGTCCAGACTGCTAAAAATGAATTTTACAACAAAAAGTAAGGCTTTCATTCAGGTGTAGTTTAGAGATGACAAAATCAACGAGAATTGCAAAAAATGTTTTGATTCTTTGCCAAAACGAGTTGAATATGTCATTAAAACGAAAGGGAGGCATGTACCCTATTTATTACTGAATTTTTTTCATTCAATAAACGATATTTAACGTAAATCTGCATGTGTTCACATTAATGTGCACTATACTGTAGGTCCTTTAAAGTCCATTTCAATAAATAATTTATTAACAGAGTGTTGCGAGTTTCCGCTAATACAGAAAATAAAAATACTCTTGTTCAACTTCCTCTTGAAAATGCATAGCTAGAATAGCTCACTCACGCTGAAGCTTCTGTGGTTTATATTAAATGAAACCCATAAGTATCGGAAAATAAAAAGACATCCACGCTATTAACTAGCTATGAAGAGATCCTGAAAATTCAAATAGAGGTATATTATAGCTAATCAAATCCTGATTTTGTTTGTAACGTTAGTAATTTTGATGTCGTAAACGTCAATTAATTACCCAGACGATTATTTACATTTCTCGATGTACAGAAGAAATTTTACAGGCTGTTTCAACTAGACAAATACGAAATAATTAATTATCTGCACCAATATAAACCTTAAAATACAAACGACTGCGGAAAATAAAGAAGTTATCATTACAGTTTTACAAAAGTTGAAAACACCAATAGAACGCCTGTTAAAGTTTGTTTTCCAAAAGAACTCCTACTGCATATATTTAAAAGGTAAGAATAGGAAACCTTGGTTTTATTTGGAAGCCCACTGCAGTATTATAGACAATAAGGGGTGGATATATTAGCAAAAACGGCTATTACAAAAGATGAAAAGTGTGACTATAAATACTATTTTCAAAATCCAACAGATCTATTCAAAAAAAATTCTTGGAGAAGTGGTCCGACGTATATAGAATGACAACAAAAGGAGTGTTTTCCAAGCAGCTAGAGCCAGATTTGGCGAAGACACCTTTGTTGCTTTATTGCTACTATAACAAAACACTTATTACCAGTTTATGTAGGTTTATTTAATCATGTCCTAGGACCAGCCTATCTCAATAAAATTCGTCTCTAAAGACCACTCATATTGTGAATGTGGGAAATATGGTAATACTGTCAGTGCTCATCGCAGGTTGCAATCTTCACTTAGCTACTTTCAGAAATAATGGAGTGGTGTCTTCCCAAAAGTTTACATCCTAGTCCGATCAGAGTCCAAATTGGATAATACACTGCAAAAGAGTATGTTTCTGTATTTATTATGAACACTATGTATAAAATATGTGGATGATATTGTCTGAATTGATACACTAGGTAAGTCTTAATCCATTGGCAATCTAATATTTGCAAGACACTCAATAGCGTTTATACAGGCCACTCTCAAAAAGTCGTTTTTTTCATTTTTTGCACTCAAGTTGTGAACACTCGGTATAAGTTACGATATTGAAACCTGAGATTTGTAGGTTACAAGTGCGGCAAAAGCGATAGAGATATTTGCTTTTTTTGTAAAAAAAAAAGCCTAATATGCTTTAGCCATTTCTGGGGTCTTATTTTGTTAGCATAGTAGGCTATGGAAAAAGCGAATTCTAAAATATTGCGTACCAGGATGTGGAGCTTTTGAAGTACTGTATTTAAAAAAAAAACATATTTTTAAAATCGGCCCACCCGTTATGAAATAATGAATTGTCGCCACTTAAAGTGAAACACACTGTATATATATATATATATATATATATATATATATATATATATATATATATATATATATATATATATATATATATATATATATATATATATATATATATATATATATATATATATATATATATGTGTGTGTTATTTGTAGTTGTCAAATGAAAATGTCAAAATTTTTGTGTTGTAATTAATATCAGTATTTTGGAAGAATTTTCTGGTTTAAGAAGGGGAGTTATTGTAAAATGAGAGCTGAACATTTAGAGTGGTAGTCCAATTGTTAGTGGCAGAAAGGAAGTTCAAAATTATTGAATATTGAACAAAATTAAATGTGACAGCAGCAAAATTTGGCAGCTCCCTTTAGGCATGTCAGAAATCAAAATTGTGTTTATTGCGAGCACAAGCATTAAGCTTATTGGTGAAACACATTGTAAAATTATGTACTAATAAATATACTAAATAAATAATAATAAAAAAATAAAAAATAAAAACCAGCTCCAGACAATAGTACAAATTTTGTTCAAAACGAGCTCTGACATTGTGAAGCATTTTTGGAGTTATTAGACGGCATTCTTCAACAATTCTTCATCGTAATTCTTTCAGAGACTCCGGTTCTGTTGCGAAAATTCTACTCTTTAAATGGCCCCATAGAGAGAAGTCTAAAGGAGTTAAATCCGGTGATTTAGGGGGCCACCTCTACGCCCAATCCATTGTCCTGGAAACTCTCTGTTCAAAAACTCCCTAATACGTTGTGAACAATGCGGCGGAGCTCCATCTTGTTAAAACACTCATTGATTTTCTTGATAGCGATCATTATTTTCAACAATGTCAATTAGTAGAGGGTAAACTATATTTTCTAGTAACTCCAAATACGTTTCGCTACTCAAATTGCCATCAAGAAAAATTGGTCCGATTAAACGGTCTCCAAAAATGCCAGTCCAGAAAATTTTTTGGATTATTATCTGCCCAATAACGACAATTGTGACGATCGACTGTAGAGTTTAATAAAAACGAACACTCGTCTGAAAAACAGCTATTGAACAGAAAGTTCCCGTTATCAGCTATTCGTGCAGTCATAACTTCACAAAACTCCAGCCGCCGATCAAAATCATCTTTATTCAGTTGTTGTACAAGATGAATTTTATACGGGTGAAATTTATGATGCTTCAATATTTACTGAATAGTTCTTCTTTTGATGTTTGAAACAGTGGCCAATTTTCTCGTGCTCAAAGTTGAGTCTGCAGCAATTTGTCCTAAAACTTCAATCTCAGTAGTCTCATTTCTAACCGGAAATTCATGTTCAGAATCCCGTTTTTTGTTGGCTACTGAACCACTTTGTCGAAACTTTGCAACTAACTCCAAAATGTATTTTCTGTTAACATGTGTGTTAGGATGTCGTTCATTAAACAAATTTGCGGTACGGTTGTCACAGTCATCGTTTTTGAAAAAAAAAGAGTAATTATTTCAACTCTTTCTTCTACAGAATACACCATTGTGAAATTAGTTTTCGGTAGTACTATCAAGCATCAAACCGACCGATAAACTGAAATAATAAACTGCATTTCTCTCATTCCGATAAGAAATGTTCTGATAGTCAATTTTTTGTTTACAAACCAACAAAACATTGACTATCAGCACATTTCTTATCGGAATGAGTGAAATGCGTTTTTGCATCTTCAACTGTGAATAATTTTTAAACTAGTTGATAAAACTTCCAAAAAAAATTAGTGTGCTAAATTCAGAAAAGAAAGAGCTTTCAAATGATGTAATACTCGACCCATGTTCCCTATTTAAAGTTTAAGGGTTGTTATCACCACCCTTAAGGGGTTGATGTGACAAAGTTGAGTTTTATGTCAAAACATGTCCCCCTCAATATTAAACTTGATATGCTTCAGCGTTTCTTTAAAAAAAAAATTCTCTGGGCGCAAATCGGTGTGTTTCCTTTTCAATGCGCCACCCTATATATATCTTAATATAATTTTGTTAGAAATATAAAATGATTAAGGAGATAAGTTATTAAGTGCGGATTGGAGCCTGTGATGAGCCCTGATTGAAGAATTAGAATATTTCATCTTCTGATGAGAACTTCTTATAGTCGTTGTAAAAGTCGAATATTTAACTTGCGGCAATGACTTACGTGGATAATAACACAAATATCATAAGTCACTGCTATATTACCTCATGTTGAATATTATACTATTAACATATATATATATATCTTTATTCTTGAATTAGTTTAAATACACACTTGAAGTGCTGTTTGAGCTATAGATTAACATAAAAGTGGAACAGTATTATAGTTACGCTTTTTATGGAAAGATTGAAAAATAGAAGCACTGAGAGAATGTTATTCAAGCTAACGACGCGTCTTATCGGGGTAAAGTCTAGAACACTAGCCAGCATGGCGACCTCTTGATGTAAAACCTTACTAACTCACTTCAAGCTTATTTATACGTCCCGTTATCTATATTCTTACAGCGGCTTATCTTGTTTGTTTCTTGTTTTAGAAAATTTTCAATTTACTTTTATTATAGCCCAAATTATCATTCTGGTTGACAATGTTGCTTACAGAAGCTAACGAAAAGAAGTTAATGATCTCATTATTTTACAACAGATAATATTTATGGGTGTTTAAATGATAAATAGTCTTAAAAGCAACACATTATGCATAGATCTCAAAGACATTTTATGGTGAAACATGTTCAAATAAAATTGGAAATTTTACCTTTAATACGCTTAGCTAACGTATCAATTTGTTTGCATGCAAATCAGTTTAAATATATATTTATCTAGTTGCTATTACAGGGTACCCAGCAGACATCAAAAATCAAATTCCCTGACATTTCCAGGCCTCACGAGTACATTTTTCATAATACTCGTAATAAAAAACACACATACCCGAATATTTTTTTATGAAGAAAATAAATAAAAATTACGAACCAAAAACTTACATAGTCATAAACATAAGTATGCTTAACCCTGTTAATTTTATAACATATAGCATTTTCG
The DNA here is from genome assembly GCA_964006375.1 of Tillus elongatus. Lineage (NCBI taxonomy): Eukaryota > Metazoa > Arthropoda > Insecta > Coleoptera > Cleridae > Tillus > Tillus elongatus. The sequence goes on along the minus strand of OZ023262.1, from coordinate 245,611,537 downwards.
AGAAGAAAATTTGCAATTTTTTCATGGAAAAACTTCAATTCCATAACTGGCCGATAAACTTAGCCTCCGGAAAGAATTTTTGAGGGTAATGGTACAAACCAGAAGTCTCTAGATGGCGTAAAAACTTTGCAAACTATGTTGTTCGTATATATAAATTTGAATAAGCCTGGGAAATGGGTTCCAAAAGCTCAGACTCGCGCCCGTTAAATTTTGTTTCGAAAATTCGAAAGTCGTTACCATTTTGCATTTTATGCATTCAAGGAAGAATAGTCCAAGTGAGATGTACATACTAGACATGTTTGAGATAGAAGAAGAAGCTATTTATATCGCCACGTGATGTGGCGTACGCTACGTTCATTGGCGGATTTAATTGACATTGGTACCAAAGGTAAGGTGCATTGTTATCAGATATATTTTCCTAGGTATGAGAAAACTATTTACGTGAGAAAATTCATATAATATATATGAAATAAAAATACATCGCTAGTGACGAAATTTTACAAATATATAATTCACAGGTCTACTGAATGATTTCCATGACATTCGAGTAAAATTACAAATTTCCCTGACATTTTAGGGGGTATTTCACATTCCCTGATTTTTCCAGGTTTTCCCGGTTTTCCAGGTCGCTGGATACCCTGTATTATTCGCATCCATATGCAGACGCATATACGGTTGCTGATAAGAACGCTATAGAAACAATTGAGTCGTTAAATCTAGGTACGTAAAAAATTACTGAACGTGTTTTAAATTAACCTAATATTTTATGGCCTATCTATATTATTAGTGGTCCATACACCAACAGACGAAGGAAAAGTCTGGACGCAGCAAGTGCGTTATGGTGGCAAATTTTCATAGAAATGTTTTTAATGATAAATATGTTTGTTTTAAATAAAATACATCAAATTTAGTATAAATCTTATAGTAAGGACCATAACCAAAAATTGGTTGGACTTTTTTGGCCAACGACCTATCCAAACAATTTACACAAAAACTACACCTAACCACGATATAATTATTCACTTAAGGCTTTTGGACGGAAATTAAAAGAAATGTAAAAGGCGGCACTTTTTTTTACAATTATTGGCTAAGTAATCTTACGCAATAATTATATAAAAATCTTTTTTTACACGAAATATAATTTCTAAACCATTTTTTTCGCGAAAATTTGAAAACGTGATTTCACAAACATTTTGTTTGCACTAACTTATCAAACATGAATTATTAATTCACAAAAAAAAATGACAATAGATCATTTCTGCCAAAACACTAAGAACATTCTGGGAAAATGACTAAATATTTTCTATACAAAAATATGATGAAAAAACACCTTTCATTATATACCTAATCTGTAACTAAAATTGAAAAAAAAAGAAAATGGTTTTTTTTAGCTTTTCACGGAAATTTGATCCTGTGGAAGTAAAGAAAAAACTCTGGACGCAGCAAGTGCGTTATGGTAATGAATTTTCATTAAAAAATTTTTAATAGCAAATATGTGTGTTTTTTTCAGAAAGCAGTCATCAATTTTGGTTACCAGTATAACCTATATAGTAAAAACAATGTGCCATCTTTCATTATTTTTATGAATGTGAAAATTGTGTGAAAATGTACAAAAATTTCCAAAAGTAAACTTACAGTGCTCCCGGAAAAACTCGTTTCTTGGTCAACCTTATAGGTTAATAGCAAATTGAGCTATTCAAATATGAAGCATTTGATCAAAATTCGCTACCATAACGCACTTGCTGCATCCAGAATTTCTTTTCTTACAAACATGCATTATATTTCGATGGAAAATGCAAAAATGCAATAACATAAGGTGTGTTTGATTAAAAAAAAAAAGAAAATTTGTATCACCAACGACTTATGGGCCAGCCTGTGATTGTAGAAATATTTTTCAAGGTGTAGCTCAAGACACTCTATAATTAATATATACAATTTTTTTTTCATATCTTGTATAATAACGGATATATTGAACTTTATTGATTTTTTACGAAAATTCGACAAAAATTATATACCATTAAACGATAAACTCTATAGCTAAGGCTACTGCCAAGCATCAGAGAAAGGGTCTATTTGAAATGAATTTTCTGGAAACATTTTAGTAAAATGAAGGACAATGACGGCTGAAACTAAGACTTCAGGGTTTGTAAAACATTCTTCTTGAGACACTTGATTTCCATAGCCCGTATTAGATTCAAGTTATTTCCCGATTTTGACGTTTTAAATCGCAACTTTGACGTTTTGAGGAAAACCCCAATTTATTTTTCTTTAAATGCCTATAACTTTTTTGTCTTTTGACCTACATAGCTAAATTTTGGTAGGTAACGTACCTTTAAGGACAAAAACCCGCGTACCAAATTTGCCCTTACTTTGTTAATTCCGGAGATATAAATTTTTTTCGAAAGAAAACACAAAATTTTCCGGGAAAACCTGGGCAGATTTTCCTGGATAACGAACTTATCCAAGCCATTTGCAAAAGGAATTTATTCACCAAATTTAATCAAAATCGGCCCATTATTTTTTGGGTTATCGGTGTGATATATATATATATATATATATATATATATATATATATATATATATATATATATATATATATATATATATATATATATATATATATATATAAACATATAGAAATTGAAACTGATCCGGATATGTGTTCTGGGGGACCTAATTAGCGCTCATTTGAAGAAATTATTTCAAAATTCAAAAGTCGGAATCTCCTCATTGGTGAATTTTTTTTAAGAAAATTCACTAAAAATATGAGCAGAAAAATACTCAAATATTTATGTCACAAGCTGTCGGAAATAAGAAAGTTATTTAAGCCTGTCACTTTGAAGTTTCATTTAACATTAACATTTTTGTGAAAACAAATAATCGCCTACTGACCTATATATTATGAAAATGTAAACACAGATAATATTAACAAATAAATTATTTTTCTTTTTTTTTGTGCCAAAGTTAATTTAAATAGTTTAATAGTTTTCTTCAAAACAAATTCTCTAAATAATTCCATAATCTGATGTGTTATTATAAGGAACTGACACACTAAAAAACAGTTTTTTTAATGTCTTTTTTGAAAATGAAAATTATAAATCCTTGTTTGTTTTTTTACCCCATTTGTTCAAATATATATAAATATATATATATATATATATATATATATATATATATATATATATATATATATATATTTCTGTGTCACACCGATAACTCAAAACGCTTAAAGAGTCTAGCTTTGGAAACATTTACATTTATAATCGCATACCATTGATGTAGAATCAGTTTGGATTTTTGTTCACTTTTTTATTTAATTCTAATAACCAATCACATTATGTAATTATTGAACGATTTTGCGAACAAAAACATTAAAATATTTCAATTTACTTTAGTACAAAAAGGTAAGAATATATATATATATATATATATATATATATATATATATATATATATATATATATATATATATATATATATATCATAAATTGTTTTCACATGTTTTCGCAAATGTGAAATGAAACTTAAGGTGACAAACTTAAATAACGTTCTTATTTCTGACAGCTTGTGACATGAAAATATTAGTATTTTTACCCTTATTTTTTTGTTTACTTACATGGTTGCAATTTCCGTGTAAAGTTAATATATATATATATATATATATATATATATATATATATATATATATATATATATATATATATATATATATATATTCTTCTTTTTTTAATTTTAATTACAGACTAGGTATATCATTTAAATTTTATGTAATTTTAGAAAATGTGGGTAATAAATAATTAATGTCTAATAGGTTACTGTAAAAAAATGTTTTCAAATTTTCGTAAAAAAATATAATTTTTGTGTGCTTAACATTACCTTAGTAAATCTTTGTAAAAAAAAACTGGAAATTTTCGTGAAGGAAATTGTTTAAATATTTCATGTAAAAATGTGTTTTCTGGAATTTTCCTGAAAAAGCTTTTTCTGAATATAATTATGTCTTGGTAAGTATGTAAATGGCTTGATGAAGCTTGTTAGCCACGAATATCGAACCACTTTTTGCAGGAATATTTTAAGTTTATTTTCCGAAAATATTCGTACTTGTTTAAACAAGAAATTTATTTTATTATAATAATATGATTAAAAATAAAATTTGTCATTAAAAAGATTTTTATAAAAATTTGCTACCATAACGCACTTGCTCCGCTCAAACTCTTTATTTTTGGGGAGATTCTGCCTTATGCTTCGCTCCTTTTGTACGCCAGCGTCTTGTAAGGCATATTTTTAAAGTATTGGTAAATAACAGTTTAGCATCAAAAGGAAGCCTCCTAGGTGTCTTTTACATAGTAACGCCCCTGAATCATGTATATATATATATATATATATATATATATATATATATATATATATATATATATATATATATATATATATATACGACATAGAATAAATAATTGGTAAAACACATTTAAGAAGACTTTCAACTCCAAGGATTCAGATTAGCTAAATCGAATTAGAGTGGCAGCGCTGAGCTGTTCCTTAACAGCCAGTTAAATCCTGGTGGAAACAAAGCTCAACTCGTTAAGCCTCAAAGGTGTTGCCCTATAAAATTGTTTACACGACATACACACAGTTCCTTCTAATTCATTTAATTATGTGTGTTCAACAATTTTAAATCAGTATTACAACAGCGACAAAAAGTTTTACACTCGTCTCAGAATTCCAGAGATTAGGAAGTAAATGAATGGAAAAGTTTATTTCATACAAGACTCTGAGTCAGGTTTTATTTTTGTTTAATTTAACTACTTCTTGTTTATAAAACAACACATATTCCAATGCGTTTGATTATAGAAAAGTCTGGACACAGCAAGTGCGTTATAGTAGCGAATTTTCATACAAATGTTTTTAATGTCAAATATGTTTCTTTTTTTTATGAAAGACATCAAATTTGGTAGATAGCATAACCTTTATAGTAGACACAATGTACCACATTCCATCAAGATACCTTTATTGTCTGAAAAAGTACTAAAACTTTCAGAAAATAAACTTAAAATTTTGCTATGGTCTGATTTTTCTAGTCAACGAACCTACTCAAGAAATTTACGCAAAAACTACACCCGCCAAGACATAATCATTCACAGAAACACTCATTTGAAGAGGTATTTCAAAATTCAAGGGTCGCGGTCTCAATAACGAACTTTTTCTAAGAACAGTCGCTAAAAACTATAGACTAATAAACCAGAAACTGACAATAACACAATCACCAGTGACACCCAATATCTTTTTCTTTTAAATGCCTCTAACTTATTTTCTTTTAACTTATTAGAGCTAGAGCTCTAAATCTTGATACAAAGTTTAATTTTTATAATGTAAACCTGCGTACCAAATTTGTTTGCAATAGGTTTGTTATTAACGTAGATCTATTTTTTTCTCAATAGAAAACCTAGAATTTTCCCCGAAACCTGGTCCGATTTTCCTGGCTAATGACCTTATTCAAGCCGCTTACAAAAGGAGTTATCGGTGTGATACATATACAGTATATGTCGGCAACACTGATAATACGACATAATAATAATAATAATAATAATATATATATATATATATATATATATATATATATATATATATATATATATATATATATATATATATATATATATATATATATATATATATATATATATATATATATATATATATATATATATATATATATATATACCTATGTGAACACACATTCACACACACACACACCAAATTAATAATAGGGGTTTAATGGAAAAATAACAGTACATCAATAATGATTATTTCCTTTTGTTTCGTGGTTAAAACGTGTATTTTTTATTTCAGCGACACGCTGTATGTATACCGAATTTAATAGAATATAGACTATGAACGCGCACTCGCTTTGCGACATAATAATAATAATAATAATAATAATAATATATATATATATATATATATATATATATATATATATATATATATATATATATATATATATATATATATATATATATATATATATATATATATATATATACCTATGTGAACACACATACACACACACACACACACACCAAATTAATAATAGGGGTTTAATGGAAAAATAACAGTACATCAATAATGATTATTTCCTTTTGTTTCGTGGTTAAAACGTGTATTTTTTATTTCAGCGACACGCTGTATGTATACCGAATTTAATAGAATATAGACTATGAACACATACTCGCTTTGCGATCAAAAATCAACTGGCTTTCATAAATTGAAAGAAAAGTGCATCCAGGATGTTTAGCCGCTGTGTCTTTCTCAAGAAAAGTTTATTTTGTTCCTTTCTGCCCTGCCGACCATGCAATCACGAATAAGATTAAGTGTAAAAAGATAGGGGAAATTAATATTTATGACCTCAACATAAACATTCCGGGATATAAATATTTCTCGGCGTTCCTATTGTAGTGGAAGTGACGTTCAAAGGTAAATAGAAATTCCTCACAACAAAATAACCGGTGTGTGACAGTTTATTCTGCTTATATATAAAGCACTACACTACCTATAGGTTTTAAGGAATTGTACAGTTTTATTTTACTTATGATTTTTGCAACGTAGTAATTATAATATGCAGACCCGTACTTATATAGTCGTTGGTTTTTATTAGGGATGTTTTTATTTTTATTTGTGCCTGAGCAAACGGAACAAATTGAAATTACGATTCCTGATTTGAAATTTGGATGAATTTCTCACCACGGCCTAATCCGCACACGAATAATTGATCGTATACTTTATATATATATATATATATATATATATATATATATATATATATATATATATATATATATATATATATATATATATATATATATATATATTATATAATTATTGGCTTTGAATTTTATATATATTTTATTATTATATAATATACTAATTTGCTTTTGAATTTTTTTTATATTATTATATTATATATTTTAATGTTATTTATTTAATTTAATGCCCCACTGTTGGGCGTCAATTATATTATTATTGGCTTTGACTTCTATTATATATTTTATTTTATATTTTATTTATATGAAAAGTGATATTTAAAATGATAATGATATTTTTATTATTACACCTTGTATTATTTTACACCATGTATTATGGGTGACTCTGTATATTTTGTAATGTGAAACTTTACAAATAAAATGTGTTTTGTGACTCTTGTGATTTAAGCTATCTCAGGGTTATTTGGGTTGCCTATCCTTCTATTATATATATATATATATATATATATATATATATATATATATATATATATATATATATATATATATATATATGTATGTCAAATAAATTATATTCAAATATTTTATTTACTTACTTATCTCAGTAGTGGGTTCTGCTAAAATAGAAAGAAAGTAGCCTGCAAATATTTATAGTAGCCTTATTATCTTGTTATGGGTTTTCAAAGAATTACGTTTCAAAATTCTTAAACAAATTTTATTGGCACAATTTCAAATTTAAAATCTAAACTCTAAACTTTAAACGGATCCGTTGTTCTAATTATCAAACTAATATCAATTTACAATGATTAAATTTTGTATCCGAATTTACGGCTTTCATTCAATTGTTCTTATTAATAAATATGGATCCTTGACCTGCACTCCCTCTGTATTCTCAATGTTGAACTATGGTTAAATTTATCCCATAAGATTTCTACTTTATGCGTTTAAATCTTAATTTCCCATAAACACATTTTCTTAAAATGATATTTGACAGAATGGGCTGTCTTTTTATTGAAATATTTGTCTGGTTGAGCTGCTATACATTAAATAAAATAAATCTCTAACCTTGGCTTCCTCGCTAATGGTATTGGGTATCCTCAAATGTACGTATTATTGATATATTTACTGCTTATCTCGTACTTCCTTACGTTAAAAACTTGATGTAACGTCTCTTCTTTGTTTTAGCGGCAAATTGAATTTCCCTTGGACAATTTATACTTTAAAATATTTATATTTAAAATGGGAAGCAAGAATGACGCTCTCTCGCATCTGAATTTCAACAACAACCAACAACAATTCATAACAAAAGCGGAAATGTTGCCCAAATTCATCTAACATTTGGTGTTTCCTGTCTGATCATAGCATTCTCTCTTCCAATTCATTAATTAATGTTTTGACAGATATTCTCCTTGGAACCATCGAGTAAGTATAAAATATTCTATTCTTAAAATTGACATCTGACCTAACCTTATTTCTACATAACATAAGCAACAATAATTTTTATAACATTAATTCAGTTCATGTTGTAATCTTGATTTTAAAAGTTTCCACAACACTTAACACTGTTTTTTAGTAACTTCCAGTTCATTGTTTTTATACAAACACAGACACATATATGGGTACATTTCAGTTCATTGTTCACATAAAAATAAACTAAATTCACATATTGAAAACATCATACAAGGGGTTTGTTTTGTTCATTACCTTTTGGTAATTGATTTTGAACATAATTCTTTGGTATGTATTTCATGCTTAATATTTCAATCTATCTACATATAGATTTCTGGCTCTTTTGATTTCACTTTAACTGAGATATTTTCCAAATTGCTAGTTAAACCTTTTAAGACTCATTTAATTATCATTCCAACAAATTATGGCTATATATCTTTCATTGCTTCTCCAAATAACACTGACTAACAATAATAGTGAATGTGCTTGTGTTTTAATGTTATTATTTTGTTTTCTGTTTTAGTGTACAGCAAAATATGTCGAACGATGTGGATATGTATACAATATACAGAGAACCCATATGCATTACGTGTAAACCGTAAGTATTTTACTTATTACTGACCAGTGGTACAACTACTACCCCCCATCACTAATCTAATCACCCAATTTTTTTAATCAATAATCAGAATTTAACATTATCATAGTAGTTTCCGTAAGGGTTTTCATTTTTGTTTTTATAACTTTTATATGGCCTTAGCAATTCTCAGCACAACACCCCCCAATTTTGCAGACATTATTTCGATTCTCGAAAGTAATGGAAGCAAAATTTATATACGTGCTGATATTTTATTTTCATTGTTATTGATAGAAGTGGAATATATCTTGTATATTAAATATTCCTCTAATTTTTCCTGTGATTGGGTCTTTGATTTCACAACTATTAACTGGGTTTTCTGTTGTGATCTCGAATGGACCCTCAAATGGCATCATTAACTTGGCACTAATATTTTTCTTGTAGTTCGAGGTTCGCAATGCCCTTATGATTATTAAATCTCCTCTTTTAAATGTCGATTTCTTAGATTTCTTTTTTAAAAACCTTTTTGCACATTTCTCTGCACGTCTCTCATTTAATTTATTGACCATTTTTACTACTTCTTCGTAGGTTTTACTATTTTGTTGGAGCCATTTTCTTTCAGGCATGACACCTTTGAATAGATAAATCGGTGATTGTCCAGTCATTGTATGTGGACTATTATTAAGTAATTCTTCTATTATATTTAGCTTATCTTGCCACTCTCGATGATCGCTGTGTACCATTATCCTTAAATACTTGTTAAGTTCTTGTATATATCTCTCAGAAATGTTTGATTGTGGATGACGAATACTTGTAAATCGTAATGTCACTTGGTTTTGTTGACAAAATCTTTTAAAACGTTCTGATTGGAAACATGTCGCATTGTCGACAATACAGAACTTTGGATTGCCTACGATTTGAAAATACTTTCTCAATGAATCATTGACACATTTAACGTTAGTTCTCACACATGGATATAACTTCACAAATTTCGAAAATAGATCTACTACGACTAATATGTGCTTATTGCCTTGATAGCTAGGTATTAGGTCAGATAAGAAATCTATGGCTATAATCTCCAATGGTTCCCTTGCTATTATTGATTTAGGGCTATTTTGATACCTAAGATTCTTCCATTTTCCCAACTGACATGTGGCACATTTTCTCACTCGTTCCTTAATTACCTTGTAGTCGTTTATGGTAATATAATTTTCTCGAAATGTCAGCCATAGTTTTCTAACACCCATATGACAGTTTTCTGTATGTAGTTGATCAATGACTTTATAGGCCAAGCTATTAGTAATTAAATATTTCTCATCGTCAATCGGTCCTTTTACATATATATTTTTACAAATTCTAGAGCCTCTTTTTTCTTTCTCGGACAAGTTTACTTGATCTTGCGTTATCTGATGTAGTGAAAAGATTCCTTGTTTATCCTTCAGTATATTCATTCCTATTCTTATTCTCTTTTCCTGTTCTTTCCTGTTGCTATCATTTTCCCTAGTTAAAGCGTCTGCTATAATATTTAGCTTTCCTGGTATATACTTGATGGTAAATTTGTATTCTTGTAGCAATAAGGCCCATCTATGTACTCGGTTGTTCATTAATTTGTTATTCATTATATGTATTAACGACAAATGGTCTGTTTCTATTATGAATTCATTTCCGAGCAAATAAAATCTTAACTTGGTTACACAAAATATAATGCTCGCCAATTCTAGTTCAGTAACGGAATATCCCCTTTCGTGTTTCTTTGTCACCCTTGATACGAACGATATAGGAACCTCTATGCCATCTTGGTCTTGCAAAAGAACTCCAGCGAATCTATTTAGCGAAGCATCAGTTCTCAGAGTAAATGCTTGATCATATCTAGGATGATATACCTCTAAATTCTTCGTAAATTCCTTTTTTATTTTGCAAAAAGCCTCTTCATGCTCGACCCCCCATTTCCATTTGACATCCTTTTTCAGTAATCTCAACAAAGGTAACATTTTATTTGAGAGATCTGGAATTAATCTTTTAAAATAATTCAGTACCCCGAGAAATCCTCGTAATGCCTTTAGGTTTCTTGGTCGATGATATTCCAATATACTCTTGACTCGATCTTCGTCCATTTTAACTCCTTTGTCGTTCAGTTCGTATCCCAAATATTTGACTTGCATTTTGCAGAAATGGCATTTCTCCAAGTTTACCTTTAAACCTTCTCTGTCTAATGCTCTTAAAACAACGTCTACATGTCTGTAATGATCTTCAATTGTTTTGGAGTAGATTAATATGTCATCGACATAATGCAGTACAAAATCTTCAAATTTGTCTAGGATTTTGTGTAATGCTTTAACTAGAGCAGAACAGGCTGATTGAATTCCAAATGGGGTTACAGCAAATCGATATACTGAACCATCTATCATAAAGCCTGTGTACTCTCTACATGATTCTTCCAGTGGTATCAGCCAAAAACTATGTTTTAAATCTACTTTTGAAAAAATATTTGCACCCGTTATACTTCCGAAAATACTTTCTATTCCTACTGGTGAACTATATTGAGGAATTGACAATTTATTAATATTTCTAGCATCTAAACACAATCTTATTCCCCCATCTGCCTTTTTTACTACAACTATTGGGTTGATATATGGAGTATCACTTCTTTATATTATTCCTTGTTCTAACATGTTATTTATTTCCTGGTGTACTTGTTTCTGATATTTATATGGAATCGGATACGTTTTCGATTTAAAATTTGCTATCTCTTTTACTTTAAATTGATGCACATGACCCACAGCTACTCGACTAGTTTCATCGAACAAACTTTCATACTTACATAATATATTCTTTATTTTTCTATCATATTCTTCATTTTCATTTATTATTTCTTTTATATTCTTTTCTTCATATTCTTTCATATAATCTATAATATTTATATAATTCATATTTTCATTTTCACTACTATTTTCTTCACATTTATTCACAATTTCGTCAGTCATATGCACTATTTCGTTGTCGATAATTACTATATTCCGTTCATAATCTATGATAGCATTATTTTCATTTAATATATCTGATCCCATTACTACATCAAATTCCAAACCTTCCATTATTAATAAATTAACGTTGATTTCCTTTTTATTTTTGTTAAATTGTAATTTTCCCATTACTGCCTTCGATACTTCACAAATCTTTCTTCCCCTCGCATTTATTAGTGACACCTTTGGTATATTATAACTAAATTTGTTTAACTTTAATTGATCTATTATATTACTACTGATGATTGACGCATTTGATCCAGAGTCCACCATTATATTCACCATTTTGTTTTGGAAGTTTGCTTTTACAAAAACTAATTTATTTTTGTTTTCAAGGTTTTTTTCATTTTCTAATTTTATAAATTCTCTCGGGTGACTATACTGCATGACATTATTTACAAACAAAGGTGCGCTTATTCTAAAAAATTTTGGCTGGGTCGATGTATCTGTGCTGCGACTTCAATTCGGTTTTGCTCTTCAATTTGTTGTGGTATATTACTTTCCATTGCACAATTTCTTAGTTGGCCACCTGGATTAGGATATTGACGGTTATTGTTGTCATTTGTCCTGGGCATCTGTGTTCTTCCTGGCTGATAATTGTTGTTATATCTGTATTGCCTCTGATCTTGTCTTGTGTTGTCGTAATTTCCTTGGTCATTTCTGTTTCTATCCCTGTTTTGATACTGATAATTTCTTGGGTTGCTATTGTTGTTCGATACCCCAGGTCTTGTTTCATTCTGGTTGTAGCGTGGCCTATTGTCATACGTGTTACCTCCATATCTTTGATTCTCTTGATAATTTGGTCTTCTGTAGTCTGGTTTGTTTTCCCCCTTATTTCTTATATTTCTTGTCCTTAGAGTTCTTTCAATTCTTGTCAAATAAGTTAATAGTTGCTCCATCGTTTTGATATTGTTTATCGAAATTGTCTCCGTAATCTGGTTTTCGAAATGCCTGGAGATATACATGACTATTTCTTCTTCCTCCATTCTCGGGTGTAGATACTGCGCTGTATTGTATAAATGCAGACAATAGTTGCTAAAATCTTGATTTTTATTGTAATCTAACCGTCCAAAGTAAAGTTTTTCTCTGAATATCCCTTGATGGAACTCTCCCCAGTAAAATTTCATAAAAAGATGTTCAAATTCTTCTATGTTGTGGATTTCGTTTTCTCTACTGGAAAACCATAGTAAAGGATTTCCTACCAGCTGCATCCTTATCACGTCCTTTACATCGTTGATATCAGTTATATATCTTACTTTGTTTTTTATGCTGTTGATAAACACTCTGGGGTGTAGTTTGTTTATATTTCCATCAAATTTTGTTCCTGTATCCATATTTATTGGCATACCGTAGCTTCTGGTGTTTTGACTGTTTATTTTGTTGAAGATTTCTTCTCTCGTCTTGCCAATTTGCTCCTCTGTTTTCTTTTTTATGTGTGTTATTTCTGAGTCAACCATTTGTATTTGTGTTTCGACTTTTGTAAACTCTTCTCTGGTCTTCTCGGCTTGATTATATAAGTGGTCGTGGATTTCTTGCATTCCTGTATTCATTTCGGTTTCTATTTTCTGGCAATTTTGTTGACATTTCTGTTTTGCCTCGTTCACGTCACTTTTTATTTGTATAATTATCACCTCGTTTTCCTTTTCCAAGGTGCTTTGTTTCCTGTTCATTTCCTCCATGAGATATTTCTCACTCTCTTCTATTTTTCCTGCCATCCTGTTTTCCATATCTTGCTTGAGTTTTTCTATATTTTCTTTCGTTTCTTCTCTGAGATCTTGAATGTTTCTATACAATATAGTATCATTTTCTTTTAATTTATTCATATCCTGTTTGATTTCTGTTATTTCATTTTGTATAAATACTTCTAAATTTTCTTCTTGTTTCGCCATTTTATCACTCAGATTTTCTTCTTGTTTCGCCATTTTATCACTCAGATTTTCTTCTTGTTTCGCCATTTTATCACTCAGATTTTCTTCTTGTTTCTGCAATTTTTCATCTAGATTTTCTTCTTGCTTCGCAAATTTTTCATTCATACATTCCTTTATATTTTCCATATTTTGTTGCAACATACTTGCCATTTGTTGCAAATAGGTTTGTTCCTTACTTGGCGTTTCTTCTTGTGCATTCGGTTCTATTGTTTCAGTTTCTTCACTCTCCTCCGGTTTATCTGGTATTTCCTCCTGCGATACGGTTTCTTTTACTAACATTTCTTCTGTTTTCTCTTCTCCTGTGTCTCCTTCATCAAATTGTTCCTCCTGTTGTATTTCTTCTGTCTTCTTTGTTTTTCTAGCTCTTGTTTGCTTTTGTTGCGACATTTTTATGTTTAAATTTCTTTATTTAGGATGGTCAGTAATTAAATTTTTGTTTTTCAGGTCTGGTTCTACCAATATTAAGAATTCCTGTGCCCAGATGTTGCAGTTTGATTCCCTGTTTTGCTGTGCCTGGACGTTATGGCTAGTTTCCCCTATTTTTGCTGTGCCCGAACGTTGCGGCGCCAATTATATAATTATTGGCTTTGAATTTTATATATATTTTATTATTATATAATATACTAATTTGCTTTTGAATTTTTTTTATATTATTATATTATATATTTTATTTTATATTTTATTTATATGAAAAGTGATATTTAAAATGATAATGATATTTTTATTATTACACCTTGTATTATTTTACACCATGTATTATGGGTGACTCTGTATATTTTGTAATGTGAAACTTTACAAATAAAATGTGTTTTGTGACTCTTGTGATTTAAGCTATCTCAGGGTTATTTGGGTTGCCTATCCTTCTATTATATATATATATATATATATATATATATATATATATATATATATATATATATATATATATATATATATATATATATATATATATATATATATATATGTATGTCAAATAAATTATATTCAAATATTTTATTTACTTACTTATCTCAGTAGTGGGTTCTGCTAAAATAGAAAGAAAGTAGCCTGCAAATATTTATAGTAGCCTTATTATCTTGTTATGGGTTTTCAAAGAATTACGTTTCAAAATTCTTAAACAAATTTTATTGGCACAATTTCAAATTTAAAATCTAAACTCTAAACTTTAAACGGATCCGTTGTTCTAATTATCAAACTAATATCAATTTACAATGATTAAATTTTGTATCCGAATTTACGGCTTTCATTCAATTGTTCTTATTAATAAATATGGATCCTTGACCTGCACTCCCTCTGTATTCTCAATGTTGAACTATGGTTAAATTTATCCCATAAGATTTCTACTTTATGCGTTTAAATCTTAAGTTCCCATAAACACATTTTCTTAAAATGATATTTGACAGAATGGGCTGTCTTTTTATTGAAATATTTGTCTGGTTGAGCTGCTATACATTAAATAAAATAAATCTCTAACCTTGGCTTCCTCGCTAATGGTATTGGGTATCCTCAAATGTACGTATTATTGATATATTTACTGCTTATCTCGTACTTCCTTACGTTAAAAACTTGATGTAACGTCTCTTCTTTGTTTTAGCGGCAAATTGAATTTCCCTTGGACAATTTATACTTTAAAATATTTATATTTAAAATGGGAAGCAAGAATGACGCTCTCTCGCATCTGAATTTCAACAACAACCAACAACAATTCATAACAAAAGCGGAAATGTTGCCCAAATTCATCTAACATTTGGTGTTTCCTGTCTGATCATAGCATTCTCTCTTCCAATTCATTAATTAATGTTTTGACAGATATTCTCCTTGGAACCATCGAGTAAGTATAAAATATTCTATTCTTAAAATTGACATCTGACCTAACCTTATTTCTACATAACATAAGCAACAATAATTTTTATAACATTAATTCAGTTCATGTTGTAATCTTGATTTTAAAAGTTTCCACAACACTTAACACTGTTTTTTAGTAACTTCCAGTTCATTGTTTTTATACAAACACAGACACATATATGGGTACATTTCAGTTCATTGTTCACATAAAAATAAACTAAATTCATATATATATATATATACACAGTGTGTCCACGGATTGAGTGTGGGTAAGGTAAGTGACAAAAAAAATTCCAGTTAGATTATGATATTCTGGGAATCATTCCTGCTTTGTCTTAAACTGAGATGTTGAGAAAATGAACAAAATCAATTAATAGGCAGGGTGGTTTATAACTGATGTAATGAAATGTATTAAGAGTAAACTACCTTCGTTTATGAAGATACCGCAAAAATTATTAACAAAAATTGTTAAGAATTAAAATTTATGACAGTCTCTCAATTTTTAAACAGATCAGCCTACTATGCATTTTTTTTAGCTGCGACTTTATTTAAATGACACTCGACGGCTTCTGTGATTAGGTGTACTTTAAAAAATACTTGAAACTGTATTAAAAAAATCTTTACCATAATTAAACTTGGGGTATGTTTGCTTTCATCTCAACCAATAAAAAAAGTAAAGTAAACGCACAATTGGACATTCGAAGCAATAATTGACGAGTTGCATGGCTACTTGAGCTCTGCCTTGTTGCTCGTTTCCCGGGATACTACTTATTTGGAAAATTGAAACGTCAATTTTATTTGTCAAGAACGGCAAGCTTCTGTATATAAAAATGTTAACAACAGAACAAAAAGTGTTTATTATGCAGTGCTATGGTTTGGGATCGGAACATTCTTATCAGGGAGTGATAAGAAAATTCCTTGAACGCTGGCCAAATTATTCGGTTTCCGCTACTGGTGTAAAAAAAGTTGTTACAAAATTTATGCGTACTGGGAGTGTTTTAAATGTTAAGACAAAATCCGACCTAAATGAAGAAGACAATGCTGCAGCTACATTAGCTATGGATTCTGTTAGGCGTTTTCCGGAATTATCATTAAGAAGAAGGGCATTATAAATTGACAATATTAGCAAATCGCATTTGCAACAAATTTATCGTACCAACAAGCTGAAACCTTTCAAAGCAAAACTTTGAACACACTTTGAAAGAATATAACGAGTCAAAACGATTAGATTTTTGTTTATGGTACGGCGAGCAATATCTACAAAATCACAATTTTGGCAGACGTATTATTTTTTCGAACGAATCCACTTTCACCACTAATGGGGTGGTACATTCCCAAAATGCACGGCGTTGGTCTATGGAGAATCCAAATTATAGAATTAATTGCAGAAGACAATGCCATAAAAAAGTAAATGTTTGGTGTACTGTTTCTTACACTGGGGTACTTAGGCCATATTTTTTGAGCGGAATATGAACCAGTACAGTTATCTGGAAATGCTGGAAAATATTCTTCAAGGCCATTTTCATAACATGTCACTAGAAGATAGACAAACAGCATACTATCAGCATGACGGCCACCCAGCACATGCAACAGGAATCGTCCGAGAATGGTTAGATCGCGAATTTCCTAGGTGGTTGATTGGTCGATATGGGCCAATACCTTGGCCTCCCAGAAGTCCCCATCTTACCTTAATGGACTTTTATTTATGGGGCTATCTCAAACAGAAGGTCTACACGCGGCTCCATTAAACAACGATCTTGATTTGTTGAAACTAAGGTTGAAGGAGGCAATTGACGGTATTCCAATTCAACATATTCAAAATGCCTACAAAGCATTTACTAAACGGGCTGAGTTGTGTGTATCGGTTGGTGGCAGCACATTTGAATAATTTCTTTATTTTTCGTTGTTCGTTTTGATATTTATTAGCAATAAGCGTTTTGTATTTTACTAATAAATTATTATTTAACAAGGCATGGTTACTTACTTTGCGCACCTGAGTTTAGAAAACCACGGGTGAAAAGCTCCATGTTGATAGGGAAAAATGTTAATAATTTATCAATTTAAAGTTGGCTGATCTGGCTAAAAATTGAGAGCCTGTCATAAATTTTAATTCTAAATAAGTTTTGTTAATAACTTTTTTCGGTATCTTTATAAACGAAGGTAGTTTACTCTTAACACATTTAATTAAATCAGTTCTAAACCATCCTGTATATTAATTGATTTTGTTTATTTCCTCAACATCTTAGTTTAAAACAAAGCAGGAGCGATTCCCAGAATATAATCTAATTCAAAAATGTTTTGTCACTTATACCTTACCCACACTCAATCCATGGACACACTGTATATATATATATATATATTTATAGTATTCAGTTTGTTTTTGTGGCGGTAATATTGCTATTTACTTTAAAAATTGTGGGAAAGCCGTCAGTTGCAAAATAAAACTCTTTATTAAATGCCGAGCTTTCGGAAAAGCTTATTTCATTCTCAAGGATATAACGCAAGTTTTACTTTAACTAATTATGGAATAACAAACATGAAAAAAACCTCTTTGTAAATTTGTAAAACTAGTTAAAGTAAAACTCGCCTTATATTCATGACAAGAGTTTTATTTTGCAACTGACGGCTTTCCCACCATTTTTAAAGTATATATATATATATATATATATATATATATATATATATATATATATATATATATATATATATATATATATATAGCTGATTTGAAGAAATTTTTTCAAAATACAAAAGTCGGGATCTCCCCATTAGTGAGCTTTTTATACGAAAATTCACCAAAAAGCCTGCTCAGAATGTTACAGTGTCCCTTATTCTGTATGCACTTTGATTAACACGAGCTTAGCTGCATGACTCTATACACATATTATCCTGTGCTGGATGCACTTTTGCACATTCGTCGTTAACTCACTAAGCAGTTTTCCCTATTGAGAATATTTCTAAACCAGATATTTTTAATTAAGTTTTTCATCAGATTTTTTTTACCATTTTAGCTAATTTTCTTTAAAAAACTTACTAATGATGAGAGCCCGACTTTTGAGTTTTGAAAAAATTCCAGATTCACTACCATACCGCACTTGCTGCGTCTAGACTTTTTTGTATTTCTCCTGTTGATTCGTCACAAAAAAATCTGAATACCATATTAAGTATATTTTTTAGGCAGGTGCTACTCTATTTGAAGGTAATCGTTTAAGGTAGTAGATTAAAATAGTCTCTATTTTTACGAATTTATTAGAATATCAGAAAAAGGTCAAAGACTTGTTTTGATAAACCCTAAAGACCTATTTATTATTCGAATAAGTTTTTATAGTAGATTTTTCATGGAATGTATTTTGAATTTTAATACTATGATATCATTAAACAAGTCTCCAAAAGAACGCGGATGCAGCAAAAAATATGTGAAACTAGTTTTATTAGTCCATGATCTTTTAAAAGCTGATAAATGAGAGGATATTAAAATTTTTAACATAACTAAAATATTTATGAAAACGAACTTCAGAACTACGTTATTTAAAATTTCCCTTTGATTTGACCGCGGAACGTATGTATGATAGGGAATTGATTTTACAATGGTAACTTTCGTCAACTAACTATACTGGATGACATAAAACTTGCAACCTTCTGTATATGTACAGATATCTTTATAAATTTTTTAGCGCTTAATTTGTCTCAACATGTGTAGCATAGGATAATATTTTTGTTCCAACTACTTTAGAAATCTTAAATAGACAAATAAAACAACAAAAAACAATAAGATACAGGTATAGGATACACCTAATTCCCTTCTACATAACATAATAGTGTACACAATGTGACAACGTAAGCTCCTTTTATGTAACTTATGCTGCACTTGAAGCATTCAAGGAAAGCCAGCCTTGATATATTAATCACTTAAAACCAACACAATTTAAATATCACACCCACTGAACTCTATTGTGGTTGTTTCTTTCACTGCTATATTGTTGACGCACTTTGCTGCTGTCGAGTGTCAACGCCTAACTAGAATGATTTGTCTTTGATATGTTTGGTTATTGGTTAAAAATTATAAAAAACTGTGAGAATCAAATAATATATATATATATATATATATATATATATATATATATATATATATATATATATATATATATATATATATATATATATATATTGTATTTGTTTGCTGTACGTTTGTGATTTCTTATTGGTTTGCGTGGACTGCAGTTTCGAACCGTCCCGGTTCATCATCAGCACGCTACTGACTGTTATCGCTTCTGTGTGGTCTACGTCTGAGATTGTACGAGGCGCTTGCGCCGTGAGCTTCTATTGGTCGGTTTACTGTTTTCAGATTGGTTGTGCCTGCGGACTGTGTCGTGTGTATCGGTCTCCTGTCTTGATCACTGTGGTTTGATAATTTGTCTATTTGTATGGCCTTTATTCAGTTTTGTTTAAATGTTTGTACTTGGATTTGTTCTGGCATTAATTGTTTCTTATTGTTTGTTCGTTGTTCGTTGAATGTAGTATTGTTCCCAGATTTCCATTTTTTGTGGCCTTTAACATGTTTCATTAGTTGTAATTGGGTGATGTCTGGTTTTTGGTGTTTTGTGTTGTGAATGTGTGTAGCTACGTTTGATTTGTAGCTAGGTATGTGGATTTTATGTAATGTTGTTATATGTTCCTTAAATCTTGTTTCTATTGATTTTTTTGTCATTCCTATATATTTTTTATTGCATCTGTTACATTCTATTTGATATATTCCGTTTAGTTCATGTGGGTTGTGTTCTTGTTTTTTATTTATCTTGTTTATTATTTTGTTATTGGTTTTGTAGCTCATTTTTAAGTCGTGTTGTTTGAGTGTTTGTGTTATTTTTTTGATGTGGTGGTTATAAGTGAATGTTGTGTATTTTGTGTTTGTGTCTGGTGTTTTGTTTTTGGTTTGTTGATTTGTTTGTTTTTGATTTGTTTTACTAGCTTCATTGTTTTCTTGTTGTATCCATTTCTTTCTGCTATTTGTATTATGATGTTGTACTCCCTTTCTCGTTCGTCGTTATGGAGTGGTACATTTAGCATTCTGTTTATTAAGTATCTGTATGGGGCCATTTTGTGTGTGTGGGTGTAGTGAGTGTATAGGTATAGTGATGTCTGTTTGTGTAGGTTTTCTGTATATTAAATTCAAAATATAAAGAAAACCTACACAAACAGACATCACTATACCTATACACTCACTACACCCACACACACACAAAATGGCCGCATATAGATACTTAATAAACAGAATGCTAAATGTACCACTCCATAACGACAAACGAGAAAGGGAGTACAACATCATAATACAAACAGCAGAAAGAAATGGTACCTCGAACCCAAAACCAAGGTCCGTTAAAATTTTTATAAGTATATACATACATATATATATATATATATATATATATATATATATATATATATATATATATATACATATATATATATATATATATATATATATATATATATATATATATATATATATATATATATATATATATATATATCTATCAAGCGATAACTCAAAAACTTCTAAACTAATATCAATCAAACTTGACAAGAAAACCGAGGTCGAGTTCGTTAATCAGCTTTTATGCTAAAGTTTTTCCGATGGAAAATCGGGGAAAACTTTTTGAAAACGCTATATTTTTGTAAGTATCAGAGTAACTGGAATTAGACTTTACACGTGGCTAGAAATAGTGCAAATAAACATATGTTGTGAATTTTAAGTAATTTGCTACACAATATTTAGGTTTTTTTCAAATGATAACCAAAGTAAATAAATACCAGGCATAAAACATAATACCCGCACCAACAATCGTGAAATCTCGGCCGCAATTATGGAAAATGACAGACGATATGAAATTAAAAATTTGCCAAGTTACTTAACTGGGGATTCAATCAATTATTAAAATACACTATATTTGTAGCTTAATAAACGGCCCTAAATACAGTTTTAGCGAGCATAGATATATTATGCTGTGGTATAATATAGGGTGGCGCATTGAAAACGAAACAGACCGATTTGCGTCCAGAGAATTTTTTTTCTAAGAAACGCTGAAACAAGTCAACCTTAATATTGAGGGGGGCATGTTTTGACATAAAACTCAACTTTGTCACATCAAACCCTTATGGGTGGGGATAGCAACCCTTATATTTTAAATAGGGAACATGGGTCGAGTGTTAGATCAACTCGTTTAAAAATTATTCACAGTTGAAGATGCAAAAAAGCATTTCACTTATTCCGATAAGAAATGTGCTGATAGTCAATGTTTTGTTGGTTTGTAAACAAAAAATTGACTATCACAACATTTCTTATCGGAATGAGAGAAATGCGGTGTATTATTTCAGTTTATCGGTCGGTTTGATACTTGATAGTACTACCGAAAATTAATTTCACAATGGTGTATTCTGTAGAAGAAATAGTTGAAATAATTACTCTTTTTTTTCAAAAACCATGACTGTGCCAACCGTACCGCAAATGTGTTTGAGGAACGACATCCGAACAGACATGTTAACAGAAAATACATTTTGGAGTTAGTTGAAAAGTTTCGACAAAGTGGTTCAGTAGCCAACAAAAAACGGGACCCTGAACGTGAATTTTCGGTTAGAAATGAGACTATTGAGATTGAAGTTTTAGGACAAATTGCTGCAGACCCAACTTTGAGCACGAGAAAATTGGCCACTGTTTCAAACATCAAAAGAAGAACTATTTAGCGAATATTGAATCATCATAAATTTCACCCGTATAAAATTCATCTTGTACAACAACTGAATGAAGATGATTTTGATCGGCGGCTGGAGTTTTGTGAAGTTATGACTGCATGAATAGCTGATAACGGGAACTTTCTGTTCAATATCTGTTTTTCAGAAGAGTGTACGTTTTTATTAAACTCTACGTCAATCGTCATAATGGTCGTTATTGGGCAGATAATAATCCAAGAAATGTTCACGAAGTCCACACTCAAACTCCACAGAAGTTTAATGCCTGGAGTGGCATTTTTGGAGACCGTTTAATCGGACCAATTTTTCTTGATGGCAGTTTGAGTGGCGAAACGTATTTGGAGTTACTAGAAGATATATTTTACCCTCTACTAATTGACTTTGTTGAAAATAATGATCGCTATCAAGAAAATCAATTAGTGTTTCAACAAGATGGAGCTCCGCCGCATTTTTCACAACGTGTTAGGGAGTTTTTGAACAGAGAGTTTCCAGGACAATGGATTGGGCGTAGAGGTGCTATTGAGTGGCCCCCTATATCACCGGATTTAACTCCTTTAGACTTCTTTCTATGAGGCCATTTAAAGCGTAGAATTTACGCAACAGAACCGGAGTCTCTGGAAGAATTACGACGACGCATTGTTGAAGAATGCCGTCTGATAACTCCACAAATGCTGCAGAATGTCAGAGCTCGTTTTGAACAAAATGTATACTTTTGTATGAAAGCTGGCGGTCAACAATTTGAACCCTTACTTAACTGAATAAACATTTTTGAACGTTTCCTTTTGTTTTTTAATTTTTTTTAACGAAAAATTGGACTAATTAGTGCATTTCTTATCACAATGAATTTAATACGTTCTTGCAAATCCATTAGTGAATAATTTTTAAACGAGTTGATAAAACTTCCAAAAAAAATTTGTGTGCTGAATTCAGAAAAGAAAGAGCTTCCAAATGATGTAACACTCGATGTGACAAAATTGTGTTTTACGTCAAAACATGTCCCCCTCAATATTAAAATTGACGTGTTTCAGAGTTTCTTAAAAAAAAATTCTCTGGGCGCAAATCGGTCTGTTTCGTTTTCAATGCGCCACCCTGTATAGTAGAAATGTAAACAAATTGAAGTCAAGTCTATAAAAATGATTCTAACATAGTTTCTTTTACCTTTAAACTTAAACATAAGACGGTTCATCACCATATCAACAGATAAGTCTGAACTGTTTCTGTAATTTAACAGGAACGACTTGATAATAATCACAGGACTTTTCACAGCACACTCCACAGTATGGTATCACCGAAGATGGGTGAGGCAGACAGTGAAAACTGCAGATACGGCACTAAAGCAGCAGAAGCAACAGAACATTTGTTAAGCGACTGCATGGCTCAGTTATGCAAAAGTCTAAAATACCTTGGAGGGGTGACTTTAACCATAAAAAAGGTAAAGTGGCCCCCAAAAAGATAGCAGACTACATAAAAAGTCTGGACACTTTGAGAAACTATTAGAAAAAACAGTCATGCACAAAAGACCCTTTGAGGTTGCGTCGCTGAGAGGTCAAAGGCCTATCATCAATCAGACCCATTGGGGTCGCAGCGGTGAGAGGCCAAAGGCGTATCATCAATAAACCCGATTTGTCCACTGTTAAACATAGGCCTCCCTTATAACAGCCCAGTTCCGCCTGTCTTGGACGGTCTGCATTCAGTTGCCCGACATTCTCTTAATGTCGTCAGTCCAGCGTGTGGGGATCGTCCCTTGCTCCTCTTGTCAGTTTTTGGTCTCCTGAAGCAGTCTTTTGGTCCATCTTCCATTTGTCATTCGGGCCACATGACCCGCCTAGTTCCATTTAAGTTTGGCCATCTGCGAAACCACATCTGTGATCTCCGTTCTCTTACGCAAATATTCGTTTTTGATATGGTCTCGAAGTGACACACCCAGTAATAATCTTTCCTTTTTTCGTTGAGCTATTCTGAGCTTTTTATCAGACGCAACAGTTAGTGTTGACGTTTCAGCTCCATAGGTCATAACCGTTAATACACATTGATTAATTAATATCTCCAGAATCTCACACTGGCATCCAAAAGCCTATACGACTCATTTAACAATCTACAACCTATAATCACTATAACCGCAGGCCCCGCACACGCACACGCACGCACGCACGCACGCACGCACACACACACACACACATCTAATTGGTGTTGCGTTTCTGTGTCACAGGGTATATATGGATTCCATACAAATACTGTGTACATTCTACGAGAAACAACATAATAAATTTATCACATAAGGAAAGATAAGCGCATTCAGTAAAATAACACTGCGATTGTTGTAAAAGTGATAAAATTTAATTTATTGCTAAAATGATTTGATGACACCTCATTATGCATTTAATGAATTTTAATTTCAATGAGAGCCACATCCAGATGATACGCATTAGTATGTTAACTTTATTTTTATGAGGGTTATTTATATTCCAAAGTGATAAATATTATCGTATAGTTAGCTAATTTAAGGACAAACAAATATTCTGGATTATCAACAAAATAACAAAACAGGCAAATAAAGCAAGAAAATAAACCAGCGGTACAGACTGGTTGATGAATAAAACGACCTCGAACCAATGGCTTTCTGTATCATTTATAATTTTGTTAGGGTCGCCTTCAAAAGTCAGAAAAAAGAGAATCCAATAATGACGGCAGTTTGTCTGCTGGTCAGCTTATTTGCGTTTGCCGTGGTTTAAAGCTTTTTATGTAATTAACTTGCTAAAATTAAGTAAATGAGAATATTTTTTACTGTCAAACAAAATGAAAATAGCATCTCAAAAAAGTCCCGACGTAGCAAGTGAGTTATGGCAGAGGAATTTCATAAAAATATTCTCAAAATATTTAGTTAAAATGGTTAATATTGTTTCAAATAAGTGGATATAATTACCCTTGGAGAACCCAAATCACCACAACACATATTTTTAAAGACCTGCCGATCGTTTCGCTAACAAAGTTATATCGCCATCAGAGGATGAAAAATTCGAGAAGGAGGTCAACGTGCTTATTGGCATCACGAGTTTAGGCTCAAAAATTTTACAAAGTCTAAAGTCTTAGGTTCAACCGTCACTGTCCTTCATTTTACTAAAATGTTTCCAGAAAATTTATTTCAAATAGACCCTTTCTCTGATGCTTTGGCAGTACTCTTAGCTATACAGTTTATTGTTTAATGGTATATAATTTTTGTCGAATTTTCGTAAAAAATCAATATAGCTCAATATATCCGTTATTATACAAGATACGAAAAAAATTGTATACATTAATTATCTTGAGCTATACCTTAAAAAATTCTACAATCACAGGGTGGCCTATAAGTCGTTGGTGATACATTTTTTTTGTAATCAAACACGCCTTATATTATTGCATTTTTGCATTTTCCATCTAAATATAATGCATGTTTGCAAGATAACAAATTCGGGACGCAGCAAGTGCGTTAAGGGAGCGAATTCTAATTAAATCCTTAAAATTTGAATAGGTCAATTTGCTATTAACCTATAAGGTTGACCAAGAATTTTTTTAGGGAACACTTTAAGTTTACTTTCGTAAATTTTTGTACATTTTCAAACAATAAAGTTATTTTGATGAAACATGGCACATTGTTTCTTCTATATAGATTATACTGGTAACAAAATTTGATGCCTGCTTTCTTAAAAAAACACGCTCGGTCCGTGCAAGTTCTGAGCTGACCTCTAACCTATCGAGCTTCGACCACGAAATTTTAATGCATGTTTGTAAGAAAAAAAATTCGGGACGCAGCAAGTTCGTTGTGGTAGCGAATTTTCATTAAATGCTTCAAATTTCAATAGCTCAATATATGCTAACATATTTCCAGAAAATTCATTTCAAATAGAACATTTCTCTGATGCTTTGGCAGTGGTCTTAGCTATAGAGTATCGTTTAACGGTATATAATTTTTGTCGAATTTTCGTAAAAAATCAATAAACCTCAATATATCCGTTATTATACATGATTCGAAAAAAAATTATATACATTAATTATAGGGTGTCTTGAGCTATATTTTTTTTTCCTATAATCACAGGCTGGCCCATAAGTCGTTAGTGATACAAATTTTCTTTTTTTTTAAACGAACACGTCTTATGTTATTGCATTTTTGCATTTTCAATCGAAATATAATGCATGTTTGTAAGAAAATAAATTCTGGACGCAGCAAGTGCGTTTCATTAAATACTTCAAATTTGAATAGCTCAATTTGCTATTAACCTATAAGGTTGACCAAGAAACCAGTTTTTTCGGGAACACCCAAAGTTTACTTTCGGGAACTTTTGTACATTTTCAAACCATAAAGTTATTTTGATGAAACGTGGCACATTGTTTATACTATATAGGTTATACTGGTAACCAAATTTGATGCCTGCTTTCTTAAAGAAAAGCACGCATATTTGCTATTAAAAATATTTTAATGAAAATTCACTACCATAACGCACTTGCTGCGTCCAGACTTTTTTATTAATCGAACACTCCACGTATTATTGTAGTTTTGCATTTTTCTGGACGCAGTAAGTGCGTTTTGGTAGCAAATTTTCATTAAATGCTTCATATTTCAATAATTCAATTCGCTATTAACCTAAGGTTCGTTGGCTAGGAAACCAGTTTTTTCGGGAGCATTTTAAGTTTATTTGCGGAAAATGTTTGTACATTTTCAAAGAAGAATACCAAATTTCATGCCAGCGTTTGTTAAAAAAAAAAGACATACATATTTGTTGTTAAAAACATTTTTTTGAAAATTCACTTCCATAATGCACTCGCTGCGTCGTAAATTTTTTCAAACGTTATTGAGTGATACTGTTTATAAAGATTTATTTTTGTTTCAAATTAACTTTTAGTCCTTGCCTAATGGTATTTCATTACAATGTGTGTTGTATATATATATATATATATATATATATATATATATATATATATATATATATATATATATATATATATATATATATATATATATATATAGGTGTATTTAAATGAAGTGGCACCAATGATAGCAGATATTCCTTTGGTTAATATAAAGTTGATTTAGCCTATATACCTATATCACAAGTCGCATAATAAAAGAGATGCAGGGTGTCAAAGTGACAAATAGAAAATGGTTTCCCTTAAGTCGCCGTAGTAGCATGATTTTAATAGGTTTTTGCTGCAAAAAACTAAAAGGTCTTTTTTCAGGAAATTAAAGGCTTAAGGACAAATTTTTGTCACATTTAGACACATAATTTTAAAATATAGATACGCTATGAAGCAATGCGTTCTGAATTTCTTAACAAAAAAGTCCGTTTTGGACGTTGATGTTCCTGGAGGTATAATTCCGAAATACTAAGTTATAAAATCAAAATTATCTCCCCAACGGTTGAACCATTTCAGATAAGTATACTTTTTTGTGTAAAAAAGTCCTCTATTTCATATTTTGTTAAGGATGGTGAAAGATGTATACGAGTAAAAGTTTATGCATATATAATGCATAACATTATCTGTAGAGGGCGCACCCTTCGCGACGGCCAAATTTATTATATTATTTTTCCAAACCTCAAAATGGGTCTTTAGAAATTTGAAATTTATTAAGGAAAAACCATTTTCTATTTATCACTTTGACACCCGTATTTCCTTTATTATGCGACTGGCAGTGTTGGATTTACGCCTAGGCCCGTGAGGCCCGGGGCTAGGGTGGCACGATTTGGAGGGCAGCAAAGATTTCAGAACGCCAAAATGTTATAGCCGAAATTTGTAACGAAAATTTATTTTAAAAATTGGTTCTTATTTTTTTTATGGATTTACAGAAAATTTTCTATGGAATATATTATTCATTTTAGTAAATTATATATATATATATATATATATATATATATATATATATATATATATATATATATATATATATATATATATACACACTTTATTTGTTTGCTGTACGTTTGTGATTTCTTATTGGTTTGCGTGGACTGCAGTTTCGAACCGTCCCGGTTCGAAACTGCAGTCCACGCAAACCAATAAGAAATCACAAACGTACAGCAAACAAATAAAGTGTATATTTAAAAGTGATTACAGTGTAGTGCAATATTCCTAAAGATATATATATATATATATATATATATATATATATATATATATATATATATATATATATATATATATATATATATATATATATATATATATATTTATGTGTCACACCTATAACTTAAAAAATTATGGACCGATTTTGATAAAACTTGGTGAGTACCTTCCTTTCGCAAGTGGCTTGGATAAGTTCGTTATCCAGGAAAATCCGCCGAGGTTTTCCCGGAAAATTTTGTGTTTTCTTTCGAAAAAAATCGAAAAAAAAAAATAATTCCGGAATTAACAAAGTAAGGGCAACCAAATTTCATACGCAGGTTTATATTATTATATATAAGTTACCTACCAACATTTAGCTCTGTAGGTTAAAGGAAAAAAAAGTTACAGGCATTTAAAGAAAAATAAATTTGGGTTTTCCTCAAAACGTCAAAAGTCGCGATTTTAAACGTCAAAATTGGTAATATTTAGGCAATGAACCTGAAACAAATATGAGTTATGGAAGGAAAATGTCTCAAGAATAATGTTTTACAAAGCCTGAAGTCTTAGTTTCAATCGTCATTGTCCTTCATTTTACTAAAATATTCCCAGAAAATTCATTTCAAATAGACCCTTTTTCTGATGCTTTGGCTGTCGGTTTAGTTAAGTTGTGCTTTCGCTGTAGGTTTAGTGAAGTTTATGGTTTAACGGTCTATAATTTTTAGCTAATTTTCGTAGAACAAATTCGTTACTGCAGTTTAGCATTTTTTATTGAAATATGATGCATGTTTGTAAGAAAAAATCTGGACGCAGTAAGTGCGTTTTGGTAGCAAATTTTCATTAAATCCTCCAAATTTCAATAACTCATTTGCTATTAACGTAACTTTTGTTGGTTAGGAAACCAACATTTAATTGTATTTTCGGAAAATTTTTATAGGTTGCGAATTTTCATTCAATGTTTCAAATTTCAATAACTCAATTTGCTATTAACCTAAGGTTCATTGGCTAGGAGACCACTTTTCTCAGAAACATTTAAAGTTTATTTTCCGAAAATGTTTGTACATTTTCAAATAATTATTTTGATAAAATATGATACATTGTTCCTTATATAGGTTATACCGGTAACCAAATTGATGCCTGCTCGCATTAGAGCTATATATTTGTAATTAAAAACATTTTTATGAAAATTCACTTCCATAACGCACTTGCTGCGTCCAGAGTTTTTAATTTACTTTTCAATTCGTAGGTGCATCTTTAATATTTTGATAAATCAATAAAAGTCTTTATCAAATAATGTTATTAAAAAGAAATAATAGAATTGATAGCTTCTTTGAGAAATACTAAGTCATTTTTTACTTTTTGTGTCTTTAGTGAAATTACACTTACATATGTAAAGCTTTTAAAATTACTTGATTTTTTATTTTGTTTTCGGTGGTAAATAAAACATGGTGGACTAACATGTATGAATTAACTTCTGGTATTCATGTAAAATTCAAAATATTTTTTTGTTTATAAAAATAATTTTTTTATTCAAAATAAATCCTATTTATCCTATATCCAATTTTTCGAAAAATGAAAATTAATGATGAATCACGGGTGAATGAAAGAACACCTTTATCTGGACAAGAAAATTTTCGCACCAATGTGTATTAACGAATTTTAGATACTTTGAGTGTACCGGGTGGCCAATTAAGCGAGGTAAGCGGCTGTATCTCGGAAACCGTTTACCATAGAGCTTTGTGGAAAAAATATCTTTAGTAAATGTGGCCAAGAGAAATCGTTGGAAATTATTTTCAAGTTCGTCAGATGCCCGCCAGGGGGCATAACACCAAGAGGAAATGGAAAAAATAGGATATCTCAGTAATATGTCCAAATAGACTCTATTGAAAATACCTGAAAATAAATTTCGTGTGTATCACCAACAATTTCTGTTTTAACTATTTTTCTCTAACTCTTCAGATAAAGTGGTGGGGGTAAGGCAAACATTGATTAGGAAAAAATGCAATATCTCGGGATCGCCTCATTGGAAAATATTGAACTTAGTGTCATTTAAAAGAGTATTTCTTGCTATATCAACTGCATTGCAAGCCATGTCTTTGTTATTGTTACTGTAATCACCAGATGGCGCTTTTTAAAAATTTAACACATTTTATGATTTTTCTCAAGAAACCTAAATACAATGATATAAATATTACTACACAGATAGAAAGAGAACTAAAGGCCAAAGCAAGTGGTGAAAATCCCAAGTCCCTATCTTTTGTTTGTCCGGAGATATTAATGAAAAACTGATAAAACTGGAATTTAAACAAGACACTTTCAGCATTGACTAATTTAAAGATCGAAAACAGAAATTGATTAATTTGCAAATATAGTTTTATAGTTTTTTGTTAAAAATAAGACTTATTTACGCATTCCTAACGCAATTATAACTTATTCGTTCGGTCAAATAATTATACTCTAAAAATGAAATAGGTAGGCTTTGGAAAAAAGACAAAACTTTAAAGAAACGTCAAATTAGTTACTCTGAGTTCTTTCGTGTATAATTTAAACATAAAAAATGTTGTTTACAAGAGACGAAGCCGTTGATATGATTGGTGTTTACTTTGAGAGCTTTCAAAACGCGGCAGTTGCTGAAAGAGTGTATGCAATTCGGTATCCGAATCGCCACCATTACCACAAAAGAGTTTTTCTTCGCTGGGTGCAAAACTTACGTGAAACTGGGAGCTTAAGCGGACCGGTGCTGCGGAGACGCCGTTTTGCCAGAACTGAAGAAAATATTATCAATGTTTTAGCATATATAGAATTTAATCCTCATGTTAGCACAAGAACATTGCATCTTGACTTCGGAATATCACGGACCACCATCCAAACTATTTAAAAAAAGTATAGGTAAGCTTATTATATCGTGGAATTCAAAATAGTTATTGTTATTTATTTCACAGGGATCATAATGACGGTTGTGAAAATGATCAGATGACAGTCGTAAAAATTATGATATGATAACACGACATGTTACCATAATGATCGTTTATGATCCGAGTAAGATACAAAACTTTATCTGCTGGCATTCATTAACCCTTACAAGATTTGGATTTTATTTGCAAAACGATGAAACTGACATTTTTTTACTTAATTTCATTGGTGTGAATGTAGCGTTTGTTTGTCTTTATTATTGAATTAGTTAGCCAAATATTCGTGTTTTGTTTCTCGTTGTAGTAGCAGTAGTGCTATTGTAAATCTCATTATTGTACTATGTGCTGTTCACCCAAGCTAGACGATTACATCATCAACCACCAAAATCTTCGCATATTAATAACAAGTACGTTTTCTCGGATTTGGTTGATTTCTGGTATATGAGTACTATTTTACTCAAAGTCTATTGACAACATTGAAATTACCGCAACTGTTCAACTTTCAACGTAGTAACAGTTAAGCTTTATGAATTGTTGATGACGTAACTGTCTAGCGTAAGTGAACGCCCCTTGTGGTATAATTTATATTACTCAAATCCGATAACATAATGCGTCTATTATTTTAGCAGATAAACATATTTTTATTACAATGTCCTTTTGAATATATAATGATACTTATTTTGATTTTTAGACTACACCTTTATCATATTGTTTTGAATCAAGCGCTGAATGAGCAGGATTATTATCGGAGGCTGGATCATTGCCATTGACTTTTAGACATGATCAATGAAAATCCTAATTTTTTAACGCAACTTCTTTGGACGGACGAGGCTATTTTTCATAGCGACGGTAATGTGAATTTGCATAATATGCATTATTGGTCTACTGAGAGCCCCCACTGGATGTGGCATAATAGGAGGTACAATTATTGGACCCTATTTCTTTGACTAGTCTCTTACTGGTAACCTCTTCTTGGAGTTTCTAAGAAATGATTTGCCAGTTTTATTGGAAGATGTGCCTCTTGAAACCAGGCAAAATGTGTTTCTGCAGCTCGATGGTTGTCCAGCACATTTTTCAATTAATGTGAGAGTACATCTCGATGAGACGTATCCAGGCCGATAGATAGGAAGAGGAAGCATATTTCCCTGGCCAGCGAGGTCACCTGACTTAACATGCTTAGACTTTTATTTGTGGGGACGAATAAAGGACCTTGTCTTCCAAACAAAGTCTACGAGCAAGGAAGATTCGAAGAATAGAGTCCGAAATGCAATTCATAGTCTGTCAACAGCGGAAGTGGAAGCTGCCGTTTTTTATACCCGAAATAGGCTCGAGCAGTGTGTAGAACGTGACGGCAGACAATTTGAGCATTTAGGGAGACACTAGAGTGCTTATCGTTTAGAATTACATACAGAGAGAATGAAATATTTTGTTTTAGGTTTCAGTATCAGTTTTTCATTAATATCTCCGGTTAAACAAAAGATAGAGACTTGGGAGTTTCACCATTTGCTTTGGCCTTTAGTCCTCTTTCTATCTGTGTAGTAATATTTATATCATTGTATTTAGGTTTCTTGAGAAAAATCATAATATGTGTTAAATTTTTAAAAAGCGCCATCTAGTGATTACAGTAACAATAACAGAGACATGACTTGCAATGCAGTTGATAGATAAAGAAATACTCTTTTAAATGACACTTAGTTCAATATTTTCCAATGAGGCGATCCAGAGATACTGCATTTTTTCCTAATCAATGTTTGTCTTACCCCCACTACTTTATCTGAAGGGTTAGAGAAAAATAGTCAAAACAGAAATTGTTCGTGATATACACGACATTTATGTGCAGGTATTTTCAACACAGTCTACCTGGACATGTTACTGAGATATCCTATTTTTTTCCATTTCCTCTTGGTGTTACGCCCCCTAGCGGGCATCTGACGAACTTGAAAATAATTTCCAACGATTTTTCTTGGCC
Source organism: Tillus elongatus (assembly GCA_964006375.1). Classification (NCBI taxonomy): domain Eukaryota; kingdom Metazoa; phylum Arthropoda; class Insecta; order Coleoptera; family Cleridae; genus Tillus; species Tillus elongatus. The sequence goes on along the minus strand of OZ023262.1, from coordinate 245,578,260 downwards.
ACATTTACTAGAGATATTTTTTTCCAAAAGCTCTATGGTGTAAGGTTTCCGACATACAGCCGCTTACCTCGCTTAATTGGCCACCCTGTACAATTGGCAGGACGTAAAAGTGCTTATCAAAAGCTTTACGAAAATTTCAATTTTTTTGATAATTTATCTGAGATAGATACAAATGAAATGAAAAATCTTGCAAATAAACTAGTTAATAAGTATCCTGATGATTTGGATGAGACTTTTTGGAATGAATGTATTCATTTACATTATCAACTCAAAGATTCCCTAACAAATAAGGAAGATGTACGTTCTGGACAAGAAATATGCAATCGGACTCTTCGAGATGTTTATCCGAATGTAGATATTGCTCTACGTATTTTTTTGAGTATTCCCGCTACGAATTGTTCAGGAGAAAGATCTTTTACCACCTTGAAAAGGGTGAAAACTTATTTATGCACAAGTATGGGCCAAGATAGACTTAATGCTTTGGCATTACTGTCTATTGAAGCTCAACTACTTCAAGAAATTGATTATGACGACTTAGTTGATGTTTTTGCGCAGACGAAAGCCAGAAAGAAGAGATTTAAAAATTGAGCAATACATTATAATTTAAGAAAAATGCTTATTATTTATTTCGTTAGAGTTTATTAAATATTAGTGAATTTTTTTAATAAAAATAGAGAGGTATCAATGGTGAGACTTAAATTTTTTTCAAATGAGCGCGAACTAGAACCCATATCCGGGGTCAGTTTCGATTTTTATATGTTTATATATATATATATATATATATATATATATATATATATATATATATATATATATATATATATATATATATATATATATATATATATATGCGCGCGCGCGCGTGTGTGTGTGTGTGTGTGTGTGTGTATCCGTCTGATAACTCAAAAAATAATTTCGATGAAACTTGGCAAGTGGCTTTCTTTTATTAATGGCTTGGATGAGTTCGTTAGCCAAAAAAATCGGATGGAGTTTTCTGGGAAAATTTTTAGTTTTCTTTCGAATTTTTTTTTCTCCGAAAGTAACAAAGCTGTTTTAATGATATTTACTAGATATGTTGCCTTGGGAGAGATCTTACTACCTACTGAAATTCAACTTTCTAAGTGTATAGAAAATTGAGTTATTTCATTTTTAATTTTTCTTTCGAAAATTTTTTTTCTCCGAAAATTACAAAGTTATTTTAATTAAATTTGATGGATATCTCGCGTTAGGAAAGACCTTTTTTTGTTCCATCAGGGCTCGTCCGCCGCCTTGCCACCCCGAAAGACCTTACTACACACCAAAATTAAACTCTCTAAGTTTATAGAAAATTGAGTTATTTAAATTTGAAGCATTTAATAAAAATTGACTACCATAACGCACTTGCTGCGTCCAGAGATTTTTTTATTTGTATTGTTTTGTAATTATATTTCAATAAAATAAAAATTATATTTAAATAATAATATTGAATCAAAATGAATTGAATTTTGTTATCCAAAAAGGGCGGCGCATCAGACAGGGCCTAGGGCGGCAGCAAGCCTAAATCCGCCACTGGCGACTGGGGATATAGTTATGTTAGGTTACATCAATTTATTTTCACCAAAGGCATCTCTGGTATCATTGGTACCCTGTCATTTAAACACGTCCTGTATATAAAAGAGAGATTTTTAATCCAGAAGTAGCACATCTAACATCTACTCAGCTATGTTTGATAGATACAACAAATAAATGTGAATAATTAATTTCATATCTTACCAAACGTGTTTCTGTTACGAGTATAAAGAAAGCGCGAAAGACAGAGAAAAAAGCAACTTGAGACGACACAATGCTCAAGACCAGTAGCACATCCAGAGGAATGTCTTCGATTCGCGTCATTAAAGAAGTATTAAAGATTTATAATTCGACCTTGCCACACCCAAAACATGTCAGATTTCTGTGGTATTTCGGTCAGCTCAGTGTAAATAACAAACCGTGTGCGACTTACTACACACACATTCACAGGTTGACATAATAATTCGGTTACTGGCCACAAAAGCAGAATAATAACATAATGGCTTTATTTGACAGTCACATAAAGACCCATAAATGAAGCACAAGATTCTCGGACAAGGTGGAAGAACAGTTTCGGCAGTGTAGAGCGTGGTCCATATAGTATACGAGAAGAACCTGCTAGACAGGTAGTGGCTCCACAGGCATGCAAACGCAAACATCGGTATTTTACCATAGGCGGTTGATGGTAAGATTTAAAAAGGATCTAAAAATTATTAGCAAAGCAGGATACAAATAAATATGATTTAAATTTCCATTAGATAAATTATGGTTCTAAAATTAACTATGGGAATTTCAAGAAGGCGAAAAAATTCTGAACGCAACAACTACGGCATAGTAGCGAATTTTTATTAAAATAATTTAAATCTTGAAAAATAACTAAATAACTAGTTGCAAAAAAGGCTAGATGCATTCTCGCAACAATTAGAACCGTAGACCGGTTTAGCTCTCATTAGAGCTCTTCAGTCCGGCATACTAATTGCAGCAAAAATACACCTATAAAGTAATACGGCTATGGTAGCCAGCCTTTCAACACTAAGTGAGTGATGGACGTGCCGCCACCTAGTTACGCAGCCAAGTAGTATGTTGTCACGCCAGCTCCAAATAACACAAAGTGTTAAAAAAATAGAGACTGTGTACAATTTAGTTAATTGTTAGCCCTGGTCCATTTCCACCCTAATATAGGGACAAAGTATGTAAGGCTAGATGCATTCTTGCAACAATTAGAACCGTAGACCGGTTTCGCTCTCATTAGAGCTCTTCAGTACGGCATACCAATTGCAGCAAAAATACACCTATAAAGTAATACGGCTATAGTAGCCAGCCTTTCAACACTAAGTGAGTGGTGGACGTGCCGCCACCTAGTTGCGCAGCCAAGTAGTATGTTGTCACGCCAGCTCCAAATAACACAAAGTGTTAAAAAATAAATTAAATAAATAAATTATGGTTCTAAAATTAACTATGGGAATTTCAAGAAGGCGAAAAAATTCTGAACGCAACAACTACGGCATAGTAGCGAATTTTTATTAAAATAATTTAAATCTTGAAAAATAACTAAATAACTAGTTGCAAAAAAGGCTAGATGCATTCTCGCAACAATTAGAACCGTAGACCGGTTTAGCTCTCATTAGAGCTCTTCAGTCCGGCATACTAATTGCAGCAAAAATACACCTATAAAGTAATACGGCTATGGTAGCCAGCCTTTCAACACTAAGTGAGTGATGGACGTGCCGCCACCTAGTTACGCAGCCAAGTAGTATGTTGTCACGCCAGCTCCAAATAACACAAAGTGTTAAAAAAATAGAGACTGTGTACAATTTAGTTAATTGTTAGCCCTGGCCAATTTCCACCCTAATATAGGGACAAAGTATGTATGGCTAGATGCATTCTCGCAACAATTAAAACCGTAGACCGGTTTCACTCTCATTAGAGCTCTTCAGTACGGCATACTAATTGCAGCAAAAATACACCTATAAAGTAATACGGCTATAGTAGCCAGCCTTTCAACACTAAGTGAGTGGTGGACGTTCCAGACGAGCTGGCGTGACAGCATACTACTTGGTTCCGCAACTAGGTGGCGGCACGTCCACCACTTACTAAGTATAGAACTTCACAAGTGTTCGTTCTCTTCTCTGTGTTTTTTTTTTGGTTTCTTTAACGTTGGCCTATTTCCGCGACTATGGCCAATCACCGACGCCAGGGAGCAGTTTCACCTCACTATCCTGGAAATTTTACCGACCCCCTGCCTTTCTGTAAGGAGGGTAGGAATCTTTAACGTGTCCAACATCGCATGGACACGGGACCGACGGCTTTACGCCCCCTCCGAAGGGCGGAACGTGCAGACATTCAACTTGCTCAAATCCAATGCCAGAACCTCGGTTGATGTTAATGTTACAGTTTGTACTGAAAAAGTGAAAGGAGTACCCTGGGATCGAACCCAGTACCCTTCACTTCAGAGGCACACGTACTTACCTCTGAACCACCGAGGTTCTTTGTTCTCTTATCTGTAACCGGTTTCGCTGTTTTACGACATAATTACCCTTGGCGTTTCATATCCCAGTAAAAATAATAATAATAATACAAATAATAATTTTAAAAATAATAATAAAAATAAATAAATAGAAAATAGAAAATAGAAAATTAAAAGAACGTTAAAAAACAATAATATAACGATAATATAAACCACAATATAGAAACATATTTGTACACTGTTACGTAACACTGTTACGTAACATGTAAATAATAATTATATATTATTTATTTTTACTGTTCTGCAATACTCCATAGTTACATCGTTAAATGGGGTTTCCTATACGCTGCTGGCGACAATGTCAGGCATCCCAAGGTTATTGAATGACGAATATAGGAATATTCTATAATTTCCAAAAGTCTTTGGCTAATGAGACAGTTGTCTTCCGGTCAAGAACTCTCTCTCTCTCTCACACACACGCGCCATCATTAGACAGGATATGGTTGAATTTATTTATAGGCAACAAATTAAAAGTATCCAGTCTCTTCCATTAAAGATCTTTTTTTTCTTTAACATCGGCCTATTTTTGCGACTATGGCCAATCGCCGACACGCCAGGGAGTAATTACACCTCATAATCCTAGATATTTTGGCGAATCCCTATTATATAAATATAAATATATATATATATATATATATATATATATATATATATATATATATATATATATATATATATATATATATATATATATATATATATATATATATATTTAACGCGCCCAATATCGCATGGCACACGAGACTGACAGCTTTATGCCCCCACCGAAGGGCGGGACGTGCAGACATTCAACTTGCTCAAACACAACGCCAGAACCTCGATTCGTATTAATTTACAATATATTCTGAAAAATAATTTGATGCTCTTGCCGGGAATCAAACCCAGGAACCTTGGGTTCAGAGGCACACGTCCTTACCACTATATCACGGAGACTGTCATTTGAAGATCTTTCAAGTTATTTAATTTCTTAGCATACTTTTCTAATTTGATGGATATTCGCAGTAGATACTTCAGTCGTCACTCGAAAGTGCTTGATGTTCATTATCAAGTTTATTAAGTACCCTTGAAATTAGTTTATTTTATTTTTAAAACACAAACCGTGTACTTTGTTTATACAGCTGATTGATACACTTCGTCTAATCGATAAAATGGTCAACATTCAGGAAATAAACAACAGTCCGCTTCCCACACATCTTATATAAGTTATTTTCAAGGACTCTCCAACTCGCGGACTCGCTATGAAATTAGCAACTTTTATAAATTGCTTTTACAGAGATATATTATGGAAACAGGTAGGAAATGGCACCAACTTTTTTTGTACAAAAAATTTTAATTTGCACATTTTAGGGTATACGTACAGTTTTTCCTGACACGACAAATTAGACAATGTTCCAGAATTTAGAAACACAAAGTTTTATAGACTTACGTACCTAATGAAATTATAAATGTGTTGCTTAAAAGCTTGAAGTGTATCTTTAAAATATTTCTTTGCTTTAGCTTAGTCAAAAATGTTTGGACGCAGCATATGCGTTATAGGAGTGAATTTTCATATAATGACCTTTGCATATTTTACGAAAACTATATATGCGCCAACAAAAATTAAACCACACACAATATTTTGGGCTTGTGTGGTGCTTTCACCTCCAACGGCGACAAATTTAGAAACACAAAGTCTTGTAGACTTACATACCTAATGAAATTATAAATGTGACGCTTATATAAGGTCAAGAATAGCAGAAAAAATATTTTGAAAATTTTTTAATTTGTCTTCTTAAAAGGTTCTTAAAACGTCAAATTCGTGATTTAAAATGTCAAAATTTGGAATTTTCAGACAATTAATCTGAAACAAATTCGGATTGTGTAGAATAAATGTTTTAATAAGTGTGTTTTACAAAGCCTTAAGTTTCAACCATCATTGTCCTTCATTTTACTAAAATATTTTCGGAAAATCCATTTCAAAGAGACCCTCCTTCTGATGCTTTGGCAGTAGTTTTAGCTACAGAGCTTATGGTTTAATAGTCTTTATTTTAGCAAAGTTTCGTAGAAAAAATTCATTATAGGGAAGACCGCGGGTTAAGAATTTTAAAAAGATTTCCTCAAATGGGAACAAACTAGAACACCTAAAACCCATATATGGGATAAGATTCAGTTTTTATCTGTTTACGCATATAAGAGGGCGACGTATTTCTAGGGTAAAACTCAATATTTTTGTTTATATACAAGATACGAACAAAAATTGTATACCTTAATTATATGGTGTTTTGAGCTTCATATTATAAAATTATTCTGATAATCGCAGGCTGGCCCATAAGTCGTTGCTCATACACACTTTCTTTTTTTAATAGAACACCCCTTATGTTATTGCATTTTTGCATTTTCCATTGAATTATAATGCATGTTTGTAAGAAAAAAATTTGATATCGTTCATCATTTTGAGTTATTTCAATTGTTTTGCAACTTTCCGCGTTTTTGGCACATATCACAAATACATATCACAAATTTTATGGCGTTTCACCAATAGATAGCGGAGCCACATGGAAATCACGCATTCAGAGAGCTTTTTGTTTGTATACTCGTCGAAAAAATCAAGCTGCCGTATACAGGCACTCTCAAATAGTGACTGAATTTGAAAAGTTTTCGCAAAAATCTTATCAGTGTTTCCGTAGAAATCATTTTTTGTAAGATTTTTTTGATATGCTAGTAATTAAAAATTAATATTTAGTAATTTATTGTAAAAAAAGATGTCGAATTTTTGTGAAAAATATAATTTAGTGTAACATTACTGAAGGCAATTACTGTAAAAAAGGTGAATTTTCGTAAAAAAAAAACCGAGTTGCCGTTGGCTGAATTTGAACAGTTTTCGCAGAAATATTTTTAGCGTTTCCGTAGAAATCATTTTTTGTAACATTTTTGTGATTTTTTTTTAATTAATAAGAAATCTAGCGAGTTATTGTAAAAAAAGTTACCGAAATGTTGTACAAAATTTTCTTTAGTGTAACAATTATTGAAGGCAAGTTCGGCAAAAAAATTGTGAATTTTTGTAAAAGAAATTTTTGCAAATTCTCATAATTTGTTTTTCAATTTGGGTCATAAAGCTGTTTGTCAATAATTATATCTTGGCACCTGTGTAAATTGCTTGAAGAGGTTCTTTGGCCAGGAAAATTACACCAGGTTTTTCTGGAAATTTTTATTTTATTTTCGAACAACGTTTTGTAGTTTTTGAAACAACAAAGCTATTTTAATGAAATGTGGTACATTGTTACTACTATATAGGTTATCCTGCCAACCAAATGTCTTAATTTTGATACATAGTATAATATTTATAATGTAAATCTGCGTACCAGCCTTGGTTGCCATAGCTTTGTTATTTTCGGAGATACAAGAATTCTTCCCAAGGAATCCCAATTTTTTTCCGGAAAGACTGAGCCGATTTTTCTGGAATAAATTTGTTCAAGCCACTCAAACCTATATATATATATATATATATATATATATATATATATATATATATATATATATATATATATATATATATATATCAATAAACATAGACCGGTTTCGTCCTCTTTATGGACGACTCTTCAGGATGCCACACCTGCGCTTGGTATACCTAATCACCTATTCTGTTTTTTTCTTAAGTTCTTCTCTCTTGGCGTCCTGCGATTTACACTACAAACAATTACTATAACCCAATTAAAAAAAAAAACCTTTCAAAGGTAAACGAATTTTGACAGTGGTTATGTGTCGTTGAGGAGTGGTTTAGAGACCGGTATGAAGATTTTTAAACCGCTTGGAAATGCTTAATTAACGTTTTTCTAAATGTGCAAGTCTTACAGATGATTAAGCTGAAAGAAATATTATTGTTTAAAAAATTATTGCGGTTTCTATTGTAGGCAAGGTCCTAGTGCTTCTCAATGCCCCTCGTATTTATTATAGTGATAAGCTTAGAGATGACATAAAAAGGTATTTAAGTTATAATTTAAATCCCTTATGTCGCAGCCACATTGGTCCAAGGGTAAGAACGTCTGACTCTAGACCTAAGAGTAATGTGTTCAATTTTCAGTGGAAACGCCAAATAATTCTTCAGTACATACTGTAAATTAACTTCAACCAAAACAAGGGTCCCTGGTTCAATTTTCTGTGGAAACGTCAAATTATGTTTCAGTACATATTGTAAATTACTTATATAATATATATATATATATATATATATATATATATATATATATATATATATATATATATATATATATATATAGATATATATATATATATATATATATATATATATATATATATATATATATATATATATATATATATATATGTATATATATATAATAAACTTAAACAGAGGTTGTGGCATTGTGTTTGAGTAAATTAAATGTCTGCACGTTCCATCCTTCGGAATGGGCGTTAACGCTTCGATCGTGTGTACCATGCAATGTTGACAACGTTAAAGATCCCGATTCTCTATAAAACGAGGGGTTTTGGCAAAATTTCAAGGATGGTAAGGTGGCGTGTGCGGTTAGCCATAGAGTTGCAGAAATAGACCGTTTAACAAAAAATTACAAATACAAACCCTTTATATCTTTCTAATATGTGTCGCCAAATAATTCAAAAGTAATCGATACGGTAAAAAGTACGCACCCAATTATACACAATATACTAGGTTTTATATAGCTACCTATAAAAGTTTGGCACTTAGATGGTATATTAACAGCAAGTCAGTACGTATATTATTAGAGAATATTACACAACGCGTCTGAAATAGAAAAAGTAGGTTAAATTAGACATATAATGAAGAATCAATATTTTCAGGGGCAGTCTGATATTTTATCACCTTCAACAGCTACACCCACCTTGAGAATATATGCCGCTATAAAATATATATAGGCAGGTATCTGAGAAAGAAAGTCTATCTTATTACAGGCCCATTAAAATTTCTTCAATCTTTTTAAAAAACAATATTACCGGGTAAAGGTTTCACAGTTTTATTCTAGCAGCAGTAATAAGACATTAAAGCTACAACTTGGCTGGTTAAAAGACCATCACGTGGTAGACATAAGGATCTGGCTTAAGTAAGTTCTATTATCATCGCAGCTTACAGGCGACGTCGCCCCGTCGTCGCAACCAATGGCGCGCCCGGGTTTGTGAGGTCAGAACTCTCCCCCTCCCCAAGCCCACTAAAACTGTAGGGTTTCTAGTAGGACAAAAAAAACAAAGAAACATTAATGCATGTTACTAAAAAAATGCAATCTCTGTTTCTATTGTTCCAAAACTCAACTGCCGGTGCTGCGTATTTTGCTTCTTGGCAAATATAAATAGGTGGGGGTACAAGTGATGTAATAAGAGTAGTACCTACAACAATTAATATGTAGTTAGAAAGTGCCGTTGCTAGCAGTTTCAGTTATGATTTAATTCTGATAACGAATTAGATTACTCTAATTATTTAGCGTTTTTTTTTTCAGTTGGGCAAAGTAGAAGTTTTTTATGGAGAAATGGTGTTGGTAAGTAGTTTTTCCTTTCTATGGACTTCTGTAGGGTGAGTTTTTTACAGTTTGCATTTCTAGCTCCATTGTAGCATGTTTAGCTTGCACAGAACCTCAAATTTACTTTAGGTCTCTTAACTGTATTGTGGAGTTGAGATTACAGCATTTGTCCGATGGTTAATGCATAAAGGGGTTCCTCTAAGCACGTTTCTGATTTTTTTTTCAAAAAACGAACAATACGCTATTCTGCTAATTTACCTGTAAATGTTATTGATATAAAAAAGAAAGGAAACAACGCTCGTGCCTCGAATAAAGTTATCTTCGTCATTTTAACTTGCTCTAGGTATGCAATGAAAAATGCACACAAAATAGAATAATTTCCAGATTCTAAAATCTACTGTGACGCTATAATGAAGAAACGTTAAATGAGACGAAAACCATTTCAGGTTAAGGGATCGAAAAATGTTGAAACAGTAAAATAAGCTTTCGTACTCCAAAAAAAAAACAAGTTTCTTATAAGGTGTAATACAATATAGTGCATAATAGTCCACGGCAACAGTACATGTCATATTCAACTGACAAATTATTTTGATAAATGTCAGATCTACTTTCAAAGTGACACGTAAATAAGTATTTTGTTTTCTGACATTTGTAATACAAATGTAGGCGTGCTCTTCTTCTTACATTCATATTTATTTTTGGCCATCACATTTTACTCATAGAGTTGGATACAATTTTAGTGACTTTTGAATTTTGAAAAGATTTCTTTAAATGAGCGCGAACTAAGCCCCATAGAACCCATATCCGGGTTAGTTTCAGTTTTTATCTGTTTGCATATATACAGGGTAACGCATTTCTAGGGTAAAGCTCAAAATATCCATTATTATACAAGATATGAGAAAAAAATTATATGTTAATTATACGATGTCTGGAGCTGCATCTTATAAAATTATTTTTAGAATCACAGGTGGCCTATAAGTCGCTGGTTATGCAATTTTTTTCCTAATCGAACACGCCTTATATTATTGCACTTTTTGCATTTTCCATCGAAAGATAATGCATGTTTGTAAGAAATAAAATTCGGGACTCAGCAAGTGGATCATGGTAGTGATTTTTCATTATATGTTTCTTTAGATAGCTTAATTTACTATTAACCTAAGGTTTGTTGGCCAGGAAACCAGTTTTTTGAGTCATTGTAAGTTTATTTTCGGAAGATTTTTGTATATTTTCAAACAATAAAGTTATTTTGGTGAACTATGGTACCTTTCGCCCCTGCTGCGTCCAGACTTTTTATAATGTTAACCTGCGTATCAAATTTGTTTTCAATAGCTTTGTTACTTGCGGAGATATATTTCTTTCCGAAAGAAAACCTCAAATTTTTCGGAAAAACCCGGCCCTATTTTACTGGCTAACGAACTTATCCAAGCCACTTGGAAAATGAAGGTGTCTGCTAAAATCGGCCCATTATTTTTTGAGTTATCGGTGTGACACAGATATATATATATATATATATATATATATATATATATATATATATATATATATATATATATATATATATATATATATATATATATATATATATAGACATAAAAAAATTGTAACTGTTTTCTTTTAACAACATAGTTTACTTTTTATAATGTTAACCTGCGTATCAAATTTCGTTGCAATAGCTTTGTCAATTGCGAAATATATTTTTTCCGAAAGAAAACCTAAAATTTTTCCGAAAAACCTGGTCCCATTTTCCTGGCTAATGAACTTGTCCAAGCCACTTTGAAAAGGAAGGTACCTGCTAAATTCTGTTCAAACCTGCCCATTATTTTTTGAGTTATCGGTGTAACACACACACACACACACACACACACACACACACACACACACACACACACACACACACACACACACACACACACACACACACACACACACACACACACACACACACACACACACACACACATATATATATATATATATATATATATATATATATATATATATATATATATATATATATATATATATATATATATATATATATATATATATATATATATATAGACATAAAAAAATTGTAACTGGCCCCGGATATGGGTTCTTGGGGTCCTAGTTCGCGCTCATTTGATTTTTTTTAAAATCAAAAGTCGGAATCTTCCTATTAGTGATTTTTTTTCTACGAAAATACACCAATAACGACGTGTTCAAGGATTTAAAGAAATATTTTGAGTTTACTTAATTCGTTTCATACCTTAGGAGCGCACAGTATTTACTGACCACTCGTTATGACGTAGCAACCTTAAACCTAAACAGCAATTAAAAATACATGACCACACGCTATATTATGTCAAAGTTGCACTCTTTCAAAATTAATAACCTCGTATTGCATAAAGTAAATGATCCATCACAAGGCACAGGCTAAGGGTTGGAAATAGCAATATTTCTTTTAGTCTACTGAATTTTGTCAAGGCTCAGACTTTCTAAGTTAAGTGAGAAATGCCGAATATCTCCACTGATGCATATTAAAGAAGACAACTGTGTGTGATAAAGGCGCCGCTTGATCGATATGTCATTTGGAATGTGTTTTATACTTCACCGAATTCCCATATAAAAAGACCAATAGGTTCCAACAAGAATTTGCTCCTTCTACGTTTCCAGTCATCTGACTTCAAGGCTTGTGTGCCGTAGACATTGATTCAAAACTCTGGCACGACTCCATGTCTCAAGTATTGGAAATATATGGGCAACAAACATACAGAATTCTATGCTTGGAACTTACAGGCGAATAACAAATTGGGACTGGTCGCCGTATTAATGGGAGAAAATGACCTCGGATGAACTCTAGAAAATATTGTTCGGAGTTAAACGTTTGCAGATAGCTGAAGATTGTGGTAATGATACCGTGCTGATAATGATCTAAGAAAACAAGGAAGTTTATAATTTTATAAACGTCGGTATAAGTTGTGGTTGACGTATATTTACTGGTTTCACTCTTTGCGGCAGCCTGTTTAACATCTAATGTAAACGTAGGGTTCTTATCAGGTACAAGACTCTTTTGTAAAAATAAAATATTTATGCGCTTTGATCAAAGTCTGTACCGCTTTCCGCTAGTTCTGTCACCATATATCCCAGGTATTTAGAAAATACAGGCTGGCCGCTTGAAAACAAAGCAGGCCAGTTTTAGGGAACTTATCGTGATTTTGTTTAACATCGCCCAAAGAAGTGCATTTTGCTTTCAAGGAGAATACTTTTAGGCTTATTTGTAACTCTCTTGTCAACGGTGCGTTATTTTTAGTGAATCTTTATTTTTAAAAATTCGTTAACACCAATTTCGATTAAACTCGGCAAGTGCCTCTATTTTATTAATTGCTTGGATGAGTTTGCTAGCCAGGAAAATCGGACGGGGTTTTCCGGGAAACTTAAACTTGAGTTTTCTTTCGAAAAAATTTTTTTCTCCGAAACTTACAAAGATCTTTTAATGAAATTTAACGAATATATTGCCTTAGAAGAGACCTTACTACGTACCAAAATTTAATTTTCTAAGTGTATATATAAAATAGAGTTATTCAAATTTTAAATTTCCTCCGAAAAAAATTTTTTTGGCCGAAAATACAAAGTTATTTTAATGAAATTTGGTGGATATATTGCCTTTGGAAAGACCTTACTACGTGCCAAAATTAAACTTTCTAAGTTTATAGAAAATTGAGTTATTCAAGTTTGAAGCATTTAATAAAAATTCACTATCATAACGCACTTGCTGCGTCCCGAACTTTTTAAAATTGAAACCAGTGCGTTCTGAGAAATTGACTTCTTTAGGTCAGTAATTTATTTTTTAAGAGCTTACATTGTCAGTTTATCAAATGTTCAAAATTTCGACCAACAGCGTGCATACAAAAGTACAAGGTTTGTTCAAAACGTCGGTACCCATTCTGTAATATTTTTGGACTGGTTTGGCGGTGAGTATTCGTTTACGATACACTGGCGTCAATCTTGTAAGGAATCGGGCTAAGGTGATTAAATTTTACTTTTTATGTGACGCCAAAAAAAGAAATCTAGTGGTCATGAATCTGGCGACCGAGCGGGCGATTCTAGGGAACCCCTCTTTTCAACCCACCGATTTGAAAAACTGTGGTTGAGGTATTGTGGAACAGGCACAGCGTTGTGTGGAGGAGCTCCATCCTGCTGAAATACCAACTGGTCTTCGAGATAATGCTCATCATTCTCGAAATGTCAGTCGACAATGGATCAATGGTGTTTTCCAACAATTCTCCAGTCAGACTACCAGGTAAGAAAAAAAGGGGCAACACTTGTTCTAAATACGCTAGCGTTTATTTCGTGCGCACGATAGGAAACAAAGAGGATACATCAAATAAAAGCAAAACTTCGCCTTAAAATAATTTCGTATCTTTAGCCTCATTAATAAGTTCAAGTGAATTTGATGCTGAAAAACTTTGTTGTTTGACCGGCAAGCCTTTAAACGCATTTATTAACAAGTTCGCTAAATTATATGTCGGAGAATCTATAGCCGAAATGATAGAACACATCGATTTTCCCGGTTTATAAGTTTTTAAGAGACAATATTTTATTAGTCGTAAGAACGGTGATTGTCCATAGTAGCAGAAATAGGCCGACGTTAAAGAAACAAAAACAGACACACACAACTCTTTCAGTTATTTTTAACGTCAAAAATCATTTTTGGTACTAGCAGTCACTTAGTGAGTGGTGATGGTTGTAATAATTTGACTTACTAGTACATATACCTACTAGCTAATACAATGTGCCATAAGACACACTACAATGCATAGCACCACGCAATAGAGGAACAAAAAATCGGACATTAGTGTATACGAACTTTGTATACACTAATGTCCAATCGTTTTTTGTTTTCATAAGTTGCATGTTGTTGAAGTTCCTTTTATAAATTGAAAAGGCGTCTATTAAATATTTAATTAAACAACATTTTAAAAAAGCTCGGGACTCAGCAAGTGCGTTATAGAAGCGAATTTTCATAAGAATTGTACACACTCATTATACAGCATATTAGTAAGTTAATACTTTAAACAACACAGCCCTTGAAGATCGATTTTAGAGATCCTAGTATGAGCACATTTGAAAAATTCTCTCAAAAGTGTTACAATGGATATCTCTATTATCAAAAAAATCTTGTGTTCTAACTCCTTTTGAGAAAAATGCAAAAAACTCAATTGTCTATGAAGCTAAAGAATTAAATTTGATATATCTGTAGATAGTGTAAGTCTCTTTAAAATAAACTTGTATTACAAATTTCATCAAAGTTACAGAAGATTTCCAGAAGGAAACTTAATTGATATTTAGAAAAGTAAAATATCTGCCAAATTATAAACGTAGCAGTTATTTTTCCTTATTAATCGCCTGAATGATTTCGTTTTAGTCAACCTAGGCAAACCGGTTCTTTCAATATTAATAAAAACAAAATATCTGCTGAAAATTATAATTTCAGACTCAAAGGTGACAAAGGTATTCAGGCGTTGTAAACAAAAATGAAATCTTGTTCAAAACGTATGAAATCTGTGCACTATTGTTTCTTCAAGTGTCAAAATAATTTCAAATTCTGCCTTTGATTTTGCAACAACTCGCAATATTCTACACGTGGTAAAAAAACCTCTTCTAATAGGTGATGAATTTTTTTAGGAATGAAATGGGTGAAGAAGTTGTTCTTTGAAGACTTGCTTTACTGACTTATGGTTAACATTCGATAAGCAGCACTTATTTTCTACTATCTGCAATAAAACTTCTTCGTTTGCAACAGTACGGCGAGTCCTGGGCGCTACAGTATTTTTTAAAGCAGTCATATTCCCCCAAAGGCTACGCACGTCAGTAAATGTTATAACATTAAGAACTTTTCTTAATAGATATCTGGCTCGATAGATATGTTGAGCTTCGGAACAATTTGATCGAGCTTCGCCGTGACACAATCATGTCGCTGTATTCTCCTAAAGTATAGCGAACTATTTTTAAAAGCAACTTTAAAAAAGTCTGGTCGCAGCAAGTGCGTTACGGAACTGAATTTTCTTAAAATATTTTCAATAGAATAGAATGTCTCTTTAATCCAAGCAGGACTCAAATTGGTCCCCGGTATAACCTATATAGTAGGAACAATGTACCATATTTTACCAACAAAACTTGTTTAAAAATATACTACAATTTTCCGAAAATAAACTTAAAACATTTCCGAGAAAACTCGTTTCCTAGCTGACGAACCTTAGGTTAATAGCAAATTGCGTTATTAAATTTTGAAGCGTTTAATGAAAATTCGCTACTAAAACGCACTTACTGCGTCTCGATTTTTTTTTACAAACATGCATCATATTTCGATGAAAAATGCAAAAATGCAATAAGGAATGTTCAAAAAAAACAGTAGGTATCACTGACGACTTATGGACCATCCTGTGGTTGCCAAGATAATTTTATAAGATGCAGCTCTAATGAGAGCGAAACCGGTCTACGGTTCTAATTGTTGCGAGAATGCATCTAGTCTTACATACTTTGTCCCTATATTGGGGTAGAAATGGGCCAGGGCTAACAATTTGTTAAATTGTTAGTTAGTTGTATACCGTCTCTATTTTTAATACTCTGTATTATTTGGAGCGGGCGTGACAACAAGTACTTGGTTCCGAACTAGGTGGCGACACGTTCGCTACTCACTTAGTGTTTTAAGACTGGCTATACGATAGCCGTGTTATTTTTGGTGCATTTTTGCTGCAATTAGTATGCCGTACTGAAGAGCTCTAATGAGAGCGAAACCGGTCTACGGTTCTAATTGTTGCGAGAATGCATCTAGTCTTACATACTTTGTCCCTATATTGGGGTAGAAATGGGCCAGGGCTAACAATTTTTTAAATTGTTAGTTAGTTGTATACCGTCTCTATTTTTAATACTCTGTATTATTTGGAGCGGGCGTGACAACAAGTACTTGGTTCCGAACTAGGTGGCGACACGTTCGCTACTCACTTAGTGTTTTAAGACTGGCTATACGATAGCCGTGTTATTTTTGGTGCATTTTTGCTGCAATTAGTATGCCGTACTGAAGAGCTCTAATGAGAGCGAAACCGGTCTACGGTTCTAATTGTTGCGAGAATGCATCTAGTCTTACATACTTTGTCCCTATATTGGGGTAGAAATGGGCCAGGGCTAACAATTTTTTAAATTGTTAGTTAGTTGTATACCGTCTCTATTTTTAATACTCTGTATTATTTGGAGCGGGCGTGACAACAAGTACTTGGTTCCGAACTAGGTGGCGACACGTTCGCTACTCACTTAGTGTTTTAAGACTGGCTATACGATAGCCGTGTTATTTTTGGTGCATTTTTGCTGCAATTAGTATGCCGTACTGAAGAGCTCTAATGAGAGCGAAACCGGTCTACGGTTCTAATTGTTGCGAGAATGCATCTAGTCTTACGTACTTTGTCCCTATATTGGGGTAGAAATGGGCCAGGGCTAACAATGTTTTAAATTGTTAGTTAGTTGTATACCGTCTCTATTTTTAATACTCTGTATTATTTGGAGCGGGCGTGACAACAAGTACTTGGTTCCGAACTAGGTGGCGACACGTTCGCTACTCACTTAGCATTGGTTCAATGTTTTAAAATTTACACAAAACCATTTCTATTTACAATAGATTTTTTGCTCATATTATAACGAAATCAAGAAAAATAACGACTTAGACACATATCTACGAGTTTGTTGGTCATTTCTTGTAGTTCTCTTTTTTTGACTCTCATTCGTACTCAATCAATTTTGACGTTTTAACTTTCTTGAATCAGATTTAATTAATTAAAAATTAAGTCACCTCTAACTTTTTGTCTTTTAAGATAGAGATCTGAATTTTGGTACACAGGATACACTTTATGACAGAAACCAGCTCACTAAATTTGGTGCCCTTACTTTGTTATTTCCCGAGATATAATTTTTGTTCGAAAGAAAAGACAACATTTTCTGGGAAAACCTGGGCCGATTTTCCTGACGAACTTATCCAAACCACTTACAAAAGGAATGTATGTGCCAAATTAGATCAAAATCTGATCATTATTGTTTGAGTTATCGGTGTGACATAAATATATATATATATATATATATATATATATATATATATATATATATATATATATATATATATATATATATATATATATATATATATATATATATATAAACATATAAGAATTGACACTAACCCTGGATATGGGTTCTAGGGGGTCTAGTTCGCGGTCATTTGAAGAAATTTTTTCAAAATTCAAAAGTCAGAATCTCCTCATGAATGATTTTTTTTTAAGATTCACTAAAAAGGACAAACAAGTGAACTATATACGTAGGTAATCAGGAACACGACAAACTTTGAACAAATTATTGCAGTATTAGTTAGACAGTTACCTAACTCGTTTGGTTTCATAAAATTCTAGCCTGCTACCTACTACTGGCAAGCCTTTTCCAACGCAAATATTGTCATATAACAATTACAAGGTGAAGCAATTTTTTATTTTATTTAAAGACGTAAATCCTTTTAACTTTGCCACTGGGTGCAAAATAAGCTTCATAGTCTGACACAAAATAGTACAAAGGTATACCGTACACTAATTTCGGTTCAATATCAAAAAACGGTCGGACATTAGTGTAGAGGTACTTTTTTTATTATTTTTTGGTCCTCTATCGCGTGGTGCTATGGATTGTAGTTCGTTCTATAGCACCCTGTATATGTCTTTATTTCCATTACATAGAATCTGTTTCTATTGCTGTTATTGTTGTTTAGTTATTATTATAATTTTTGTTGTGGGTATCATTGTCACGATTTGTGGATTTTATTTTCATGTTAAATATTAACATATAGTAAATTGTCAGCTTAGGAATGTAATATTTCATCTTAATTTAATTTTTTAATAAACTGTTTGACACTGGGTACAATATATTTTGGCAGTTTAGTTTAGAACGTTTAGGAAAACTACGTTGACTACAAGCACGCGGTTTTATATATATTTGTGGAACGCACTGTAAAAAAATGTTTTAGACAAAAACCTTTTGGTAACTCTGGATTTTTTCTGAAGCCAGCAACTTCATTGTCGTGGCAACCAGCTTCTTTTTTCAAATGGCAACATATTATCTTTTGCTCTTATCTGCGATCAACCCTTTATTTACGCATGGATGTGCAAAGTTTGTATTGGGTTGCATTACAATATTTTTTAAATAAACCCCGAAATTACCTAAGTACAATTTCTGAAGCCCGAACTCAGGAACGTTATCGAACAGAGGCCCGTGCCTACTGACATTTGGATGTAATGTCATCTTGTTAACATGACGCAAGTTCTCTGTTGGGATAGAGTCCATTAAAAATGTTGGAGGCTTCGATTTGTGTTCATTTGCTATCGCCGTATCCTACTATTATTAGAATCTGAAATCTTCCTGTTTCACTTAAATGAATTATTTTTTACATTGACCGCAAAAAGATATTGTTGTTTTTCTGATGTATAAACTAATAATACGAATTATTATAACGTTAACAAAATGACATTACATGCAAATGTCAAGGCTGATCGATAACGTTCTTGAATTTTGATTTCAGAATTTGTACTTAATTTCGAGGTAATATCGAAAATTTTCTAATGCAACTCAATTAAAATTTTGCACGTCTGTACGGCACAAAAAGAGCTGATCCCAAATAAGTGCAGAAAATAATATGTTGCCATTTGAAAAAAAAAGTTGGTTACCTTGGCAACGAAATTATTGACTTCAGAAAATCCAAAGTTATCTGAAGGTGTAGAAAAATATTTTTAAAAACTTCTCTAAAATATTTTTTATACAGCATGTTTCTAAAAAGTTATAACCATTATTCCATACATATTGGACACCTGTATATACAGTGTATAACAAAGTTGCTTGGAAAGACTCCGGAAGGTGATGGAACTCATGAAATTAAGGTGGGTAAGTCCTATCACAAAAAAAATCGAAAAAAGCTTCGTTACTGAGATACAGAGTGTAAAAATAAGGTTCCAATTCATAGATTAAATTGATTGATAGATTGCCGCCAGGATTCTAGTAAATATTGCTCATCAGTTGGGGTTATCGATAATAAATTATTACATCCAGTGGCAGGGTTCTGTGGGTTCGAATGTTCGAATATGTTTTCTAGGCATCCTCAGAAGGTGAGGTAATACTGAGCAACAATTTGAATAAATGTTTGTTCTAGGGAAGCGGTTCAGGCAAACATTTAAGAGACTTTAAAATCAATAGCTTATTAGAAGAAAGTTGTCAATCAAGCTAGTGGCATGTAAGTTACGTAAAAACATATTTATCGAATCCCCAGATCTCCGTCACTGGATTTAATTATTTATTATCGATAACCCCAATTAATTAGCAACATTTACTAGAATCCTGGACACAATTTTAAATTTTTAATCTATCAATTAAAAGCTTAATTTGTTGTAAATTTTAACACTCTGTATCTCGGTAACGAAGCGCCTTTCGAATTTTTTTGATAGAACTTACCCACCTTAATTTCATTAGTTCTGTCGCTTTCCGGGGCTTATCCAAACAATTTTGTTACATATATATATATATATATATATATATATATATATATATATATATATATATATATATATATATATATATATATATAGGATTATTCGTAACGCAATGGACACAGAATGTATGCGTGTAGAGGAGCCCAAAACATGCCGATTTTTATGTAATTTTTTTCTGATGCCTATCGTTGGTGAGATATTGACCTCGGATATATTTTAATAATTAAAAGAAACACAGCTGTATTGCAGCAATGCCTCAACATAGACTAACTAAATTTGGTAGATGTTTTCTTTATTAACGTCGTGAGATGAGATAAGGTAAAAACTCATTAAAGGGGCCAAAAATAAATTATGTGCCTGTAAAGTCACTTAAAGTATTGTATAGAATTTGTTAAATTTCAAATATGTTAATGTTTAATAAACTTTATAAGAGACATAATTTTGTTTTGATCTCAACTCTAAAAATCTCAATTTTCTCAGAAACGGATGGTTTGTAAAAATTGACAAGAGGAGAAAAAGGTACAAAATTTAATTTGCTATAAAACTGATGGAATTGAACTTTTAACTATGTTAGAGTTTAAAAAAACCAAGTCATTTAATGAGTGACCTACCCCTTTATGGGTTAATATCCAATTCAAATTTTTGTCAACTAACGATGTTGGTTGTTTGGTTGTTCTATGTTGGAGCATTGCTGCAATACACCTGTTTCTTGCAACTATCTATAATCTTCGGATGTCAATATCTCACCAACCATGGACGCCAGAGGAAGATTTTATATGAAAAATCGGCATGTTTTGAGGTCCTCTACACGCATAAATTCTGTGTCCATTGCGTTTCGAATCACCCTATATATATATTTTATATATACATATATACAAATATATATATATATATATATATATATATATATATATATATATATATATATATATATATATACTATACGATACTATTCAATACTTCTTCGTACTTGGTAGGTTCAAATAAATATTGATGATAGGTACTCGTATATTAAGGAACCACTTGATTATATTTTTCAGCACTTTCTGGTAAGTCGTTTAATTTTATATATTACCTATTACCTATCAAAATAAACTATTCCCGTCATTATTGAGACTTCCAGATCAATCTATCTAATCACTGTCAAAAGAAAATAACTTAACACGCCATTAAAAAGGTCTCTGTTGTGTTAAATCAAAATAATTTATGATTTAAGTATTTATTAAAAAACATATATAGTTATTCTGAAACTTCCATGTAGACGAGTCTGATAAAATAAGTAGCTAGTGTTAAATTTATTAATTATTGATTACTGAAAGTTAATAATTAAATATACCTTGAATCTCATTAGTCACTACTGGAAATTATCTCCTAATCTCATAAGTTTGATTATTTTGGGCATCTATGTAGTACCTGCACAGGTATAAAATACAAGTGACGTTACCAAAAAATAATTTGGTCTTGTGATTAATTACATTCAATTTTCTTCAAACGCACATACAGCAAAAATATGCCGCCTATGTGTCTAAATGAAACACTTTCACATAACCTCTCTGATTCAATGGTTCGTGAAAGCACAGATCTGTATAATAAAATAATTAAACCCCTTGCTGCCGGCGCCTATGTGAAGCACCTGTCTCTAGCCCGCGGGGCAAAAAGCGACCATTATAAGCTCACAAAAATAATGAAGGGGCTTTGACTGTATAGAGGCTAGGCGCTGTCTCTCATTTTGTACACCTTACCTCTTCAGCGAACTCGAAATCTCCCTCGAATTTTCTCTTTCGTTTCGCGTCGCCTAAGCTTACTGCGACGGCGATGGCGATCAGGAGCAGGAATACTCTCATTCCGGCAGCTTTTCCCGCTGAACGGCCTCCTCAGGTATCAACAATAATGTGTACAACTCTTTCACTTTCTCCACACCAGTGTTTATATGTTATGTGAGATCGGACGAGTGACCGCAAATTTACAAGCACTAGCTAACGACCGCCCGCGACAACACACGACAGGTTTTTGATTATTCGATTCCAGTACCCTTCTCTTTCCCATCGGAGATTGCGCGGCGCCACACAAGAAAAGCTTTCTTGTGCAGGATGCCCCGTGGTGGGGGTACGCCGAATATCAAATCAATGCCGGCAAATGTCCAATGCAGTGTTCGCCGGTTATATTCAACAATACCAATTTCTGCCCTTTTCATACTCACTTGTGTCATTTTGTACCTTAAAACACTAATTTGGGTAACTAGGGCCACGCCTGGTTCATATTATAAATCCAGGAATCCATGACAGAGGTCCTACTACTACACCCATATATCCCGATCCTACAATTTGACAGCTCACAGCTTCTAACGCCCTTATTATCTTGGTGTGAAGATTAGATAATAGTGTTTACACGTATTAAATTGTAAAATAATAATCCCTATATTTAATTCATTCTCTATCCTCCCAATGTAAAATGTTTTCGAAATTAAATTAAATTATTCTTTAGCGAATTTTCATTGAAAAAAATCGCGATAGGAGATCGGGACTTTTGAATGTTGTAAAAAATTCTCAAATGAGTGCGATGGAACCCATGTGTGTATATATATATATATATATATATATATATATATATATATATATATATATATATATATATATATATATATATATATATATATACGGGGTGTTTAAAAAAGATGAGGCAATATTTAAGGGGTTGATTTCCCAGGTCATTTTATGAAAAAAGTTTCCATAAACATAGGTGCTAAAATGCATTGTTTCCAAGATACAAGGTATTAAATTTTTTTGTAAAATAAGGATTTTTTAAAAATAATTCAAATATCTCCTCACCGATTGTTTTGAAATTTGGCAGCGTTGTTTGTATTATTAATGGGCTGATTTCGCCATAATTAGATACAGATTGTTAAGTCCATTGGCGTTAGGGGGGGCACCTCAACAAAAATTAGTGACATAAAAATGTACGCCACTGACTGCAATATGATTTGTATATTATTTTAGGATAAAGAAACTAAAACTACAAGTTTGTTGTCTCTTGAAATTTCTCCGTATCTTGAATCGTTTACACGATAAAAAATAAAAACCTTCTTATGGCATGTCCATTTATCATACAGAAAATCACGAACACGAACAATAATTTTTGTTGAGGTGTCCTCCCTAATGCCAATGGACAATTTTTATCTAATTAGGGTCAAATCAGCCCATCATTACTACAAACAACGCTACCAAATTTCAAAAACAATCGGTGAGGAGATATTTGAATTAGTTTTAAAAAATCGTTATTTTACAAAAAAATTTAACACCTTGTATCTTGGAAACAATGCATTTTAGCACTTATGTTTATGGGAACTTTTTTTCATAAAATGACCTGGAAAATCAAACCCTTAAATATTGCCCCGTCTTTTTAAACACCCTGTATATATATATATATATATATATATATATATATATATATATATATATATATATATATATATATATATATATATATATATATATATATATATATATATAGATATAGATATATATATATATATATATATATATATATATATATATATATATATATATATATATATATATATATATATATGTGTGTGTGTGTGTGTGTGTGTGTGTGTGTGTGTGTGTGTGTGTGTGTGTGTATGTAGTACGTATCCATCCGATAACTCAAAAAATAATCAACCGATTTTGATGAAACTCGTCAAGTGCCTTTCTTTTATTAATGGATTAGATGAGTTCGTTACCCAGGAAAATCGGACAAGGTTTTCCGGGAAAATTCTGAGTTTTCTTTCGAAAATAATTTTTTTTCTCCGAAAATTACAGAGCTGTGTTAATGAAATTGACTAGGTATATTGCCCTGGGAGAGGCCTTACTACATACCAAAACTCAACTTTCTAAGTTTATAGAAAATTTAGTTATTCAAAATTTGAATTTTCTTTCGAAAAAAATTTTTTTCTCCGAATATTACAAAGTTAGTTCAATGATATTTGGTGAATATCTTGCCTTAAGAAAGATCTTACTACATAGCAAAATTAAGCATTTTAAGTTTAAAGAAAATTCAGTTTTTGAAGTTTGAAGCATTTAATAAAAATTTACTACCATAACGCACTTGCTGCGTCCCGAACTTTTTTTTAATTCCTGCACATTACACTTTTTTTCTGTAGTAATATTCTGCATGTCATTTAAATAAAGGACGGCCTACAAATTCCCCAAAGTCAGAATTTTGTATACAGGGAAGATAACAAATTTGAACTCACTAATTAATTAAGTTCCATTAATAATGAAAATAAACAAAAATTGATACAAGAAAAGTAGTTAGATGCAAAAATACATGGAGTCACAACAGGACAACCAGTGCACATTTGCAGCAACATCCGTGTATTTTTGCATCTTTATCCAGAGTGTTCCCATCTTCACCTGGCTATACCGTACTGATGATGGCTAATAAGCTTGAAACACGTGTATGCGGTTGTCCTTGCGGCTTTGCCCTTAACCTTTTTTCCTTGTATAGTACAGAAATGCCGTGTTATAAATCCTGTTATAGTTTATATATATATATATATATATATATATATATATATATATATATATATATATATATATATATATATATATATTTACGTGTCACACCGATAACTCAAAAAATAATATGCCGATGACGATCAAATTTGGTGAATACCTTCGTTTTGCAAGTGGATTGGATAAGTTCGTTAGGCAGGTAAATCTGCTCAGTTAAAATCGATTAAACAATGGTTTGTTTTAATTAGATAGTCGGATTCTCCGGTCCGTGCCGGATCTGAGCTGATCTTTAATGTATCTAATTTCGACCACGTTAATTATAATGCATGTTTGTAAGAAAATAAATTCTGGACGCAGCAAGTGCGTTATGGTAGCGATTTTTTATTAAAATCTTCTCAGTCCAAATAGATTAAATAATGCTTTGTTTTAATTAGATAGTCGGATTCTCCGGTCCGTGCCAGTTCTGAGCTGATCTTAAATGTATTTAATTTCGACCACGTTAATTATAATGCATGTTTGTAAGGAAAGAAATTCAGGACGCAGCAAGAGCGTTATGGTAGCGAATTTTTATTAAATGCTTCAAATTTAAATAGCTCAATTTGCTATTAACCTATAAGGTTCGTTGGCCAGGAAACTAGTTTTTTCGGGAACATTTTAAGTTTATTTTCGAAACATTTTTCTACATTTTTAAACAATAAAGTTATTTCGATGATATAGGGTACATTGTTTTTACTATATAGGTCATACTGGTAACCAAAATTAATGCCTGCTTTCATTAAAAAACACATATTTGCTATTTAAATCATTTTTATGAAAATTCACTACCACAACGCACTTGCTGCGTCCAGACTTTATTTTATATATTAACACCTATATACCCAATACATATCTTATATCTATAGAGTATTTACCAACTTTAATACCTATACCCAATAATTAAGACCTAACAGGAGGAACCTTTTTGCAACATTTCAAGTCTCTAGACCAATAGTTTGGGCTGTGCGTTGATATATCAGTCAGTCAGTCAATTTATTCTTTTATATATTTGGAAGTTATATATACTGACTGACTGACTGACTAACTGAATGATATATCAACGCACAGCTCAAACTATTGGGTCTAGAGACTTTTTCAAATAGGTTCCTTCTATTATAACGTAGGTGAGCACTGAGAAGAGATTTTTTGGAGTTGAACCCCTTTCGGTTTTTCGGTTGTTTGGTTGCTTATTTATCTATCCATCTGTTTAACTGTCAGATTTGTTTACAGTTCATTAGGTACCTAGTTAGTGTTTTCGCACTTAATTCTTTGTAATTTACGTATTTAAGTAGTTTTTTAAGCGACATAAGGTACGTCTTAATTTTTGGGTATAGTTATTAATAGGTAGTTTTTATAAATTCGTACTTCATTATAGTATAGGTATTAAAGTTGATAAACAGATTAGAGGTATAAGACATGTATTGGGTATATAGGTGTTAATATATAAAAAGTCTGAATGCAGCAAGTGAATTTCCATAGAAATGATGTGGCCAAATATTTTTTATAACTTTGTTTCCTTTAATATAGAACTCTAAATTTTGACATATAGCTTTCTTTTAATGCCGCAAATTTGTGTGCCAAATTTGATTACCATAGCTTTTTTATTTTTTCCGAAAGAAACTCAAAATTTTCCCTTAGGGGTCCTAGTACGCGCTCATTTGAAAAAAAGTTAAATTCAAAAGTCGGGATCTCCCCATTAGTGAATTTTTTCTAAGAAAATTCACTAAAACGAGTCAGCAGCGGTTATTAATGATATGTTACTGCAATCACTTGGAGTAGGAAAAATGATTTACAGTTCAATAGACTCTAGTAGATAAAGACGACGGCGTTCATTTCCCAGTAGAATGTTTAACACTCTAAACCCACCTGGTTTTCTATACCATCGGCTATTGCTACGTGTAGGCACACCCGTAAGGTTGCTTAGAAATTTAAAACCACCCAAACTTTGTAATGGTACTAGGCTACAAGTTAAAGCTTTACATCGTAATGTAGTAGGGGCAACTATTATAACCGCGTCTGTTCAAGGAGAAAATGTATTTATTCCGCGTATCCCTTTGACGCCAAATGATCTCCCTTTTCAATTCAAGAGACTGCGGTTTCCCTTGAAAGTATGCTTCGCTATAACAAGGGAAAACTCTAAAATTCGCTGGAGTTGACTTAAGAAAGGAATATTTCTCCCATGGCTAATTTTACGTAGTAGGTCTGCGTGTGAGCTCACTCCATAGCCAAATTGTACTGACAGCGCCCTTAAAGACTACACAACGTCGTATATAAAGAAATATAAATTATTTTCAAAAAAATATCTAAATTTTTTCTTTTTTTTTCACCTCTAATATTAACTTGAAATTTTGAGTTTCTTCTTCTGCAATATTAACTGTGATTATAGGTTAAATTTGTATATGTATGTCAGTTTGTAAGGTATTTATGCTAGGCCTATACATCCGAAAAAATATGGTTATTATTATTATTACTATTGTTATTATTATAACTAAATTCCACCCGGACGGTCGCTGGCAGCAGCAAGTGTATAATATATATATATATATATATATATATATATATATATATATATATATATATATATATATATATATATATATAAACAATAACTATAAAACAGTTTTAGTGAGGATTATAATTCTATTACATTATCAGTTTAGTAACACAATTTTCGGCTCGGAAACTTACTCTAAATGGGGTTATACCACTAGGTTTAGCGTTAGTTATAAAGCTGATAAGCCGCAAAACCCTCGTGGGTTGCCAAATTATTCGGGACAGTAGCAATTTCTTCATATTTCAAAGTTTGGATGGATTTAGTCAGAGAAATAGTTGTTCCTTCTTGAGTTTATTATTTTGTTTGTTTATTGTTGGTAATTCTACCATGTTTTGCGAGTGGCTACACAGCAAACAAGCTCAGCTTGTCAATAACTTGGGGTTATTGTACACGCGGTAGTAATTTTGTGCACAGGGTGATTCGTGTAAACCAGATTCTACAACTTTTTCAGTGTTTTTTGACGAGTGTTTGAGAGTTCAGCATTATTAAAATGTGGGTAATAATTAGATATTTGTTATATTAGCTGCCTTTGAAGTTCAAAATCATTTTTATTGAGCAGATTTTGAATTTTTTGTTATTTTAGAACAGACACATCTCCTATGAAAGTGAGAGAAATTCAGACATTAGTGACCCATACCTCTCATTCTCAGAGAGATGGCAGCAATCACAGGTGTTTCCAAGTCAGTGGTCAACAGAATCAAGACAAAAATTGATCAAAACCTACCCTTGGAAGCCAATCGTATTGGGAAATGTGGCACAAAGAAGATAACCACCCCTCGCCGTGATCGTAAAATTAGGGACGTGTGCCTACAAAATATAAAAATGTCTGTGGGTCAGATCACCAGACTTGTTAGCCAAGGTGAAATAAATGTTTCAAGGAGAACAGGGCAAAGACGATTTGCGAAGGAAAATCTCATTGGTCGCCGCCCAGCAAAAAGCCACGCCTTACGCAGGCAATGAAGAGGAAGCGCTTGGAATGGGCCAAAGAGCACAGAAATATGTCTGCTGAGGACTGGAGTGGTGTAAGTATTGCTTTCATGATTTAGTGTGTCTGAATAATTGCTTTATTATGACCCTGTTTAATATTGCAACACCTTACAGGTGTACTTTTCCGGTGAGTCCACCTTCCAAATTTTGATGGACAAGACCTCATTTGTGGGGCGGCGCCCTGGAGAGAAATTCCATTCAGACCGCATAATGAAGAATGCTAAGCATCCTGTAAGCGTTATGGTATGATCTGTGACTGTGGGACTGAAAGGGGAGCATACTAAACTTTCGTGATTCTTGTGGGTATGGGACAGTCGTGCAGATAGTGGACACTATGTAAGACGCATATGACCCATTAGAAAAAATCTTATAGCGGGAATATACAAATGTTATTCACGATCCTCTGGTTGCCAAAGAGAAGATTTTACTTCCACCTTCATATATTAAATTAGGGCTAGCCAAACAATTCGTGAAGGCTCTTGACACAAATCCACTTGCCTTGGAAAGACATATTAAATTGATGTTCCCGAGTCTGAGTACAGTCAGACGAAAGGCAGGATTTTTTACTAGGCCACAAATTTTAAAAAATGCTCTTGTCCGAAGACTTTGAAAACAAACTGGCTGAAAATGAAGAAAAGGCTTGGAGAGCATTTCATGCCATCACAAAGTGTTTTCTGGACGATAACAAAAGCGACAACTACGTGGAAGTTGTTAAAGATGTGTTGACAGCTCTCAAAAACATAGGCTGTCCCATGTCAATCAAAATGCATTTCTTGCGTTCTCATCTATATTTTTTCGGAGAAAACCTTGGAGATGTGAGCGAGGAACATGGGGAAAATTTGCATTAAGATATAAGAGCAATGGAAATGCTTTTTTAAGGTAAATAGGACGAAAGAATGTTGGGTGATTATGTGTGGAATCTCATCCGAGATGGATGTGGCCAATATAAAAGAAAAAGTCGTTCTACCACCCATTTCGAAGCTTAAATATGTAATACAAAGAAAAAAATATCTGGATGCAGCAAATGCGTTATGGTAGCGAATTTTATTTAAAATATTTTCATTAGCAAATGTCTTTCTTTGATGAAAGCAGGCATCAAACTTGGTTGCCTATATAGTAGAAATAATGTACCATATTTCACGTAAATAAATTTATTGTTTGAAAATATATAAACATCTTTCAAAGGTCTAGATGCAGCAAATGTGTCATGGAAGTGAATTTCCATAAAAATGTTTTTAATAGCAAATGCGAGCAGGCATCAATCTGATTACTGGTATAGCCTATATGGTAGAAACAATGTACTATATTTTATCAAAATTATTTATGGTTTGAAAATATACAAAAATTTTCCGAAAATAAACTTAAATGTTGGTTTTCTAACCAACAAAGCTTACGTTAATAGCAAATTGAGTTATTGGAATTTGAAGGATTTAATGACAATTCGGTAAATTTGCAGATTAGCTCCCGAACGCTTTTCAACAAATTGTTTTCAGAAACATTACTAGGACCCCACCTGGATGCACGAAGACAAGAAAAATTTCTTGTTCACATCCCCCAAGGAAGTTATGGGACTGGGAGTGAATAGGGGTGCTGTGCGGGGTAGTCAGGGTTTAAGGGGGATATGGCTTCAAGATGTGAAAAAGACAGCTTTTAAGCCCGCTTTATTCGAATTTTCAGCTCATATTTCCTTTTTACTACCTACCCCGCTCAGCACCCCTACTCACTCCTGGTCCCGTTACTCCCTTGGGGGGTGTGAACAAGACATTTTTCTTGGGGTTTGTGGATCCAGGAGGGGGGCCTAGGCAGGGTTCTAAAAACAGTTTTTTGAATAACGTTCGGGAGCTACACTGCAAATTTACCGAAAATTCGCTACCAAAACGCACTAACTGCGTCCAGATTTTTTCTTACAAACGCATCATATTTCGATAGAAAATGCAAAAATGCATTAACGAATTTGTTCTACGAAAATTAGCTAGAAAAATTATACACCCCTACTCACTCCTAGTCCCGTAACTTCCTTGGGGAGTGTGAACAAGAAATTTTCCTTGGGGTTTGTGGATCCAGGGGGGTCTAGGCAGGTTTCTGAAAACAGTTTTTTGAAAAGCGTTCGGGAGCTAAACTGCAAATTTACCGAAAATTCGCTACCAAAACGCACTTACTGCGTCCAGATTTTTTTTCTTACAAACGCATCATACTTCGATAAAAAATGCAAAAATGCATTAACGAATTTGTTCCACAAAAATTAGCTAAAAAAAAATTATAAACCGTTAAACCATAAACTTCACTAAACCTACAAATAAATATCCAAAAAGGCACCAACATAACTAAACTGACAGCCAAAGCATCAAAGAAAGGGTTTATTTAAAATGGATATTTTGTAAATATTTTAGTAAAATGAAGGGCAATGACGGTTGAATCTGAAACTTAAGGGTTTGCAGAACACTCTTCTTGAAACATTTTCTTTTCACAATCGGTATTTGTTTCAGATTCTTTGCCTAAACATTGCCAATTTTGACGTTTAAAATTGCGAGTTTGGCGTTTTGAGGTGGACACCAAAATTTGTTTGTTTAACTGCCCATAACATCGTTGTCTGTAAAGCTAGAGACTTAAGTTATTGTACAGAGTTGACTGTTTATAATACAAACACGCGCATCAAATTTGGTTGCCCTTACTTTGTTATTTCCGGAGATATAAATTTTTTTAGAAATAAAAAAACACAAAATTTCCAGGAAAACCTGGTCTGATTTTCCTGGCTAACGAACTTACCCAAGCCACTTTTCAAAGAAAGGTACTCACCAAATTTGATCAAGATAGGTTCATTATTTTTTGAGTTATCGGTCGGATATATATATATATATATATATATATATATATATATATATATATATATATATATATATATATATATATATATATATATAACACAGATCTCCTCATTAGCGAAATAAAAAAATTCGCTAAAAGGTTTTTTCTTTAGCAATAATCTTTAATTTTTTCATTTTTCTGTCAAATTTTTCATGTCCAACATATTTTTAAGTTTTCTGCATTTTTTGTTCCTAAAATCTTATTACTTAAAATTTTTATTGGGATAAAATGACTATTTGACACCAGAATAATATGACAAAGGCAAAAATTCACAATAAACAAACAAAAAAGTCAAAATTTGTTACGTCGTTTCAAAAAACTAAATCGCTCAGTATTTATTGGTCACAGGTTTGTAAAACACGTGCCTTTTTATTGGATGATCCAAAATAGAATATCTAATAAGAGTATAGATTTCAAATCTTTGAACATTTAATCAAGTTAGTGGATATCAAAAACATAATCTTGCTTGTGTTAGTTAATGTGTTGTTTGCCTGGTTGCCTGAAATGGAAATCGTATATAACAGAGATTCATCCAATCTCGAAAAATACTGGAAGATGTGCGTAGTTTATCATCCGGAAACCATCTTCCGATTAAATGAAAAATCAATTTTCAATATTTGTTCCCGTTTATTATTCCTGCTACAGCGTTGTCCCAAGTGCGGGATCAAAACTGGTCTTGTATTATTTTTTTAGTAGTGATCAATACAGTGTCCCATAATGTAATAAAATATGCTGGTTGCATTCGACATAGCCGAATGCTGAACATCTGTTTCACCAAGTGTTTCGAAAATTATCATGTGTACAAAGTCGTAAAAAAACTGGCCCTAATATTTAAATACTTGACTATAAAATAATTACTAAAGGCTACGAATGTAACACTGTTGAAGCCTG
This sequence comes from Tillus elongatus, assembly GCA_964006375.1. Classification (NCBI taxonomy): domain Eukaryota; kingdom Metazoa; phylum Arthropoda; class Insecta; order Coleoptera; family Cleridae; genus Tillus; species Tillus elongatus. The sequence continues at coordinate 245,546,293 of OZ023262.1, read as the reverse complement.
TTCCCAAACGCCGTTTAATGTAAGATTCTGTCGATTAATAGCAACCCGGAAAATCATTTTGAAATTAGTAGATTTAGCAAAAAATTACGAAAGAGGTTATATTTGTTATAAAACAAGTTTTTTTACCAATAACAAACACCAATTTTTATTCAAAACGTCTGGCAAAGGAAAAAGCCTGGACGCAGTAAGTGTGTATATCATATATTTATATATATATATATATATATATATATATATATATATATATATATATATATATATATATATATATATATATATAGGGTGTCCCACGTCGAGTAATGTATTAGATTATTTCCGAAAATATACATTTTTGAGCGCTGAAAATTTGTATACGGAGGTTTCCTAAGATGTTCTATTTAATGGAAATAAATTCCAAAATGGCGGACTTCCGGTTACACCGTTAATACAGGTGTTCCATTTGAAATAAATGAGTTATTCTAGTTTAAAGCACACTAAATTCTAATACATCCTACAAAACACCCTGTATATGAAACAATTTTTCCTCATAATCATGTCGAAGCTTAACTGCTTTGGAACGTGTCTGACAAATTAAAGAATTTTCAGCATCCTAACACGACACGAAATCACCTTCATTAATCAGCCTCCCCTTGAACAAAATTGACATAACTCGAAAACAGTTAAATATATGGAGAACATACCTTAATAACTTTTAACCTAAAATTAGATGTGTATTCTAATAAATTATTCGACGTGGGACATCCTATATATATATATATATATATATATATATATATATATATATATATATATATATATATATATATATATATATATATATATATAATTTTACAGGCCCTGAAAATGTTTCCTAGGGGATCTAATTCGCGCTGGCTGATTTCTCGAAAGTTTAAAAGTCGTGAATTCAATAAGTGAAATTTTTTATGAAAATTTCCTAAAAATACTGTAAAATAAACAAACCACAATTAGTCCTTATGTGAATAAAAAATAACACAAAACGTAATCGATAGGCTACATGTTCAGTCATCTACAAACAAAATACCTGGACGCAGCAAGTGCGTTATGATAGTGAATTTTCATTAAAATGTTTTAAATAGCAAATGTGTTTTTTTTTTAAGAAAACAGACATCAAATTTGGCTACTAGTAAGACATATATAGTAGAAACAATGTACCATATTTTATCAAAATAACTTTATTGTCTGAAAATTTACAAATATTTTTCGAAAATAAACTTTAAATGTTCCCGAAAAAACTAAATTCCTGGCCAACGACCTTATAGGTTAATAGCAAATTGAGCTATTCAAATTTGAGGCATTCAATAAAAACTCGCTACCATAACGCACTTGCTGAGTCCCGAATTTATTTTCTTACAAACATGCATTCTAATTTCGTGGTCGAAATTCAATACATTTGTCAGCTCAGAACTGACACTGATAGGGGGAATCCGTCGGTCTAATTAAAAGAAATCATTGTTTAATCTATTTCAACTGAGCAGATTGTCCTGGTTAACGAACGCATCCAAGCCACTTGCAAAAGGAAGGTACTAACCAAATTTAATCAAAATCGGCCCATTATTTTTTGAGTTATCGGTGTGATACATATATATATATATATATATATATATATATATATATATATATATATATATATATATATATATATATATATATATATATATATATATATATATATATTGTTACAAAGCACTTCAATAGACGTAGGTGCGGTGTTGCCACATCTCCAGAATTTCCCCAACATCTGAGAATTTTTGCACAATCTGGCAACACCGCCTCCCCACCCCCCCCCCCCCCCCCCCTGGGGGTGCCTGGGGTGACCCCCTTCAGGCGAAGTCTCAACCCTCTAGGACCAGAAATAACGAAGTTACCAACTTGTACCCCGTCGGAACGGATAACTGAGGTCTGCACATTCCGAACACCCTGTACATACACCCTGTATACGCAGAGACCACTTACACCCTGTATACGCAGAGAGATCTTATAGTACGAGAAATACCTCTTGTGTAACATAGGAGTGGTGACGACATTTGGATCATCCTGTATATACATCCCCCTGTATACACACGGGACCGATCTGTATTCACAGAACCTTCTAGTAAAAGAAGGTCCTGGAACGTTCTGGAATGGAATGCTCTAGAAAGGAGGGGAAGGTACGGCGAGTATATAAAAGCGGAAGCAAGCCAGCCCAAGTTAGTTCAGTTCAGTAAGAGAATGTGGTAGTGACTTGAAGAAGCAGTGTAAAGTGTTAAGAGAGTAGTGACTGTAGTACCAGATTAGTGACTTTTGTTGAGAGTAGTAATTGTAAGGCCAGTAAATGAAGTGTTTTGTGAGAGAGACATTCTAGAAATTTTATTGTATCCATATTTAGAGTGTAAATAAAGTTGTTTTGTTAAAATTAAAAGTCTCACTTATCCAGAACCCGGAGAAAACGTAACAATTTGGTGTCAGAAGTGGGATAAGTGAGTGAAGAAGTGGACAACTAAGCTAGCTGTAAATGGTAAACACTAGATCGACTGACTACGACAAGATGGCTGAAATCAAAGAGTTGATGGACTTACTGAAGAGGCAACACGAAGAAGACGAACGACGGCGGCAAGAAGATAAAGAAGACCTCAAGAAGCAACGCGAAGAAGATAAAGAAGACCTCAAGAGGCAATGCGAAGAAGACGAACAACGGCGAGAAGAAGATGAAAGAATACGGCGCGAAGAAGACGAGAGAAGACGACAAGAGGAGGAACAGAGGCGTCTTGAAGATAAAGAAGAACTCAAGAAGCAACGCGAAGAAGACAAAGAAGACCTCCGAAGTATGTTCCACAATATGAGAGTTGATGTAAAAGAAGAAATTGAACAGATCAACGAACAAATAGAAAATGTGGACAAGAAAGTAGAAAATGTGGACAATAAAATAGAAAGTGTGGACAAGAAAGTAGAAAATGTGAACAGTAAAGTAGAAAATGTAACAGAAAATGTAAAGGATTGGAACAAACGATGGGAAGAAGTTGAAGGGTTGAAAGAACAAATGAAGATGATTATGAAAGGCACAGAAATGAGACGTAGAGAACTGACAGAACAGGTGATGGGCCAGACTGATAGAACTCAACCAAGAGGAGTTACTGGAATGTCCCCAGTTCAAAATCGGCGGGAAGAAGATATGCCAATCGTGCAGCAGCGTCATGGAACCTTGAAGCCGCCGACTTTTGACGGAGAAACATCGTGGCCCATGTACAGGAGGCAGTTTGAGGCGGCAGCTCTCAGCAATGGGTGGAGCGAACAACAGGCAGCAACTGCTCTAATTCTCTCGCTTCGAGGTAAAGCCCTAGAAATCCTCCAGAACATCCCGGAGTCGAAACAGCAAAACTACTTAACAGTGATACAGGCCCTAGATTTGAGATATGGTAACAAGTACATGAGCCAGGTCTACCAGACACAACTAAAGTCAAGGGTCCAGAAGCCGTATGAGACGCTGCAAGAATTTAGTGCCGAAGTGGAGAAACTTGTGCGACTGGCATATCCCCAAGCCCCAGAAGAATTTGTCAACCAGATCACCGTCCAGACCTTCATCGATGGGGTACTTGACAACGAGATGCAACAATCTTTGAGGCTCGGAAGGTTTAAAACACTTACAGACTGCGTCATTTATGGTTTGGAATTTGAAGCAGCCAAGAATGCATCTCAACCTCGCCGAAACAGGCTGCGCGAAGTGAAGGAGATAGAGGACCATGCAGACACGACAGAGGAACTAAGGCGAGAAATCAAGTTGATGAAGGAAGCCATAAGCAAGCTCACTGCAACGGTTGGAGCACGTAGGACGAAAGCAGATTGGTCAGACATAGAATGCTACAAGTGTGGTAGGAAAGGACACATAAGTAGGCAGTGCTTACAAACCCAACAGGTGGCTCGCAGAAGACAAGAATATACCAACAGGGAGCGCCATCAGGGAAAACGACCTGACGCCAGTGTAGGTGGGCGACACGTGGCATGCGAGACCCAAGGCCTCAAGGTCAGGGTCTCCACTATCCGACGCTACCGCGAGAGCCTCGTTATACCTGGCAGCATAGACGGAAGACAATGCAGTTTCACCATCGATACTGGTGCTACTAGATCCGTTGTACGTCCAGACATGTTGCCAAACAGGTCGGCACTCACGACCAACAAACAGCCTGTGTTGGAGACGGCAAAAGGAGATAGGATACCTGTGCATGGAGAGGCCACTGTTTCCATTAGGCTGGGCAGTACTGAGCTACAGGTAAGGGCTGTCGTCGCAGAAATCGTCGACGAATTTATTCTGGGCCTGGATTTAATGGAAGATTTCGATGTCCTGTCAGTAGACTTCCAGAATAAGATCTTGAAAATCGGTAACGAAGAGTTGTATTTATCTCCAACAGCAGGCGAAGCTAATCCCAGGGTGAGACTTATTGTCGACGAGGATACACGGATTCCTGGTAACAGTGAGAAGATTGTCAGAGCCAGACTAGAGAAGAAACTTGATGGTATGTCTGCTCTCATAGCGGAGCCCCTAAAAGATAGACATGATGGTGCCCTCGTCGCACGATGCTTAGTAGACCCGAAGAGGACAATACCCATAAGAGTGGCTAACGTGCAAACTAACAGGGTCACATTGAAGAAAGGTGAGGTTATCGCCATTTGCGAGCCCATTGACCGAGTGACGTTGTCAAGAAAGGTGACACCCACGGCATTAGACAGAAGACTGCCAGTAGAAATGGTAGAGCGGTTCAAGAATTCTTGGGGCCAATTGAACGACATGGAGATGGAAATGGCCCTGAAGTTCGTATTGGAGGAGGCCGATATTTTCGCTCAAGATAAAATCACAGGTCGTACGAGTCTAGTGCAACACAGAATTAATACTGGCGACGCAAGACCAATTAGACAGCCGCCGAGAAGACTGCCTTTTGCCAAGCAATCAGAAATCAAGGCGATGGTTAACGAAATGCTGGAAGATGGTGTGATTGAGGAGTCTAATAGTCCTTGGTCGTCCCCAGTAGTTTTGGTCACCAAGAAAGACGGCACTATGAGATTTTGCGTGGACTATAGGAAGCTGAATGATGTCACCAAGAAAGACAGTTATCCCCTGCCCCGGATCGACGACACTTTGAACACTTTGGCCGGATCAAAGTGGTTCTCTACATTAGACCTGAAAAGTGGCTACTGGCAAGTAGAACTCCATAAAGACGATAAGGAGAAGACTGCTTTTTCAACCGGGAATGGGTTGTACCAATTCAAGGTCATGCCATTCGGCTTATGTAATGCTCCTGCCACCTTCGAGCGACTAATGGAGTTAGTGCTGAGAGGACTTACATGGGAAACATGCCTGGTGTATCTCGACGATGTCATGGTGATTGGAAGGACTTTCGATGAACACCTGTCGAATCTGAAGCAGGTTTTCTCCAGGCTGAGAGGTGCCAATCTGCAACTCAATCCCAAGAAATGCGTCCTCTTCCAGAAGAAAGTGAATTTCCTCGGACATGTCGTTTCTGAGAAAGGGATAGAAACTGATCCAGGGAAAATAAAGGCAGTAAGAGACTGGCCTGTGCCGAAGAACAAACATGAGGTCAGAAGTTTTCTGGGACTTTGCAGCTACTACCGACGCTTTGTGAAGTACTTCAGCAGCATTGCGAAACCTCTGCATAGCCTGACTGAAAATAAGGTTGAGTTCATCTGGTCACCAGATTGCCAAGAGTCTTTTAGAGAACTCAAACATCGTCTTCTCACTGCTCCTATACTTGCTTATCCTCGGGACGAAGGACTGTTCATACTGGACACCGATGCTTCCCAGTATGGCATTGGGGCAGTACTCTCACAGCTCCAAGCCGGAGAAGAAGTTGTGATAGGCTACTTCAGCAAAACGTTCGGAAAAGCAGAAAGAAATTACTGTGTAACCCGGAAAGAACTGCTGGCAGTTGTAAGATCCATCGAACATTTCCACAGCTTCCTGTACGGAAGAACATTCCGCGTGAGGTCAGATCACTCTGCTCTGCAATGGCTTCTGAACTTTAGAAATCCCGAAGGACAGATAGCTCGATGGATAGAGAAACTGCAGAGCTACGACTTCCGGATTGAACATCGAAGAGGAAGAAGTCACGCCAATGCAGACAGCCTGTCAAGAAGACCATGTTCAGTGCATGAATGTAAATTTTGCGAGCGACAAGAGAACAAAGAGATCGACAAAGTAACTCATCAGATCAAACAACTGGTGGCAGGACAGGAGAATAACACCGATCTAGACGTAAATCTTGAATACATCAGAGACGCACAGAAGACAGATCCAGACTTGAAAAATATTAGAGAATGGCTACAAAAGGGGAAAAGACCTGAGTGGCACGATGTGTCCCGGTTTGGGGCGGAGGTTAAAGGCTACTGGCTACAATGGGACTCATTGTGTCTAAAGAATGACATGATCACTCGAAAATGGGAAACTGCCGATGGTAGAGACTGTATATACCAGACCGTTGTGCCAAGTGAGTGCATAAGCAGTGTTCTTCAAGAGTTACACAATAGTAGAAGTGGAGGCCACTTTGGGGTCAACAGGACTCTTGTCAGAGTGAGAGACCGCTTCTATTGGATAAACTGCCGAAGAAGCGTGGAAGAATGGTGCAAAAGGTGTGACCAATGTGCTTCAAAGAAAGGACCAAAGACCCGATCCAGAGGAAAAATGATGCAGTACATCTCAGGTACACCGTGGGAGAGAGTTGCCGTAGACATCGCAGGACCTTTTCCCATCACAGAGTCTGGGAACAGATACATAATGGTGGCGATGGACTACTTCTCGAAATGGCCTGAAGTTGCGCCGATCCCCAACCAAGAGGCAACGACCGTAGCAGAAGCCCTGATGGAAAATGTCATATCACGGCATGGCGTACCCTTGGAGATTCACACCGACCAGGGCCGGAATTTCGAATCAGAGGTCTGGAAGAGCCTAATGGACTTGCTAGGCATAAAGAAAACGAGAACAACGCCACTCCACCCTCAATCAGACGGCATGGTAGAACGGCATAACAGGACCATCAATCAGTATCTTGCTATGTTTGTCGACGAGAATCAGAGAACCTGGGACAAGTTGATACCTCTGTTCCTCCTAGCTTACAGAAGCTCTCAGCATGAATCTACCGGCTACACTCCATCCATGATGTTGACCGGCAGAGAGATGCGGTTACCAATCGACATGACGAGACCACCACCGAACGAGGACATAGCGGACCTAGCTACGTTACCTGAGTATGTTGCCGACCTAGAAGGAAAACTGCGCACTATACACAGATGTGTCAGAGATAGGCTCCTCTTAAGCAGTGACCGGATGAAGATGCGCTTGGATCGCAGAGCAACACCCCATACATTCAAGGAAGGTGATGCAGTGTGGCTGTACCAACCAACAAGGAGAAAGGGCCTCAGTCCCAAACTTCAGAAGCCATGGGAAGGGCCATACTTGGTGACTAAGAAAATTAACGACCTAGTCTACAGAATCCAGCTGTCTCCAAGAACTAAACCCAAAGTTGTTCACATAGAGAGGTTGAGTCCCTATCGGGGCAACGAACCCCCAAGTTGGCGGCCGGTAAATACTGTTCGGGACGAACAGTCTTAAGGAGGGGGGCAGTGTTACAAAGCACTTCAATAGACGTAGGTGCGGTGTTGCCACATCTCCAGAATTTCCCCAACATCTGGGAATTTTTGCACAATCTGGCAACACCGCCTCCCCACCCCCCCCCCTGGGGGTGCCTGGGGTGACCCCCCTCAGGCGAAGTCTCAACCCTCTAGGACCAGAAATAACGAAGTTACCAACTTGTACCCCGTCGGAACGGATAACTGAGGTCTGCACATTCCGAACACCCTGTACATACACCCTGTATACGCAGAGACCACTTACACCCTGTATACGCAGAGAGATCTTATAGTACGAGAAATACCTCTTGTGTAACATAGGAGTGGTGACGACATTTGGATCATCCTGTATATACATCCCCCTGTATACACACGGGACCGATCTGTATTCACAGAACCTTCTAGTAAAAGAAGGTCCTGGAACGTTCTGGAATGGAATGCTCTAGAAAGGAGGGGAAGGTACGGCGAGTATATAAAAGCGGAAGCAAGCCAGCCCAAGTTAGTTCAGTTCAGTAAGAGAATGTGGTAGTGACTTGAAGAAGCAGTGTAAAGTGTTAAGAGAGTAGTGACTGTAGTACCAGATTAGTGACTTTTGTTGAGAGTAGTAATTGTAAGGCCAGTAAATGAAGTGTTTTGTGAGAGAGACATTCTAGAAATTTTATTGTATCCATATTTAGAGTGTAAATAAAGTTGTTTTGTTAAAATTAAAAGTCTCACTTATCCAGAACCCGGAGAAAACGTAACAATATATATATATATATATATATATATATATATATATATATATATATATATATATATATATATATATATATACATATACATATATATATATATATATATATATATATATATATATATATATATATATATATATATATATATATAAATTGAAATCAACCCCGGATATGTGTTCTCGTGGGCCTAACTAGTGCTAATTTGAAGAAATTTTTTCAAAATTCAAAGTCGAGATCTCCTCATTGGTGAATTTTTTTAAAAGAAAATTCACTAAAAGTCTGGACGCAGCAAGTGCGAATTTTTTTTAAAATCTTTTTAATGGCAAATATGTTTTGTTTTAACAGAAGGACATTTAGTTAGCAGTATAACCTATATAGTACTAATAATGTACCACGTTTCATTATAAAAGCTTTGTTGTTTAAAAAAGTACAAACATTTCCAAAAATAAACTTAAAAAGTTCCAGAAAAAACTGGGCCGATTGTCCTGGCCAACGCACCTCTTCAAGCTATTTACCCACATGCCAAGATATAATAATTATTCAAAAAGCCTGGACGCCGCAAGTGCGTTATGGTAGTGAATTTTCATAGAAATGATCTGGCACAAAATATTTTATTATAACTTTTTTTTTCTTGTAACATAGAATTCTAAATTTTGGTGTATAGTTTACTTTTTATATCGTAAACCTACCTACCAAATTTGGTTATCATAGATTATTTATTTTTTAAGATAAAAAAATTTTTTCAAATGAAAACTCAAAATTTTCCAGTAAAACCTCGTCCGATTTTTCTGATTAACGAACTAATCAAATCTATTTACAAAAGGAAGGTACATGCCAAATTTTATCAAAATCGGCCCATTATTCTTTGAGATAAAATTTTTTTTCGAATGAAAACCCAAAATTTTCCCAGAAAACATAGTCCGATTTTTCTGACTAACAAACTTGTCAAAGACATTTACAAAAAGAAGGTACATGCCAAATTTTATTAAAATCGGCTTATTACTTTTTGAGATAAAAATTTTTTTCGAATCAAAACTCAAAATTTTTCCGGAAAACCTCGTCCGATTTTCCTGACTAACGAACTTATCCAAGCCATTTACAAAAGAAAGGTACGTGCCAAATGTTATCAAAATCGGCCTATTATTTTTTGAGTTATCGGTGTGATACATATATATATATATATATATATATATATATATATATATATATATATATATATATATATATATATATATATATAAACATATAAAAATTGAAACTGGCCCCGGATATGGGTTCTAGGAGTCCTAGTTCGCACTCGTTTGCAAAAATTTTTTCAAAATTCAAAAGTCGGGATCTCCCCATTAGTGAATTTTTTCTACGAAAATTCACTAAAAAACAGCTTTAGGACCAAAACTGAAAAAAAAATTGTATGAAAATTTACAAACAATTTCGTTTACAAAAATTCACTATTTTTTTACAGAAATTGCCTTGAGTAATGTTACACTAAATATATTTAGTTTAAACATACCAAAAAAATCTTACACAAAATGATTTCTACGGAAACACTAACAAGATTTCTGCGAAAACTTTTCAAATTCAGTCCCTATTTGGGAGTGCCTGTATACGGCAGCTCGCATTTTTCGACGAGTAATACAAACAAAACGCTCTCTGAATCCGTCATTTACATGGGATTCCGCTATCTATTGCTGAAATGCAGTATCACAATTTTTGTGATATGTGCCAAAAACGTGAAAAATTGCAAAACAATTAAAATAACTCAAAAACGATGAACGATATCATTTTTTCTTTTCGTTAAAAACTTGCATTATAATTCGATAGAAAATACAAAAATGTAATAACATAAGGGGTGTTCTGAAAAAGAAAGTGTGTATCACCAACGAGTTATGGGCCACCTGTGATTGTCACAAGAGGTTTATAAGATGCAGCTCGAGACATCCTATAATTAACGTATATCATTTTTCCTCATACCTTGTATAATAACGGATATATTGAGATTTTATGTAGAAATACGTCGGCCTGTATATATGTAAACATACAAAAACTTAAACTGGCCCCGTATATGGGTTTTAGGGGTTCCAATTCGCGCTCATTTGAAGAAATCCTTTTGAATTCATAAGTCGCGGTCTTCTCAATAACAAAATTTTTCTAGGAAAATTTGCTAAAATATAGACTATTAAACCATAAACTCTATAGCTGAACCTACCGCCAAAGCATTTTAGTAAAATTAAAGACAATGATGGTTGAAGCTGAAACTTAAGGCTTTGTAAAACCACTTATTATGACATTTTTTTCTACATAATCCGTATTTGTTTCAGATTCGTTGTCTGAAAATTGCAAATTTTGACATTTCAAATAGCGACTGACCTTTTAAGAAGAAATATTATACAATTTTAAAAATAATTTGCCTGCTACTTCTTGACCTTCTTGTGTCGAGAAAACTTAACCGTTGTATGTAATATCCAAATGGTTCTGTCAATTACACAAAATATTTTGTTCTTGTGCTTTCCTCTGATCACCAGTGGCATCCAAATCTTATAACTTTTTTTTCTCTTTAAACTTAGAGATCTCAATTTTGGCATGTAGTCAAGTTTCCTAGTAGGAACGTATATGCCAAACTTGGTTAACATAGCTCTGTTATTTTCGGAGATACAAAAGTTTTCCGAAAGAAAAGCCAAAAATTTTCCGGAAAAACTGGTCAGAGTTTCCTGGCTAATGAACTTATCCAATCCACTTACAAGAGAAAGGTACGTACCAAATTTCATCCAAATCGGCCCATTATTTCATTATTTTTTGAGTGATCGGTACGACATATATATATATATATATATATATATATATATATATATATATATATATATATATATATATATATATATATATATATATATATATATATATATATATATATATATATAAGCACAGATCCCCTCATTATATTTCCATTTTACGAAAAATTCGCTAAAATGAGGCGATGCAATATAAGTATTAATTAAAATGAATTTGCTTTATAGAAAGTACTGAGTTTTAAGAAAGGTAAAATTAGCTATTACTTACCCCCGTTACCAGTAAAAACAAGGAACCATCATCCGTCCAGAAAAAACAACCACTACCATTAGTCTTTAAGATAAATAAGATGCACAACACTGCAGCTATCTGAAACTACACTACGATAAATAAACGAAACTTTACATTTTGGTGGGTTTCTCCTAAATAATTATAAGTAAACATTACCAAACACCTATGAATAAGTAAAAATTTTAAATATATGTCATAAGTTATAACCACTAGATACACACATCTTTAAAAATAATGCAAGAATGAACAAGCATTCTACTTATCTCTGCAAAAAAACTGATTCCGATAAGAAATAAATTACCTTACCCACAATTTCTTTAAAACTGCAATCAGATAACGTGTAAGATAAACGTTGCCAAATACTAATAAAACAAATGAGTTTGGATTTATATAATATTAATAATTACAACACTGGTCGACAAAATATGGTATAAATTAATTATTTCTAATAAAATAAATATTTAGTAAAAGTTCTTGGACAGGGTATTCTTTTAAATTGCTCTTTTTCGCGTTTTGACGAATTTTTCGTAAAACGAAATGGATAAGTTCGTTAGCCAGGAAAAATCGGACCAGTTTTTTCCGGGAAAATTTTGGGTTTTCTTTTGGAAAATTTTTGTATCTCCGAAAATAAGAGAGTTATGACAACCAAATTTGGCATATACGTTCCTACTATCAAACTTACCCCACATACCGAAATTCAGATCTCTAAGTTAAAATAAAAAAAGCTATAGGCAATTAAAAAAAAATTGGGTGCCACCGGTGATCAGAGGAAAGGACAAGAACAAAGTATTTTGTGTGATTAACAAAACCAATTGGATATTACATACAACGGTTAAGTTTTCTTGGTGCAAAAAATCAAGTAGCAGAAAAAATATTTCGAAGATCTTATAATGTTTCTTCTCAAAACGTCAAAGTCGCAATTTAAAACGTAAAAATTTGCAATTTTCAAACAACGAATCTGAAACAAATACGGATTATGTAGAAGAAAGGTCGTAATAAGTGTGTTTTACGAAGTCTTAAAAGCTTTAGCTTCACCTTCATTATACTAAAATATTTTCGAAAAATCCATTTTAAATACACCCTGCTTCTGACGCTTTGACAGTAGTTTAAGCTATAGAGTTTATGGTTTAATAGTTTATATTTTAGCAAATTTTCGTAAAAAAATTCGTTATTGAGAAGACCGCGACATGAATTTTAAAAATATTTCTTCAACTGAGCGCGAACTAGAACCCCTAAAACCCATATACGGGGTCAGTTTCAGTTTTTGTCTATTTACGCACATACAGGGTGACGCCTTTCTACGGTAAAGCTCAATATATCCGTTATTAAACAAGACATGAGAAAAAATTATGCACGTTACATATTGGGGGTCTCGAGCTGCACCTTACAGACCTATTTTGATAATCACAGGTGGCCCATAAGTCGTTGGTGATACACGCTTTCTTTTTTTAATAGAACTTATGTTATTGCATTTTTGTATTTTCCATCGAATTATAATGCATGTTTGTAAGGAAAAAAAATGATATCGTACATTTTTTTGAGTTATTTTAATTGTTTTGCGATTTTTTTTAATTTCAACAACACACCACGAGCGCTTACAGCCTAAATACTATCGTACCGTGGGTGTTGACAAGGAGGAAAGACGCAGCTTGTTAATTCTGGACTTGAAGATTTGGAGGTTCGGAGGAGAAGGAAAAACATGTGCCGGCAAGGAATTCCACAACTTGGAAGTCCTCGGGACAAAAGAGCGGGCATAATAAGATGTTCTAAGTCTGGTGACCTGGACAGTAAAAGGGTGCATTCGCTCTGTTCCCCTGGTAGATCTGTTGGGGGCAGCAGGTGGGGGAATTATGGAGGAAAGCTCCTCTGAGCAGTGCCCGTGCAGATATCTATAAAAGAGAGAGAGGTCGCCAACGGCACGTCGGTGGGCAAGGGATGGCAGCCTTTGGGTGAGGGTAGGGTCACCGATGAGACGTATAGCTATCTTTTGAATGGAGTCCAGGGTAGCGAGTGTAGAAGCGGCAGCGGCACCCCAGATGTGGAAGCAGTATTCGAGGTTTGGCCTTATTTGTGAAGTATATAAGGTATAGAGATTGCCTGGTGAAAAGTATTTGCGAGTCCGGAAGAGGAAACCTAATTTCTTAGCAGCCGCTTCTGCAATTGATGTGACATGTTGGTGCCAATTAAGATTTCGATCCACAGAAATGCCAACAAGAGAAAAGGACTCATTATTTTGAATAACTTGGTTGTTCATTGTGATTGGGTCTAGGGCTGGTGTATCACTTGTGAGAAAGAAAGCAAGACTTAGTTTTGGTGGGGTTGAATTGTACAAGATTTCTACTTCCCAAGTCTAATATTTTTTGGAGATCCACAGAGACAGAACGCTCCATGAGTCTGCGATCCTCATCTAATTGGGCTAAAGAGACAAGCTTAGAATATTGTATATTTGAATGGAGGGTGCTGTCATCCGCGTAGCTGTGAACTGGGTTGGATGTGCTAGAGAGGAGGTCATTGATGTGGAGAAGAAACAAAGTAGGGGCTAAAGCTGAACCTTGAGAAACTCCTGCATTAATTGGATACAGTTTAGAGGAATGGCCATCCACAACAACAGATATGCTCCTGTTGGAGAGCAAATTTGCTGTCCACATACGGAGTTTTGGTGGTAGGCCATAGGCCGGAAGTTTATTGAGCAGCGCTGCGTGCCAGACCTGGTCGAATGCTTTGGATATGTCTAGACCAACAATCTGGGATTCACCGTGTTGTTCCATGGACTTGTTCCAAGAATGGGTGACAAAGGAAAGGAGGTCGCCGGTCGATCTGCGCTGACGGAATCCATACTGCCTGTCGTGGATTAGACTGTGTTTTTCAAGAAATTTTAGTAATTCGGTGTTTATATACTTTTCCATCACTTTAGAGACGACTGAAAGGAGAGAAATAGGCCTGTAGTTGCTGGGAAGCGCTTTGGATCCTTTCTTGGGGATGGGTTGTACTCGAGCAGTTTTCCAGTTACTAGGGAATATGCCTTTATTATAAGATATCTGAAACAGACGAGTCAGGACAGGAGCAAGCTCTGGTGCGCATTCCTTGAGAACAATTGCTGGGATCTCGTCAAGGCCAGAGGCTTTCCTCTGGTATTAAGAGAAGAGAGCATCTTTCGTACCTTTTTAGTTTTGAAAATTATATCCGTCATTTTATGCGTGACATTGGGGACTGTTGGTGGTTGAACATTTGGAGGTGGGTTGAGAGTAGAATTGCCTGCGAACAACGAAGCAAAAAGTTCAGCCTTGCCCAGGGCGGTAGAAACAATTTCGTCCCCTGAGACAAGAGGTGGGAACGTGCTTTTGCAGAAATTATTCCCAATAGATTTAGCAAGAATCCAGAAGGGTTTGCCGCCGTTGGAGCTTAAGAGGACTTTATTTTTGATGTAGTTATTAAACGAGTTTTTTGCCTCAGAAAGAATGCGGACATAGCGGTTTCTTGCGTCATTAAATGCTTGACGATTTTCTTGACTGGGATTGTGTAGAAGCGTTTTGTGAGCTTTGACCTTTTCAAGTCTGGCCTTGTCACAGGATTTAGAGAACCAGGGCTTTTGAGTGGCTGAAGAGGTTTTCTGTGTACGTGGGATAAATAATTCCATGCCAGCTTGGATAATTTCGGTGACGTTTTGTGAGATATCAGAGGGGTCAGAATAAGAGAAGCAGACAGACGCCCATGGAAATGAGGAAAAGTAATCCCGCATTTCGTTCCAGTTTGCGGAGTTGTAGTGCCAAACGATACGTGGGTGTGATGACTGTGTGACCTCGGGTTGCATTGCGCAGGAAGCAGTGACCATGCCGTGGTCTGAGCGACCAAGGGGGGCGGTGACTGATATCTTATAGCATTCAGGTTGTGTAGTAAGAAGGAGATCCAAGGGATTTGAGCTGTGTGTTGGGATACGAGGAAAGTAAGTAGGTTGCTGAACCATATTGGCTAAATAATTGCTGACTGCAAAGGCCTCCGCTGCTCTCCCTTGTGGATCGGTTTTTGAAGATCCTAGCCATTCCTTATTATGAACATTGAAGTCACCAAGAATAGTGACCTCGGAGTAAGGATATTCAGAAATCAGATAGTCGGTTTTTTCAGAAAGGTAGTCAAAAAGCTGGACAAAGTTGTTGTCAGAAGGTGACCGGTAAATGCAACATATGAATTTAGTTGCAGCCCTGAGAGAGACTTTTATCCATAGTATGTCTTTTCTTCCAGCTTCTAAATTGGGAAGTCTGGTGCAGGGTAGATTGCAATCTAAAGGAAGTAAGGAGCTCATACCCCGGGAAATTGAGGTGATTAGTGGCTGTTTTGGCACTGATTTGGGGTTCGGTGAGGAAGAGGAGTTGGGGCCTGTTAGCCTGGAGGAAATGGTGGACGGAGTTCAGGTTAGAATTTAGGCGACATATATTCGAAAAGGATATGTTAAATCTTGATGTTGGCGCCCCCTGTACACCCCTCTCCGGGATATCCGAATGGAGGGGTATTTTGCCTCCGGAATATTTTGTACAAGGAGGAGCCATCATCATTTTTGCTTATAAGGGAAACCGACTCATACACCAGAACCGGTGGTACCTCCTCGGGCGTGAAAAAATCCTTTACTATTACGTAAAGGAAAATTCCACTACCACCTGCAATTTTTGACGTTTTTGGCACATATCACTAACACATATCACAAATTGTGATACGGCGTTTCACCAATAGATAGCGGAGCCCCCTGGAATTGGCGCATTCGGAGAGATTTTTGTTTGTATACTCGTCGAAAAAATCAAGCTGCCGTATGTATAGGCACTCTCAAATAGTGACTGAATTTGAAAAGTTTTCCCATAAATCTTATTAGTGTTTCCGTAGAAATCATTTTTTGTAAGATTTTTGTGATATGTTGGTAATTAATAATAAATTGTTAGTAAGTTATTGTAAAAAAAATTGTCGAATCTTTGTGAAAAATATGAATTAGTGTAACATTACTGAAGGAAACTTCTGTAAAAAAAAATATGAATTTTCGTAAAAGAAAATTTGGCAAATTTTCATTTTTTTTGTTTGTAATTTGTTCCTAAAGCTCTTTGTGAATAATTGTATCTTGCCAGGTGTGTAAATAGCTTGAAGAGGTTGGTTGGCCAGGGAAATCGGACCAGTTTTTTCTGGAACTTTTTAAGTTTATTTTTCGAATATGTTTGTACTTTTTGAAACCACAATGCTATTTTAATGAAATATAGTACATTGTTAGTACTATATAGGTTATACTGCTAACCAAATGTCCTTCTTTTCCATTAAAAATCTTTTTACGAAAATTCGCCACCATAACGCACTTGCTGCGTCCAAACTTTTTGTGCTTTATTTTTGGAATTAATCATTACAGTCATGGCATCCTCGAAAAACTTTTAATTGGAACTCAGATCATCATTACAGCCTTAACGCGAAGGCGCCCTGTCGTCTTAATATTACATACATACACACACACATGTATATATATATATATATATATATATATATATATATATATATATATATATATATATATATATATATATATATATATATATATATATATATATATTACACCAGTTTTCCGGGAACATTTTGGGTTTTCTTTCGGACATTTTTTGTATCTCAGAAAATAAGAAAATTATGGCAACAAAATTTGGTACGCAGGTTTGTATAATAAAAGTCTGGACGCAGCAAGTGTATTATGACAGTGAATTTTCATAAAAATATTTTTAAGAATTACATAAAAAGCTTTTTTTTAATGAGAGAAGGCATTAAATTTGGTTACCAGTATAACCTACATAGTAGCAAAAATGTACCACATTTTATCAAAATAAAGTGTTTGAAAAAGTGCCAACTTAACAAATAATATAAATGAAAGCATATCTGAAGGCGTCATTGTCATGGGATATACTATATACCAAAATTTAGATCTCTAAGTTCGAAGAAAAATAAGAAATTATAGGCATTTAAAAATAATGGGTGCCACTGATGACCAGAGAAAGCCATAAAACCAAAATATTGTGTCTGGATAGCAAAACTCATTGTATATTACCGACTAAGCTTAAGTTTTTTGGCGGAAAATGATTAAGAAACATCAGAAAAATCACTTTGAAAACTTTATAGTTTTCGTTCTTAAAACCTGAAAGTCGCGACTTAAAACGTCAAAATCGGCAACATTTCGACAGAGAAGATGAAACAAGTGCGGGTTATGTAGAGAAAATGTCGCAAGAAACTTTGCAAAGCCTTAAATTTCAACTTCAACATCATTGTTGTCCATTTTACTAAAATATTTGCAGAAAATTCAAATAGACCATTTCTTTGACGCTTTGGCAGTAGTTTTACTAAGTTTATGGTTTAACAGTCTATAAAATTTAGTGAATTTTTGTAGAAAAAAATTGGCTAATGAAAACCCGCGACTCTAAAATTTTCAAAAGATTTCTTTAAATAAGCATATTCGAAGAGCTTTGAGTTGTATTTTTTCTAACTCCTTTAATATTACCTTTCGATGTTGCTCTATACGTAATACATCCGTAATCTAATAATGCTCGTATATAGTTTTTATAGAACAATAGTGCAGTAATAACATCCGCTCCCCAGTCGTGCCCTTTTGTTGCTCCAAGTAAATTAAAACCTGTCTCGCATTTTATTTTAATATGTTCGGTCCACAATACAGTTTCTTGTCTGTCACAAGTCTGAGATATTTAAAGGACTGAACGATCTTAAACACGTTCGAATTGGTAGATATCTGTTCGGGTGAGTTGTTGCGATGTCTGGTAAGAATCATAGCTACAGTCTTATCTACACTAATTTGAAAATATTTTTCATCCACCCATTGCTGAAGGACGTGAATTATGTATTTAAGTTGGGGTATACAGTGCTCATATGTGAGCTGTGAAGTGTAGATACAGAAATCGTTTGCGTATTGGATAGACTTGATGTTGCTATGCCATAAGTCATGAAGTTTTTTTTTTTTTGAAACGTTGAAGAGAAGAGGGCTCAATTTTGAACCTTGAGGCAGACCTTGTCTAGCAATTCTGGGTCCATGTAATTTGTTGTGGCTGTCCCTGACATGCAGTTTTCTTTCATCATATGTATTACATTTGCTGCTACATTTTTGATAGTCCGGAATCGACTAAACCTTGGAAGAAAAAAGAATAGCTCACTGCATCATACGCTCTTTGGAAATATACAAAAAGCCACACTGTATATCGATTTTCACACATAGAGCACTGGATGTCCGTTACAAATTCTCCAGTTGCATCC
Source organism: Tillus elongatus (assembly GCA_964006375.1). NCBI lineage: Eukaryota > Metazoa > Arthropoda > Insecta > Coleoptera > Cleridae > Tillus > Tillus elongatus. The sequence goes on along the minus strand of OZ023262.1, from coordinate 245,527,574 downwards.
ATTGTGCCCAGACCCCCTCAGAAACCATAATGAGATACAGAAAATTGTTGTTTGTGTTGAAAGTAATATCCTAGCCTGCTATTTATCAACTGTCACAGCGAACAGTCTGGAATAGCATTTCTAGAAGAGAACAGAAGTGACAGGTGCAGAATAGTGTAGAAGATCTAGAATCTCCATGGACAGTATAAATAGACGAGCGGTGTGCAGAGTAAGTTAGTTTAGTATTAAGTCGTGTGATGCAGAATAGTGATCATAGAGTAATAAGCGAGTTAGCAGTAAGTGTTGGTGTTTAAGAAGCGATCATAGAAGGCTAATAGTAGAATATAGTTCTATGGACATTTAATAATAGAGAGAAATATTTTAGTTGATACTGGTGTTGGAAAATAGTTTGTAATAATAGATTAGTAGTTTCAAAAGCTGTGTTTTGTTAATCAACAAATCCAGAACCCCGTAGAACGTAACAACTGGTGTCAGAAGTGGGATTTTCAAGCTGCTAGTGGAAATATTTTCCAGAATATTCGTTGAGTAACGTGAAAGCTTCTAGAATTTCTGGAAGATCAGTGTCAGCAGTGATTCATAACTGGGTGTGTTCTTGAAACAGAATAAACTGTGTACCGGCTTTAAGTACGTCTATGCCTAAGGCACGTAGAGCAACAACCAATATGGACGCCCAGCTATTGGAATTGATTAAAGAAATGAAATAAGAGGCCAGAAAAAGAGATGAAGAAGCCAAAGAAGAAATGAGAAAAAGAGACGAAGAAGCCAGAAAAAGAGATAAAGAAGCCAGAAAAAGAGACGAAAAAGCCAAAGAAAAATGAGAAAAAGAGGTGAAGAGGCCAGAAGAAGAGACCAAGAAGCTAAAGAAGAATCCAGAAAAAGATGAAGAAGCTGGAAAAAGAGACAAAGAAGTCAAAGAAGAAATGAGAAAAGGAGATGAAGAGGCCAGGAAAAGAGACGAAGAAGCCAAAGAAGAAATGAGAAAAAGAGATGAAGAAACAAAGACAATTATACAGGAACAAACCAGCAGAATTGAAAATATTACTTTGTGTGTCGACGAACGTATGCAGCAGGTAAAAGACGACATCTTCCAGCAAGTAGAAAGCAGAGTAAGGGGTATCAGCGACGATGTACATGACAAGCTGACAGAAGTACAACAGAAAGTGCATTCACTAGAAAAGAACTATAATACCCTAGTCAAGAGAAACATCAGACACGAAGATAGCCACGTAAGAATTAAGGTTCCCACATTTGTTGGCTCAGTCCCATGGGGTATTTATCTACGCCAGTTCGAAGCCGCTGCTATAGCAAATTGTGGATCTCAGAGGAGATGCTCTAGATGTGCTCTAAGGTATTCCCAGGCAAGAACCGTTGAGTTTTGACAGCATTAAACATCAATTAGATATGAGGTTTGGCGACCAGCATTTACAACAGCTGTATCGATTGCAGTTGAAAAATCGTTGTCAGAAATCAGGCGAAAGTCTCCAACATCTCCACGCCGACGTTGTCAGACTGACACGATTAGTCTACCCCATAGCTCCAACAGAGTTTTCAAACCAGCTCTCGCTACAAACCTTCATTGACGGCATCAGAGATACCAACAGGCGCTAAGGATGGCGAGACACAAAAACTCGAACGATGGTTTGGCACATTCCTTGGAGTTTGAAGCGGCAAAGCAAACGTCGGAAAGTCATGTGAAAGTTCGCAGTCTCCAGGTCCAAGAAGAAAATAAAACAGATTCATCCAAGGTCATGCAGCTACTATAGAAAAATAACAGAACAAATAAGGCCTATGTCTCATGAACACCCAATAAGAGCTCACCGTGCAAACGCGTTGCGCTGTTGGAACTGCGGCAAGGTGGGACATATAGGAAGCCAATGTTGGGCTCTAAGAGTACGCCTAAGGGAAAAGTGAAGCTAAGGCCGGTTAACATTTCTCAGGTTAGCGATTCCGGCAGCGTTCTCGTCGTAGACGGATACGTAAGCGGTAATAAGACCCAGATGGTCGTCGATACAGGCGCACCTAGGACGATTATTCGCCGCGACATGGTTCCAAGATGGCGAGTAAGAGAACCAGACAGAGTGTACAGAGTAAATGCAGCCGGTGGTGATCGGATCCACGTATTTGGCGAAACTGACGTCGAGCTGCAAATTGGGACATGGAAGGCAAAGCAGAGAGCCATAGTCGCCGCCATATCAGACCCGGTTATAATTGGCTTGGATATACTTCAGGGTCAGTGCGCTAAACTTGATCTTGGTGCTAACATCCTGACTATCGGCGGTGAAGAAATAATAATGTCGCCTGGCAGTAACCTGGTAGTGTGGAAAATCACCATAGAGGAAAATAGCAACGCCTGCCGTGAAAGTGCCATTCCAGTGAAGAGAGCTGAGAAAGGAAGAGACGACCCAGTTACTCAGCCAGAAGCAAGTGGAGAAGAAAGTATGAGAGAAGTACAAGACGAAGGGTGCAAAGACCACGTAAATGTGAAGCCAACCCAGAAAAAGGTCAGTAAACACATTTGTCGGAACAGAGCCGATGTCGACAGGATGAATAGAGCCCGCAGAGATATTTATGCAAGTAGAAACATCAGAGCAACAGCAACTACACGGAATAACCAGTACCACCTAAGGACTTAGCTTGAAGAAAGCTCCGACATATTGATGAGAAGGAAAACCATCCCTCTGCGGTCGAAATGTATATACGAATAGAAAGCGACCGCATGAAGACCCGCTATGACGGGCCACCTAATTCAGCTGGTTTTAAAGAAGAAGATCGGGTGTTGTTCTACAATCCAGTACGACGCAAGGGAAGGTCACCGAAACTACAGAAATTATGGGAAGGTCCTTATAAGGTGGTCAAAAGGATCAATGACGTTTTCTATCGCATTCAGAGGAGCCCGAAGAGCAAGATGAAGGTGGTCCACATGCACAGACTTACGCCATACCAAGAAATGTCAGAATTCGACCGGGACGATCGAATCTAAGAGGGGGCAGTGTCACAGCGAACCATCTGGAATGGTATTTCTAGAAGAGACCAGAAGTGACAGGTGTCGAATAGTGTAGATCTAGAATCTCTATGGACAGTATAAATAGACGAGCGGTGCGCAGAGTAACTGAGTTCAGTATTAAGTTGTGTGGTGCAGAATAGTGATCATAGAGTATTAAGCGAGTTAGCAGTAAGTGTTGGTGTTTAAAAAGCGATCATAGATAGCGAATAGTGGAATATAGTTCTATGGACATTTAATAATAGAGAGAAATATTTTAGTTGATACTGGTGTCGGAAAATAGTTTGTAATAATAGATTAGTAGTTTAGAAAGCTGTGTTTTGTTAATCAACAAATCCAGAATTTTTTCTGCGAAAATTAGTTAAAAATTATAGACCGTTAAACCATAAACTTAACTAAAACTACCGCTAAGGCATCAAAGAAAGGGTCGATTTGAAATGAATTTTCTAGAAATATGTTATTAAAAAGAAGGACTATGACGGTTGAAGCTGAAACTCAAAAGTTTGCAGAACACTCTTCTTGCGACATTTTCTTTACATAATCCGTATTTGTTTCAGGTTATTTGCCTATATGTTGCCAATCTTGACGTTTCAAATCGCAACTTTGACGTTTTAAGAAAAATGCCAAATTGTTTTTCTTTAAACTTACAGACCTAAATTTTGGTACATGGTTCACCCTTTAAAATACAGACCCGCGTACCAGTTTTTGCTGCCCTTACTTTGCTATTTCCGGATATAATTTTTTTCCAAAAGAAAGCACAAAATTTTCCGGGGAAACCTGGGCCGATGTTTCTTGCTAACGAACCTATCCAAGCCACTAGCAAAAGAAAGGTACTCAGACAATTTGATCAAAATCGGCCAATTATTTTTATTTTTTGAGTGATCTGTGATATATATATATATATATATATATATATATATATATATATATATATATATATATATATATATATATATATGTATATATATATATATATATATATATATATATATATATATATATATATATATATATATATATATATATATATATATATATATATATATATATATATATATATATATAAACGTATAAAAATTGAAACTGACCCTGGATATGGGTTCTAGGGGGCCTACCTTGGGCTCATTTGAAGAATTTTTTTTCAAAACTCAAAGGTCGGGATCTGCTCATTAGTGATTTTTATTTAATTCACTAAAAGGTAAACTGGGTAGATTTTAAGATTTTTACAAGCAACATTTAAATTACTTGTATTTTTTGATACAACTTGTAGTGGCAAAATTTTCCGGTTATCTCAGGACACAAAACAATGAAAAGTCAAGCAGGTAAACCAAGTGAAAATTTTGGCAATCAACATTTAAACATCATGTGCTCGAAGACGTGTATTATAATAAACTTTATTGGCCACAAATTGCACAGCCCGGTGTTTGATTAAAAAAAAAGAAAATTTGTATCACCAACAACTTATGGGCCACCCTGTGATTGTAGAAATAATTTTTTAAGATGTAGCTCAAGACACCCTATAATTAATATATACAATTTTTTTTCATATCTTGTATAATAACAGATATATTGAGCTTTATTGATTTTTTTACGAAAATTCTACAAAAATTATATACCATTCAACGATAAACTCTATAGCTAAGACTACTGCCAAGCGTCAGAGAAGGGGTCTATTTGAAATGAATTTTCTGGAAATATTTTATTAAAATGAAGGACAATGACGGTTGAAACTAAGACTTCAGGGCTTGTAAAACATTCTTCTTGAGACATTTTATTTCCATAGCCCGTATTAGATTCAAGTTATCTTCCCAAATGTTGCCAATTTTGACGTTTAAATCGCAACTTTGACGTTTTGTGGAAAACCCCAATTTATTTTTCTTTAAATGCCTATAACTTTTTTGTCCTACAAAGCTAAGTTTTGGTAGGTAGCTTGCACATAAGGATGTAAATCCGCGTACTTAATTTGGTTGTGCTTACTTTGTTAATTCCGGAGATATAATTTTTTTTCGAAAGAAAACATAAAATTTTCCGGGAAAACCTGGACCGATTTTCCTGGCCAACGAACTTATCCAAGCCATTTGCAAAAGGAATTTATTCACCAAATTTAATCAAAATCGGCCCATTATTTTTTGAGTTATCGGTGTGACACACACACACACACACACAGATATATATATATATATATATATATATATATATATATATATATATATATATATATATATATATATATATATATATATATATATATATATATATATATATATATATATAAACATATAAAATTTTAAACTGACCCCAGATATGTGTTCTGGGGGGCCTAATTAGCGCTCATTTGAAGAAATTTTTTCAAAATTCAAAAGTCGGGATCTCCTCATTAGTGATTTTTTTTTAAAGAAAATTCACTAAAATGAAAATGAGCTTAGATATAATCATTTTGTTCCCAGATTTGCTCTGCACGTTGTACTCAACTATCTGCCCCCCATGATCTGACAAGTGTAATCTAACTCTTTTGGTATTAAGTTTAGCAGATTGGTGAACTGGTCTGTGTCATTCTGGATGCATCTGTGAATAATGACTTCATACCAAATTATTCTATGAGACTGCATAATTTTTTCTTTTTCCTGTTGTTAGCTGGAAAAGGTGGAAAAGTCAACACTAACTATAATCGCTAGATATAAGGATGGTCCGTAATGAATGGGCCATATAGAGTAACCGTAGATTCTAGACTTGAAAATATTACGATTTCACCAAATATACCTAAACAAAATGTTGCTCGTCTAAGAGATAAAGGGTGTTAAATATTAATTTCAAGTTTGAGATTTATTGAATAATTTGGACAGTTTTTAAGAAAATGTCGTGAAAGCTCGGAATGAGGGGTCCTGTATGGTGGGGACGTAAACTTTTGGTGAACTCGCTAATCCTGTCACTGTTCACGTATGGCGATTGTGTGTATGGATCTTGCCTGACGCGTCTGGATAAGTACCGTGTCCAAAATTGGTGTCTGAGATTTGTTTTCCACGTACCATGCTTTGCACTGTGGCATATCATTTAGCCAACAGTTCTTTCGGCCGACAGATCGTAAAGTCGACACTACAATAGAGCGGCGATTCGACCGAGAATACCGCTTTTTTCAGTATTTGTCTGGCCGACTCTGAAGCCTAATATTGATCTCTGCTTCATATTTAGTGGCAAAACATGACATATAAGCGAAATTGAAATAAAAATGCCAATTTATATGCCGGGCAATATGCACTCTTTATATGTTTAAAATAGCTTACATAATGAAGTTATTTGTGTAAAAAAAATATGTTGAGTTATTAGATACAAATAAATATACTTATGGGTAATTAATTGGTATATATATGTAAATATGTATGAAACTCAATCCTGACTCACTTTAATGAAAATTGATAAAAAGATTGATATAAGATTTATTCCATATTTTAATTACAAAAATGTGATTTAAAGTGAAGCCACCTCTTATTAAGCATTTATTTTCAATAAAGTTATCTACTTTTTCACATTTTATAATGCATAGTTGTAAAATTGTTTGAAAATTTATGGTTGAGGGCAGAAGGTTAAATACTTCTTTTTTATAAATGTATATAGGCAATGCAGAAAAAGTCATTGGCAATTGAATATGTGGTCATGCCATTAAATTTATTTGTGTGAAAAAATATGTTGAGTTAGATATAAATAAATATACTTATGGATAAATCGTTGTGTTTGAAGAAGATATAAATAGTTGTAAGCCTGAATTACAATGTCCACACTCAAAGAAACTATGGAGAATGACAGGCAGTTCTGTTATTGTCGTAAAAAAATCGAATGATATGTTTTATTCAATTTTTTCATTAAAACAATTTGATTTAAAGAATTGTGATAAACTTTCTATTTTCTTCTTTTATTGCCAAATAGTTTCAAAAAAGCTGTCTTACATTAATTTTTAATAGTTATTTACTGCAAATATATATATGTATATATATATATATATATATATATATATATATATATATATATATATATATATATATATATATATATATATATATATATATATATATTTATGTTTGTGAGTATTGTAGTTTTGAAACACCTTGTAGGTTTAACTTTTATGTCTTGAATGTGATTTTAAAATAAATAAATATATTTGTTTTATGTATATGTATTACTAGTTGCATATATTTAATTTGATCTTCCCGGCTATTTGACTCTCATGAATATATGTGAATTCTTCCCCTTGATATTTATGGATATTTTGAATTTCTCTTTAAATTTTGCCTACTAATTGAATCATACAAGTTTTCAGTTTCTCAAATTATAATATTTTATAGCATTTGTACATACATTTATAACACTGATAAATATTTAAAACCCCATTACTAAAACAGTCTACAACTAAAATTACTAGAGATCTCTTTTTATCTATCTTTTCTGTTTACAATCAAATTAAACTCATATAAGTTTTATAAATTTTACAGTTTTCATAAGTAAACAGTGCTTTAGTATTTTAAATTTTGGTACCTGTCATTTACTTCAGCTGTCACTCCTTAGTTGACATTTACTTTGGTCCCAAATTCATTCTTGACTATGAATTCGAACTGGTTGTTTCTTAATACTTGATTCCACTGTAGTTTGTAGACAAAAGAAACTCAATCTTGTTCCTTGACAACAGATATTCGTATCCATGCACTCCTGTTTCTATGGCAACTACCAAGTCTTTTCTGAATTTCACTTTTAAACTTATTATTTCACTTACAAGTGTTTCTGGATGGTCCTTGGCTTAGTTTTACACTTTCTGGCTATTAGTTTTACAAATTACCAGTTACAATTGTATTTTTTTGACTATGACGCAACTGTAGCGTAACCTAAATTTTATATCTTTAATTACAACGTCTTTTTAAACACTTAGTACTGATGCATTCACTCAAATAGTAGTTTACAATGGCATTTATGCTTTAACACTATATTTGGACATTGGTGTACTTATAAATTTAGGTATTTTATGGGAGCAACGCCTTTTAGCGTCTCCTTTATTTCAAAAATCAATTTACAAGAGTTTGTCAATTTTTTTTTTCCAATAATTTCAAACTTTTCTTTCATGGCAATCTGATAATTTAAATTCCTTCTTATGTCAACTGTCCATTTTTACGTCACGTAAAACGCAGTATAAATTTGACATATTGAGATATTGCCGTCTAACCTATAACTTTTAATAAACTTCAAAGCACTTGAAAAATTTGAAGCTAATTACATTTTTTTAATTTCCAAAGTAATGGTTCAATCTACTGCTTTTAACTGCCTGAAATTACTAGTGATGGGAAAAACTGTTATATTGCTTTAACAGGTCGCACCTGTTACTGTTATTTAGAAATAACAGTTAAATATAACAGGCTGAAAATAACAGTATGAATTATGAATTATTAAGGATTCCACGTAAACGTAGTAACAGTAGCTGAACCCGTCCGCTGGTGTAGTTGGGTAATGTTTAAAATAAAAAATATTCTTGTATTATGTTTAAAACAATTAATAACTTTTTTATTAAAAAAAAATGATGGAGTTTTTTTTTTTGGGTATTCATCACTAATAATAATTTGGTAAAAAATTCAACAATGCAGAATTTCTTTCGAATTTTCTTAACTAATTAAGTATTAGTTAAGCATTGAGCTTGAAAACCTCTATAGCCATTTTTTCCTTGAAAATGAGAGTTATATGAATACATGAATTATTGTAAGCAAAAAATAAAATAAATAATTTAAAAAAAAATTAAAACTAATTTTTTTCTCTCTACCTATAGGGCGAAGTGTGTCTGGTTTCAACTATACCGGGTACAGGGAATATTTTTATAATTTCATTAAAATTGGTACTGTTTCTGAGATTTTTTAAGTTTCAGGGATTTTTTATTTTGCAGTACCTAGACCTAGTAATAAAAAAAAGATGTTTAAGATCGGACCTATTTCTTAGATTTCCAAAGTGAAAAGTAAAAAGGAATATTGATTTATTAGTTACATAAGGCAAAGAAGAATGAGCAAAAAACTACCTAATATAATATAATACCTAAGGACTCACGTTAAAGCATAACTGTATGTTTGTATACATATCAGTTTTTTCTTAAAACAAAAATGCCATCAGCATATCGAGTTATCTAATGAAGATTGAGTTTACGTTAACGCCTATGTGATTATTTTTTTATATACGCGGTGACCTGATTTTATTTTTACAGTGATATAGTTCATTTTTAATAATTTTCACTTGCTACATATACAGCCTTTTTATTTACATTTTTCATATTTTGTGTTTGTTTATAAATTGTAAATATATGTGTGTGTCTTGTGTGAATCAACAACCTGTCAAAATTTAAGAGTTTCATTGTACCGACGACCCTACGTTCCCAAAGCTGTGAGCACACTAGTATAAAGTAGTATGTTATGAAGTAAAGTCCGCTCTATACTCTATACCCCATTCCCAGTATCATGTCCATTCATCCTGTTATAACAGTTGCGGATGAAAACAGTATTATGTTATGAAGTAAAGTCCGCTCTATACCCCATTCCCAGTCTCATGCCCATTCATCCTGTTATAACAGTTGCGAATGACAACAGAAGCAGCTTCATCGTAGCAGTGCAACAGAAACAGATACGACAACAGAAACAGATACGACTCACTCCGCAACAGCATCCCCTCCACTGTACCTGTTATTTGTATATATCCATAACAGGTTGTTACTGCTGCGGCTCGACAACAGTTAAAATATAACAGACTGTTAAATAACAACCCATCACTAGAAATTACATTGCACATTAAATTAACTCGTTTTTAGTAGTGGTTTTAAATAAATTCCCCCATTGATAAGGTTAAATATCTTAATAATAAACATCAACATTTCCTTTACATTTAAACTATAACAAATTTATCTTTGAAACTCAACCAGATAAAACATTTTTTTCTATTTGTGCAGTTCAACAACACTGTCTATATCATCTACACTTTGTTAAAAAAAAACTTTGTTTTACTTGTAAATACTTAGTTTAAAGTTTCTGGTTTTGAGCTTTGCATGAGGTAGCTAATAAACTTCGATTGATATTGCTAAATATCAATACAATATATATATATATATATATATATATATATATATATATATATATATATATATATATATATATATATGATATATATATATATATATATATATATATATATATATATATATATATATATATATATATATATATATATATATATGTATATATATATATATATATATGAACACTCAGTTCCATAGCGCACGTGTCGCGTCTAGAATTTTTATTAGGAGTAGCAGAATGTTCGCCACATGACTGTACACTTATCTCCTTATGCTGGTTGCATTTTCGTGCATTCACTGTTTTTGGAATATTTAGTAATACTTTAATTCTTTATAAACTCAGTGGGCAGTTCTCCCGACGTATAACATTTCTCAATCTGTACTTTTTTATAATATTCATTGATACCAAATTAAATTGTTCGCTTATTGATAATAAACGGACAGACAAATAAGGCTGGAACTAAAAATTTCAATTATAATTTGGACATATATTTTCTATTTTAGTTTAAGTACGTTTTAGGGAAATTCGCTGCCATAACGCACTTGTTGGGGGCCACACTTTTTTGTGGTTATGGACAAACCTTATTAAGGCGCCTTTTATTAATTTTTTCAAATATATCAGAATAAATGCAGGCTTTTGTAAAGGCATGACTATATATGCATCAAGATTATTCAAGATTCTACCTGAATGGGAAACTCTTTTATTAAGATTTGAAATATTTTTATAACTCTTTGCAACAAAGCAGTTATAAGTACACTTGGAGAACACCCAAATCACCACAACACATATTTCAGAGACCTTACGATCGTTTCGTTGACAAAGTCAACATCTTCAGAGGAAGAAAAATCAGAATTTTTCTTCCTCTGAAGATGTTGACTTTGTCAACGAAACGATCGTAAGGTCTCTGAAATATGTGTTGTGGTGATTTGGGTGTTCTCCAAGTGTACTTATTAGTGCTCATCACAGGTTCCAGTTTTCACATAGTGCACAAAGCAGTTGCTGCATGTAGACTTTTTTTTAAATTTTTATACGTTATTTACTATTTACGAAGAACCTCGGTGGTTCAGGGGTAAGAATGTGTGCCTCTGGACCGAAGGGTACTGAGTTCGATCCCAGGGCACTCTTTTCACTTTTTCAGTACAAACTGTAAAATTAACATCAACCAAGATTCTGGCATTGTATTTGAGCAAGTGAATGTCTGCACGTTCCGCCCTTCGGAGGGGGCGTAAAGCCGTAGGTCCCGTGTCCATGTGATGTTGGGCACGTTAAAGATCCCTACCCTCCTTACAGAAAGGCTGGGATTCAGCAAAATTTCCAGGATAGGGAGGTGAAACTGCTCCCTGGCGTCGGTGATTGGGCATAGTCGCGGAAATAGGTTGACGTAAAAGAAACAAAAACACACACATTTACTATTTACCATTAAAAAAAATTAAACTCGCTACCACAAGTAACTTGCTGCATACAATTTTTTTAACAAATATTTACTGTTTAGCAGGAATTGTTTATGCAAATTTGTTACCATTACGCATTTGCTGCGCCCACAGTTTTTTGTTATTGCAAATCGACAAATCTTATCAACTGCCTTTTAGTGAATTTTCGTAGAAAAAATTCACTAATGGGGAGATCCCGAACTTTGAATTTTAAAATTTTTTTTGCAAATGATGGCGAACTAGGACACCTAGAACCCATATCTGGGGTCAGTTTCAATTTTTATGTTTATCACACCGATAACTCAAAAAATAATGCGCTGATTTTGATAAAATTTGGCACGTACCTTCCTTTTGTAAATGGCTTGGATAAGTTCGTTAGTCAGGAAAATCGGACGAGGTTTTTCGGGAAAATTTCGAGTTTTCATTCAAAAAAAAATATAACTCCGGAATTAACATAGTAAGAGCAACCAAATTTGGTATACGGGTTTATGTCATTATAGGTAAGCTACATACCAAAATTTAGCTCTGTAGGTTAAAGGACAAAAAAGTTACAGGCATTTAAAAAAATATTTTTGGTTTTCCTCAAAACGTCGAAGCCTTGATTTAAAACGTCAGAATTCGTAATATTTAGGCAATGAACCTTAAACCAAATACTATATAATGACAATACAGGACACTCTGGCCGATTTTGTGTGACAAAAATATCAGCGCCCCTAGCGGATAGTACTGATGTTACGTCGTTCGAGCACGTTTAACACTAGCAATTGCTGGTGTTTAACTGTGTATAATTAAGTTTGAGGAGTATTTTTTACAATGAATGTTAGTGGTTGGGTGTGTGCAATCTATAATTGTTCGAATTATAACGTGCTAAATATATCAAAGACATTTCATAGGTTTCCAAAGGATGGCGAAACGTGAATATGATTTGATGCAGAAGACAAATTCAGAATCATTTTTATGCCAATACTGCCATTTTTATGCCAATAATGTACAGTTCGCGGAAGATAATTTATTGTGTAATATTTACCATCATGTACCTACTTATAGATAAACTTCGTAAACGGGTGGTTGAAATGCTTCAATCATAACTTGTCTTCCAGTGCATAAAAAAAAAGAAATATGAAGGCAAAAAAGTTTTGCATTAATAATAAATGATACAAAAAAACTGTTTTTCTATATTCTTCTGTGTCCTTTTTTATTTCAGTATCGCATAAATTGTCACATTTTTTCACATTTACAATTATTTTACTTGGTAAAAGCTTTTAATTAACTTCCCAAGACAAGTTTTCAAAGAGACAAGTAGAAATAGCAGATTCAGCCCTATAATAGATTTATTCACGGAAGTAAGAGTTAGTCTCACCTTTCATCTGCACAATTTCTTAATTATGTACTAAGTAGGTATATCAGTTACATATTTTAAAATATTAGATTAATAAGACAGTTTTCATGTAGAGATATAGCAAATTGAGTACTGTGCTATCATTTATACCTAGAACAATTATTTATAGGTAAGTACAGATTGTAACTTAATATCCTCAGAAACAGCTTTCAGTATATTCCTATACCTACCCTGGAAATAATGGTTTAACGACGGTTTCAAGTTAGGTATGATGAAATAAGATTATAGGTAAGAGAAATTTGCAGAATTATTCATGCTGAATTCATTTAGGTTTCAAGCTGATTGTTGATACAAATTCTATTTATAACTTTATAATCAGAAAATTGTCACTGTTTTGTCATGTACAAGTTTTTATATTCATCTATAATAAACTAATTGTCCAAGAATGTGCAGGTGAATATACAATTCAAATTACCAGCTCAGTTGTCAGTACTTCACGCGAGGTGGCGCTAGTGTACTTGTCACAAATATCACCAATGCTAAAGCATATAGGAGTATCCCGTATTGTCATTATATAGTATTTGCTTAAACTAATATGAGCTATGGAAAAAAAAGTCTCAAGAAGAATGTTTTACAAAGCCTGAAGTCTTGGTTTCAATCGTCATTGTTTTTCATTTTACTAAAATATTCACAGAAAATTCATTTCAAATAGACCCTTTCTCTGATGCTTTGTCGGTAGTGTTGGCTATAGAGTTTATCGTTTAATGGTATATCATTTTTCGTAAAAATTCATTAAAGCTCAATATATCCGTTATTATGCAGGTTATGAAAAAAAAATGTATACATAAATTATAGTGTGTCTTGAGCTACATCTTAAAAAATATCTCCACAATTATAGGCTGGCCCATAAGTCGTTGGTGATTCAAATTTTCTTTTTTTTTTAATCGAACACAGCCTATCTTATTGCATTTTCCATCGAAATATAATACATCTTTGTAAGAAAATAAATTCGGGACGCAGCAGGTGCGTTATGGTAGCAAATTTTCATTAAATGCTTCAAATTTGAATAGGTCAATTTGCTATTAACCTATGAGGTTGACCAGGAAACCAATTTTTTCTGGAACAATTTAAGTTTACTTTCGGAAATTTTGGTACATTTTCAAACAATAAAGTTATTTTGATGACACATGGTACATTGTTTCTACTATATAGGTTATACTGGTAACCAAATTTGATGCCTGCTTTCTTAAAAAAATCATATTTGCTATTAAAAACATTTTTATTTTTAGTCGAACACGCCTTATGTTATTGCATTTTCCATCGAAATATAATGCATATGTTTGTAGGAACAGAAATTCTGGATGCAGCAAGTGCGTTATGGTAGCGAATTTTAAATTAAATGCTTCATATTTGAAAAGCTCAATTTCCTATTAACCAATAAGGTTGACCAAGAAACGGGTTTTTTCGGGAACACTTTAAGTTTACTATCGCAAATTTTTGTATGTTTTCAAACAATAAAGTTATTTTGATGAAACATGGCACATTGTTTTTACTATATAGGTTATACTGGTAATCAAATTTGATGCCTGCCTTTAAAAAAAAAACACACATATTTCCTATTAAAAACATTTTAATGAAAATTCACTACCATAACGCACTTGCTGCGTCCAGAATTTTATTGATTTTTCTCAAGTATCCGAATAAATGTGTGCTTTTCTGAAGGCTTCCTATATATGTATCAAGATTTTTGAAGATTCTAGCTGAATGGGAAGGATTTAAGATTTGAAATGAATGAAAAACGTTTTTTAATACTTTTATTTACTATTTGATTACCAATTTTTTTATTACAACTCGCTACCACATCAAACTCGCTACCAAAACGCACTTGCTGCACCAACAATTTTTTGTTATTGCGAATGGATCTCTTCTTGGGTGCCTTTTATAATATTTTTTCAAATATCACAAAAAATATGTTAGTTTGGCGATTTAGGTTTGCTTTAAAATGGTCTTATAAATACAAATCAAGGGTTCTTTTAACTTAATCATAGGTATACTATATCAACACACAAAAGTGTTAAACAAATTGCATATTGCATAAAGTTTCAAGACTTCAGTGAAGAAATACACTCGACCAATATATTATTGTACATTGGCCTAAATGAATTGGTGTATGCAGGGGTTGCATACATTTAGGAGCTGTCGATCCACTCGTTTTGCTCACGGTACACAGTAGATGCGGTCGCTTGACCGACTGAGCATGCAGGAAAGGAGACTTGTTCACTATGCCACCGTAGTAATGAAAGTTGTTCGGGAAAGGAAACTAGATTACCTATATGAGTGTCAGCCTTCGAACCGATGTACATGACAGACTGCTGCGAGGCAGGAGTTACTTGGCTCTTCCATTACATAGAGTTGCAAGTTTTAAAAGATCCCTTTGTTACGTAGTATCTTACCTATTCCATTATCTGCATAGTAAGGGTATAGCTTCCTCTTCAAAAGCGCTGTAAAGTATGCTTTGGGACAGTCTGTTAGCTGGGACACATTAACTTGATATTACCCTGTTTTAAAATCTTGTCTGTAGCTGGATATGTTGAAAAACAGTTCACTGAACATGTCCATTTGTACTGTGTGTGCAATAATAATAATTATTATTATACCACTGTTTTACGGGGCAGATTTTTCAGGGCTATGTTGGAGCTTTCCTATTTTTAGCGTTTTGATTATTTGGGAAACTTCTTCATAAGTAGCAGGCTCGATGTTAGTGTCTGGGGTGGCACGAAGCGCATTCCTGACATAACAGTGCATTCTTGCAACATGGGACACATTAACATTTCTAGTTCGGGCTAAATTGCAACTATAGATGATCCGCGAATGCACCTGCATTGTGCGCATCCGTGTATATGATGCCCTTTTGGCCATGAAGTGGATCGCAAGTTTTTGGAAGTGAAGGGCGTTTGCCATTTGCCAGATGGAATGGTCTTGGCCAGACAGGGTTTGCATTTCCTCCCAACAGTTGCTGCGGAGTTCTTGTAGGGCGGATAGTACTTGTTTGATGCCTGTTTGAGTTTCGTTTGTTGGTGGGGTTTTCGGTGTGTGAGCTAGTCTTCGCACACAGTTCCTTTCTAGTATAATTTCTTTGATACTAGACAGATAATTTTTACTTATCGAACCCAATTAAAGTTTTACAGTGTCCTATCAAGAGAGATGCTCTTTCGGGGAAATGTAAAAAAAATCATATCTTGCCATTTAAAAAACAATCTAGTTGTCATAGCAACGAAGTAGTTTACGCTGTGAAAAATTGAATATCGCCAGTTTGTTGCAAGAAATATGTTGAAAAACTTTTGTTTTTTTATTTACGAATATCTCAAGAAATATTAATGCCTTTCCATGCTGCACATTTTTTTTCTTTCCACGCAACTAGGATGGTAGATACTTTCATTTGTTATATTGTGGAGGCCGATACCTGATGTCAATCCATTGTCAACTTAAATAAATAAAGAAAAAGAACTTGATTTACTGTTTTATTGAACATATAACTGAAGTTACACAGAAGCACTCAGCTTTTATTCTGTATTTGACAAAGCTGAGAACTTCAGTGAAACTGCAGTTTATACGTTCAATAAAATAGTGTACATCAATTTGTTTACACTTACATTTCTTGCACATAACAAATTTAATGAGTTGTTTATTACAATAACTGCAGCTTTTATCAGACACATTAACTTCTGAGTTAGCCATCTTGGAGACTAGTGTTAGTGTTCACTCTAGGGTTAAGAACATTTGTTTACTTATTTGCATGGGTTATTAAAACTACGCTTAATGTACCATAGCACCTACAAGATGCTAGTACAAATAAGGAATTAAAAGCAAAATACAATATAAAACTAAAGTGAAAACTTTATTACTACTGTTTAACTTATTACAGGTGTTTCAGATTTGAGAGTGGACACGTACAAATATAAATAAAAGTAAATGCAATAAATACATATTTTGTTTCAGGCACACAGACAATCAATTTCCTATATAGACCTAGAGAGTTCCAGTTTACTTCAGATGCACAAAATGCCACTTGTCAACTGAAAAAAAAGACAATAAATTAAATTAGTAATACATATAAATACACACAGAAACATAATTACTACTGACCATTTAAAAATGCGATCACAGTTTATGAAATGGAAGCAAAATTGACGTTACAAAGTAATTTTTATCAACTGAAATCAAGAAATTAAAATTAGTATAATTAAAATAATAGAAAAAATCAAACCACCAAAACAAGAAAGGGAGAATGTTTGTAATCTGAAATGCTTAATATTTTGGTAATGCTTTTTGGCACAGACCACTTGTTTTATGGCTTCGCAAATGCTTATTTTTTTTCCTTTAACTGGCTTCGACTCCTAGAGAATCAAGTAGAAAAAATTGTTCATTTGTGAAGCCAGAGAAAAGGTCTCAATGTCTGTCTTTAGTATCGAATGGTTTCATCTAGTGAGGGCAACAACAATTAATGCTCTTTCATGTCACTTTGCAGATCACAAAAAAATAATAATGTAGTTTCATTATTTCCCAAAAATAAATACAGCGATATTACACATCTTTATAAGTCATCTAATAATTATTACTACAAGCGATTTAAGATAAGCTATAAATAATAAACAGTTGGAAGACTTTAAGCATTGTATATACATCCTTCTACTTTCAAAGAACTTTACATTTGTCTTCATTGGAAGACTTTAAGCATTGTATATACATCCTTCTACTTTCAAAGAACTTTACATTTGTCTTCAACATCATTTCAGCACCAAAGTAATGGCAACTCAGATCGGAATTTGAAGTGAGTAGTTATTATGTAATCGCTACGAAATTTATGACTTGGTGGTGAAAATTACTTTATATTACACACAAACAGTGACAATTACACAATATTCACCATTCATAACTGCTCCAGGTACGCAATTTCTTAGCTGCTTTCAAGGTATTAGGAACGTCGTCATTACACATAGAAGGACTGTAAAGTTCCGGGAACTTGAAAGTAGCAAAGCCAGTATCTGAAACTATCTTTACTGAAATGCTAGATCAAAGTTGCAGCCACTTTCAAGTAACATTAATAGTTGTCGCGACATTGCCGGCCTCTTCATATTGCACCTAATAGTTGTGGAACTTCTAGGTAATGAAATAGTAGTAACCTTTGAATTTACTATAAAGTATTTTACCCTACAGTCCTGCTGATTCATAAAACATAATTTTCTATTACAACAGTGCAAGTTCAGTAGAGTGGGTAATGTGTGTGATTCAATAATGTCATACATCAATAAAAACAAAACACTTGACACACACAAACACAAAATGTGGCAGACATTCTACAACATTTTACAGGAAGGTGACAACTCAAACAGGCAAAAAAGCAGCTTAGAACAGTATTATGCTGTTGTGAATAAGCCTTTATTGACAACAAACATCAGTGATACATTTACTACAAATGAGAAGAGTTGTTCCCAAACCGAACATCAAACATATTTCAACTACTAATAAGGCTGACTATATCATATCTCCTGAAGATAACGATGAATTCTTTGGTGAAGATCAAGAACAAGATATCTACTATAGTTTTTTAGATTTTAATATTGCAATGACTTGGAACACAATATCATTGTCATAAAATAAGTTACAGTGCATTTATACATATATTAACTCCGCCATAGCCAGTGCCAAGCCCGGCTGAGAAAGGAGGAGGGCTCCTTCCCTCAGTCATGAGGGATGTATTACCGTAACCCTACCTAGTCATGTCTTAGGAGGAGAGACCTCTACAAAAAACCTACATTGCAAGGTCGTTGGCGGGTTGGTGCCGAAGCGATGATCCTTTTGGCCGGGCACTGGCAGTTTGGTAACTCTGCCCCTAACGTAATCCTCCCCAAGGAAACCGGGCGACCTCCCTGTGTATAAATGCCTCTCCATGGGATGCGGGGCTCTTCCATGAAGGTTAATCACAATTTTCCCCAGCTGCTCGTGGGATCAGAACATGGACACGACAGACAGCACATACCCAAACGAGATGGGTAATAATACTCTCGATCTCCAGACAACTGGAGAACTCATAGAGGTAGAAATGGAGGTTGTCCCCTCTCTTACCGACAAACCGATGGACGGGGGTCATCCTCTTCCTATCCTCCAAATCTCTGACCTCTCATGAGCTCCTAAAGACTCCCGTGCGCCACACGGAGGAGCGGAAGAAAAAACGACTGCCTGGATCCGCAAGGAGACAGCTCAGTAGCCTGCTCAAGGCGGGGTGCCATATTCAACCGCCTTGAGTCAGGTACTGGAGCAAGTCGGGTCCCGCCGGGCTCGAGTGGGGATTGAGGGTTCTGAGCATACGATAAAGCGACCTAAGGAGTCTGATGCCTCTACTAAGGGTGCCGTCAGCAGAAAGGGACTCCAGTCAGACGGCAGCACACCACAACAGAAGGCAAAAAAGCCCTGAGAGGGTGCTGTCGGGAAAACGTTCAGTGATGTGACTGGAGGGGTAAGAGTGGGCATTATCCACTCTGAATATCCCTCCTCCTCACTGAATAATGAACAACTGCTGCTTCTGCAGGGGTCTATTTTGAAGGCTGTGCAGTGCAGTTCAGATGAAGAGCCAAGTATAAGGTTCCAGGGCTGTGCAAATCGGCCTGGCTGGCTCCTTATTACTTGTGACGAGGAAGTCAGCTCGTTTTGACTGGAGCGAGTAGTTGATGGGCTCCAGCCGTGGGAGGGCGCTCGTATTAAGCTGGTGAGAGGACAGGACCTCCCCAAGCCCCACGTCCATGTGGCATATATCCCGGGCGGGGTGGAGTCGTCATTGACGCTCAAGGATGTTCTGAGACAAATGAATGATGGCCTGAACACTCGAGAGTGGACTATACTACACCAAGAAGCGGCGGGATCATCAGGACACACATGGACATTTTCGGTTGACGAAATGTCGATGGGTACGCTGGAGGGAATTGGCTTCAGACGAGTGTTGTTCTGGCTGAGGGTAAGGGGGTCTGCGGCTAAGCATAAACCCTCAGCCTCTACTAACACCATCGCCAGTCAGCCTACGGCCCTTCCGAAAGTGGAGGGGGATCAATCCCCCCGGCTATACCCTCAGGAAATGGCACCGCAGGGGGAATTAAATCCACCAGCAGAATAGGCCCCAATAGAGGAGGCAGGATACATCCTTCCACTAGAACCTCTAGAGGGAAACAACAGGGGAAAGAAAAATCCACCCCTCACACGACTACCAAAGGTAGATCCTCCTCTAAGAAGCTTGGTAATCGAGCTTCAGTAAAGGAGGATGGCCCTGCATCCTAAATCCAAATCCTATCCTAATCGAAAGCCTATTTCCTTACCCTTCCTACATTTTAACATATCACATTATTGTACCATGACCACCACTATTAGGTGTATACAAGCAAATCTGCATCATGCTAAGGCTGCGACATACCTCCTCAGCATAAAATTAAAAGAGGAGCAGACAGACATTGCTCTTCTCCAAGAGCCCTGGATGCCAATTCGGACTGTACCAAAGGGCTAGGTAACACTTCTGGTAATATAGTAGAGGTGGGCTCTGGTACCAACCCCAGAGCCTGTATCTGGATCAGAAACAACTTGCAGTATTTTGCACTTTCAGAATACTGTACCAAGGACATGGCAGGCATCCATCTCATGAACACAACCGGATGTACCAGGCTGGATGTAGTGGCCTGCTCGGCCTATTTCCCTGGAGACAGAGATGCAGACCAACCACCTCCAGCAGAGGTGCGGAAATTGATCGCCTACTCCAAGAGGAACAATTATCACATTGTAATGGGGTGTGATGCGAACTCCCATCATCTGGTTTGGGGGAGCACGGACACTAACAGGCGAGGTGTTCCTGTCCGGCGGCGGACAGGACTAGACACCCGCTCTTTGGCAAGACAAAGCTTGCTACGGAAGATCTGGATCAACTTTCTCCCACAAAGATTATCAACCTCAGCAGGAGGCTAGCTTTGTTGGGCAAAATCTAGACTATTAGACGTGAGCCACAATAGTCCTTGTGGTCGCAGTGGAGGGACCGGTATGGCCCACTCACAATCAAACCTAACCTAACCTTATACATATATTGCAGATATTAAAATTAAATAGTATGAATTGGCCTACAGATAGTAGAATTGTATTAAAAACTCCAAGAACCGTTGATCTAGCAAGAATGGGATTTGCCAACAGATAGTAGAATTGTATTAAAAACTCCAAGAAGCATTGATGTCGCAAGAATGGGTAATGGAGTTTTGGTACAATCGCATTAAAGATTCTTTAAATATAGCATTTTTTCGGCATGTCAGATCCATAACGCTGCCACTGGTTTTTAATGTAGATGGTACAAATCACAAAGCAAGACACAGGTAAACAAAAACAACCGTAACCTAAAACCTTGTTCAGTTAAAATGACAGGTGAAGCACAACATTTCAGAGGTATTTTCTGTTTTCAGAACCATAAAGCGGCAAGGGGAACTATAAACACCCATTTGATAGATCACAACTTAGCCTGTACTGCAAAGGAACTATATAATGTTGAGTGATAGTCCCACCTGGCAGCTTTTAGTGAAAGTAACTTTAAAGTCATCACATTTCAGTATTCACCACAAAGATAAATTGTAAGTACTTTTAAGTTCCATATTTCAGTGAATGGTACTTCAAAGTGTTGGTTTTGAAAGCCGCCATTCTTGTAAATGGAGATTTACGACGCCATTATTATCTCTGCTGATAGCTTAAATCTCTAAAAAATTAATTTATTGCTATTTTTGTAGTTATCATAGCCAATTTTTACAAACTCAGTAGTTTCATGGACTGTAAAGTGAATTAGAACAAAAACTGCAGCACTTTAAAGGTAATGATGTGGAATGTTGTATATTAGGTGATATAGGTCCCAGAGTGAAAACACCAGAAACTTCATTTCTGATAGTATTCTTCAGGAGTTCCTCAGGGTTCACATTGTGGACCAGTCCTCTTTAATCTTTTTATCAATGATGTCATACATTCACTTAAGCATAGTCAGATTTTGATGTTTGCTGCTGATATCAAAATTTTCAAGATTGTTCGTTCCAGACAGGACACTTTACTTTTACAGGAGGACTTAAATCGTTTTGCTCGGTGGTGTGGTGACAATCTTCTGACTTTGAATGTTGATAAGTGTTTCTGCATTACATTCACTGGAGCTCAGTTTCCCATTGACTTTGTGTACTTCAGGGGCTCTAGTGCTTTACAGAGGAAGGAAATGATTAAACACTTGGGCATTGTATTGGTTAGGGAATTATCTTTTAAGGATCACATAGTATCTAAAGCATATAAAATGTTAGGATTTATTCATAGATCAACTCTGGATTTTTCATGCAATAGCTTGAGAAGGCTGTATTGTGGTCTGGTCCGCTCTTTGTTCGAATGCTCTTCTGTGGTCTGGAGTCCGAATTACAATATTTATATTAATCAGATTGAGGCCATACAAAATAGATTCTTAATAATTTATGCTTACAGAATGGGCTTGCAGAGAAATGATCTTAACTTTTCTTATTTGCGGAATCGGCTGCACTTGCAGTCACTCAATGGTAGAAGGATTGTCTGTGATGTTTGTTTTTTTGCATAAATTATTAGTGAATAAAATTGATAGTCCTTCTTTGCTTGAGTTAGTCTCTCTAAGGATTCCTGACCGCACGAGAGCAAGGGAGGTTTCGTGGTTCCCTTCCATCGAACCAATTATGGCTTTTTCAGTCCAATGTCGAGAGTGGCGAGAACTGTAAATGAGTATTCGGAGCTCTCGGATATGTTTGATGATTCTGACCATTCGATTAGAGGCATTTTGAGATGTGTTATTGATTGAATTGTCATACATATGGTGTACAGGTTATGTTTTGCTTTTTTGTTATGTTCTCATATTGAGATAGGTTATTTAAGACTAATCTAGTTTTAGATGTTCTTATTGTTGATCCGTTGAATCAATAAATAAATAAATATAATTTTTATTAAAAACTGCAAATTTCGCAGGCGTGTAATTTCTGGATACCAAATCATTATATTTTAACAGTAAGTTCGCATCCGTTTAGGTATAAACATTTGAGACATCCAAATATAAAGCATCAGAAAGTTAATTAATGGTAAGTACAATTTGGAGAACCCAATTCATCACAATATAGTTTTTAGACCTGACAATCATTGCGCTAACAAAGTTAGCGTCATCACAGGGATGAATAAACTATAAGCAATTAAAGACTGGAACTACTATTTATATGTTAGTTGCCAATCAGTTGCGAACAGCGTCCTCTAGGAAGGTATACAGACAGAGCCCTACTGTTGAGACTTAAATTTCCGTAATTAAAACTGCATACCTGCCTTTGTAATACTGTGTGCTTTATTAAATATTCCTTCTAAGGAGGACACACTGATTATTAAGATAAGAGTTCGAACAATGGAATACATATACAAAGAACCGGACCTACTCTATGTATCGAAACATTTTTCTTCAAATTTCTAACGATCTATATAGTTTCGTAAGCATCTAACTGATGCGACTGCCTGACCTTTTTGATTAACTTGAGATTTTCTTTATCTACTTGATTATTATCCAAAATATGCTGACCAATACATGATTTATCAATAGTACCATATCTAATGTTGCGCTAAATGTTGTTTAAATCTAGTTTTCATAGTTCTTTTAGTTTGCCCAACATATTTAAGTTCACAATCCTCACAACCTATTTCATAGATTCCCGACACTTCTTTGGTTTTATCTTTATCTTTGGGTTACCTAGCAAACTTGTAATGTATTTTTTTTTTTTTTGTAGAAAATGTTAGCTCTAAATTGGCTTTCTTAAAAATGCTATTAAAGCCTCTCATCATTCGTGGTTTAAATGGCAAACAGATAACAGTTTCGTCTGGTTTATCTTTTCTCAAAGTCATAGATTCCGCTAAGATTTTCTTTGTTTTATTTTTATTGACCAATTTTTCCACTAAACAGACAAAGTAGCCACTATACTTAGCTACATTTTTAATATATTCAAGTTCTCTGTTGCATCTTTCTTTATTTAAGGGAAACTGTATTGTCTATGAACCAGAAAATTCAAACTAGCTGTTTTTGTGTGAAAAAATATGACCTCAGTTAATTGAAATATAACTCAGAGTAGTGGTTTCCTGTCTGTGGATATCAGATTCTAAAGTATCTCTATTTTTAATGACTCATACATCCAGAAAAGGTTATTTGTTATTGATTTCTATTTCATGTGTAAATATAATGGAGTCAAATTTACTGTTTAATTTGGCAATAAAATCATCTACTTTGCATACACTTGCATTAAATACTGCAAAAACATTGTCCACATAACAAAACCATACTCTAAGAAAAACAGCAATTTTCATTTGTTAGGTCTGTTTCAAATCTACTCATTAAAAGTCTGCAGTGAACGGGAAAAG
This sequence comes from Tillus elongatus, assembly GCA_964006375.1. Classification (NCBI taxonomy): domain Eukaryota; kingdom Metazoa; phylum Arthropoda; class Insecta; order Coleoptera; family Cleridae; genus Tillus; species Tillus elongatus. Next base: position 245,503,259 of record OZ023262.1, on the reverse strand, counting down.
GGGGTTGTCTATTTCTGTGCCATGGGTTTGTACAAAAAAATTCTTCATTAGAAGAAATATATTCTGAGTCATGCAAATATTTGTTTTAATTTACATATTCTTTGCAGACCTCTTCACCTATGTTGTCCATTTTTAACAAATGATTTAAATACAGTGGGGTTTCTTTTAGGGTAACACTGGAACACAGCAAGGTCAAGGTCACATCAAACAATATTAAAACCTCGCCTTCAAGCAATTTAATATTTTTAACTTTATTAATAAATTCAAGTGTTTGAAATTGAAAAAAAATTTTTTTTTTGATAGGCAAGCGTTTCGATTCTTTTGTTAACCATTTCGCTATATTGTATGTCGGGGAATCTATAGCTGAAACAATAGGTCTCACTGATTTTTCGGTCTTATGGATTTTTAGGAGACAATACTTTTTAGCATCTTTAGGATTTAAAATTTGTAACTTTTTTCCTTAATCTTCTGTGATAAGGTTTTGGCATCTCTTTAAGTTGTTTTTAACTTCGGAAATTATTTTTGGGAGAGGGGTTTCTATTTAGTTTTCTACGGTCCTAATTCTATTCAGTTATATACTCTACATCTATGATAGTTTTTTGTCTGAAATCACAACCTTATTACCTTTGTCTGCTTTAACATAAAAACATATTTTCCCTCGCAGTCGTTTAACTATATTTATTTCATTAATCATCGAAATTTATCATAGAAAATTAGCCCATTCAGTTATGGTCTAAGAATGATATCGACACTGGTTGTTCTGAATGAATGTATAGCTGCTTATTTCTCATATGTCAATTCCTGGCTTAGCTATGGAATTATCTTTTGGGGTGCATGAATAATGCAGAACAATATTCAAAGTGCATGGTATTCTGACTGCTCCTAGTTTGTATATATTTGAAAGTGCACGCTTTGTCATGGAAAATCAGGATATTTTGAGTGAGTGTCGTGTTAACCATAGCTATCCAACTAGGTGCGCTCTAAATGAACAGTATATGTTACTACAAGCACAATGGTGCCTAGAAGTGTTGTCGTAAACTAGCTAAGAATCTTCAATAAGTTGCCTGTCAATTTGAGATGACTACCACCAAACCAGTTTAAAATTAAACTAAAAAAGTTCCTGTGCGAACCAGTTTTCTACAATGTAAAAGAGTTCTTAGACTGTAGTTTTGGGAGCGATATTTGCTGAGGTAGGTTATGTTCTTTTTTTGGACTTGCTTTGTGTTGTCTGCTGTTTGTGCATTTGATTTTGCATATGTGGTTATACACGCCTTGTATTTTTATTTGCTTTTATTTAAGAGTATATTATGTATGCGATTGTTTTTGTAGTTTTTAGATGTTTTGTGACTTAATTTTATCATTTGAAGTTTAGATTTTAGTATTTTATCATTGGACTCATTTGTTGATTATGTACTGATTTGTTGCCTGTTGTAGTATTTTCGTGTTTTTGTTTTGTTTTTTACTCTGATGTGCTCCATGCACTTGGTTGTGTATTATGGTGAGCGAATAAAGTATTTACCTATCTATCTAACGTTTTTGATGTTAATAGGCTTATTTTCATTTAAATATTTAATTAATCTATCTTTACATGCTGGTCTAATAGTTTTTTGAAGGTTTAGGTAATTCTTTAATAACTGTTCTAATACCGGCAACAACATCTAACAGATCGTCCTTTCGTGATTGCAAACAAAATTTTGGCCCTTTAGTTAAAAAAACATCTGCAAACAAAGGTTTTCACAAGGTCTACTTTCTAAGGAGATGGCTTTTCATTTTCAATTTGATACTTTACAAGCTGCTTTAGTTTATTGTTATGTATATTGATTTGAAACAGATCTAGCAAATGAAAATGACTATTGTCCTAGAGTATGCTTCTGTTACGTGGATGATGTTTTTGCAGTATGTAATACAAATGGATCCAAAGTAGATGATTTTATTGCCACATTAAACAGTAAATTTGCCTCCATTAAATTCACACATGAAATAGAAACTAATAACAAATTAGCTTTTCTTGATGTATTAGTGATTAAAAATAGAGACTCCTTAGAATTTGACATCCACAGAAGGGAAACCACTACCGTCAGCTACACTTCGATTGACTCATATCATAGTTTCCAAAAAAAAAATAAAAAAAATAGAGACTGTATGCAACCAACTAACAATTTTGTAATTTGTCAGCCCTGGCCCATTTCTACCCTAATCTACGGACAAAGTATGTAAGGCTAGATGTATTCTCGCCACAATTAGAACCATAGACCGGTTTCGCTCTTAGAGCTCTTCACTATGGCATACTAATTGTAGCGAAAATGCACCTATAAAGTAATACGGCTATGGTAGCCAGCCTTGCAACACTAAGTGAGTGGTAAGACACGAAGCAACGTGCCGCCACCTAGTTGCGGAACCAAGTAGTAGCTAACATGTCCTATGGACCTGATCTAGTTCCTGGTTTCTTGGTGTGCGACTGCTTATATGCTTTCCTGGCTCCACGTAAGAAAATTTTTAAACTGATTCTTAGATCTGGAACATTCCCCGCGATTTGGAAGCTGTCACAGGTTTTCCCTGTCTTCAAGGTGGGGGAAAGTGGTGATCCATCAAACTATCGACCAATAGCCATACTATGTGTCTTTTGTAAAATTTTCGAGGCCTGCCTTTTTCAGCGAATACTGTTTCACATCAAAAACAGACTCTCTATTTCTCAGCATGGTTTCATTCCAGGTAGATCGACTAACGAATTTGGTTGACATTACACAGTTCATTGCGTCCGCTCTTGACCGCTCTTCACAGGTTGATGTTGTGTATACTGATCTATCTAAGGCCTTCGATTGTCTAAATCACTCTGTTCTGATTGACAGGATGAGGGCTATCGGATTCTCCGAGGGCTTGCTTGGCTTGTTCAGATCTTACCTTGATGGAAGGAGGCAATTTGTTGAGGTTGGGGGCTTCAAATCTAACACCTATCACGTAACTTCGGGAGTGCCGCAGGATTCCATACTCGGTCCATTACTGTTTAATATATTTATTGACCCAGTTAAACATGTTTTACATGTTCCTTTTTTAATGTATGCAGACGATATTAAGATTTTCGCAAATATTTCGAGTGTTGATGACTGTTTGCGGCTCCAGAACTGTCTTCAGATCCTTGTTGAATGGTGTTGTCTGAGTGGTCTATCTGTGAATGTTTCCAAGTGTTGTGTGATGTCCTTTACTCGAAATAAGCACGCAATCACTTTCGGGTACAATATAAGAGGGCTTCCACTTGACCGCCCCAGGACAGTTAAGGACCTTGGAATTGTTTTTGATGGTACTCTATCTTTTAAACCACACTATGAGCAGACTGTCAGTTCTGCTTACAAAACTCTAGGGTTTCTGATAAAAAACAGCAAAAATTTCTCACAGACTGACACCCTCCTCCTGCTCTTTGGCTGTTTGGTTAGGTCTCGTCTTGAATATGGCTCAGTTGTGTGGGCTCCCACTTATGAGATACATGTGGCAAGTCTGGAATCAGTGCAAAGGAAATTTCTAAAATTTCTTAGCTTTCGTGAGGATGGTCGATATCCGTCTATTGGTTTTCCTCAGGAAAGTTTACTTCTTCGCTTTAGTCTGCAGAGTCTATCGAAGCGCAGGCAGTGCAGTTTCATTATATTTTTATATAAACTGGTTAATACTGTGTTCGACTGCCCTAGTCTGCTTCAGCAACTTAATTTCAATGTGCCTCGTATTGCAGCACGTTTTCCAGGCACATTCTATCTCCCGACTGCTCGTAAACGATTGCTGCGATCGTCTCCAATTTACCAGATGTGCAATGATTACTCTGTACTGCAGGACCGCCTAGATATCTTCTCATGTAATATATCAGAGATAAAAATGTTTTTCAAAGCGATCTAATTTGTGACTCTTTTTTGTATTGTTAGCTAGATTGTTGTTAGTTATTATGTTTTGTGTATTGGCCCATCCTTAAATTGGCTTTTAAGCTGTTGGATGGTGTATGAATAAATAAATAAATAAATAAATAAATAAATAAATAAATAAGTATGTTGTCACGCCACGTAGTGTTGGAATGCAGGCTACCATAGCCGTATTACTTTATAGGTGTATTTTCACTACAATTAGTATGCCATACTGAAGAGCTCTAATTAGAGCGAAACTGGTCTACAGTTCTAATTGTGGCGAGAATACATCTAGCCTTACATACTTTGTCCCTAGATTAGGGTAGAAATGGGCCAGAGCTGATAATTTACAAAATTGTTGGTTGTATACAGTCTCTATTTTTAACACTTTGTGTTATTTAGAGCTGGCATGACAACATACTATGTGGTTCCGCAACTAGGTGGTGGTACGTTGCTTCATGTCTTACCACTCACTTAGTGTTGGAAGGCTGGCTACCATAGCCGTATTTCTTTATAGGCGTATTTTCGCTACAATTATTATGCCGTACTGAAGAGCTCTAATTAGAGGGAAACCGGTCTACGGTTCTAACTGTGGTGAGAATGCATCTAGCCTTACATGGGATTGTCTTTCTGGGGAGAGTAGATTAGCACAGCTATGTGGAGATTATGATTCAACTTGCAGCACAATTCTTTATTGAAAAAAATAGTATTGATCACTTTGCCATCACGATCCCCCTTCTCAGTTCTTCGCCACATTTACTATCAGCTGTAACAATACTCCTAAGGTGAACATTTCTACTTGTCCGAGTTGTCAACCACATGACACGCCTAGGGCCTCTGCTGCTTCACACACTTGAGTTCGGCGATCAGCGAGAATCATGTTGTAGACCTTTTCACCGATAAATACGTCTCTGCGCGGCCTGGCCGGTCCTCACCAACAAACAGATGTACGACCACGTTTACATTCATTGAACCAATATCTCGAGGTTGTGATAGATGCCGAAGGGTCCCCGTAGACAACATACAAATTCGCTTTGATTCTTCACATTTTTCCATTCAAAGTTAAAAAGCAAATTACAGATCAATATTGCCCTTTTTCGATTTTATTGAGAAACACGCAGCACTTGTGATACAAACTAACCAATGAATCATTCTGAAGGTTAGTATACAGATGACAGTACACGACGATAATGTCAGCTTCCCACAGAAACACAGCCAGTCGTCAAAGACAGGTACTTATTGATCGACCCCCGTATGATACACATTACAATAACATCAATTAGAATACATATGTTTTAAGGAAACTCCTTGTTTTCAAATACTTACCAATTGGATCCAATGACTGTGGTGCTGCATGAACTGGGGTTTTATTTATTACTTCTTGAGCCTCACTTACAGACACTTTAAATGAATTACCTTCGATGGTGGTGTTGACACTACGAAGAAAAAATATGGTAGGTAAATAGGTATTGCTTATTAATAAATTAATTGCTTATAAATAATAATCAAAACAAGTAAAATGAGCCAGTATGGAAACTATGTATTTTTCATTTAAAAAAAAAAAAAAAAAAAAAAAAAAAAAAAACCAGCAACCACAAAAGTCCCGTTGCAAATTTTCCAACACAAACTGTGATAAACGGCTGAGGTTGGACACTGTGGCTGGAAACTGAAACAAAAAGCAGAATCACCCAAAAAAACCACAAAAATACCAACAGATAGTTATGCGCTAGATATTCGGCAACGAAGTTGTCTTCATCCGTGGCTGTCGCTAAACTGATTAGCGACACTTCGTTGTCGAAATACGTATCTAACGCACAACTCTCTGCTATTATTTTTGTGGTTTTTAGGGTGATTCTACTCTTTGTTTCACAAACTGTGAGCAATTTTCAAACTCCATTCCAAAAAAGGACCAATAAAATTTTCTGCCATCATACATTCTCTGGATTATTCAGGTTAATCTTGTAATTTTTTTTCTATAAACATGTGGTCATAAAATATAGGTAGGTGCGAGCTATAAGGTAAAAATTATTATGAAATTGTAATGCCTTACACGTTTCTCTTTATTTTTCCACTGTTATATTTCAATCATAGACATAATTGTCATCTATGATGTCATCCCTACTCTGGTTTAATACAGAAATTCAAAATTCTAAAATTAAGGTGATTCTATGTTTTACTGTATTATATATATATATATATATATATATATATATATATATATATATATATATATATATATATATATATATATATATATATATATATATATATATATATATATATATATATATATATATATATATATATATATATATATATATATATATATATATATATATATATATATATATATATATATATATATATATATATATATCATTTAAATTACATTTTAACATCTAGGGTGCACAACGAGCAGAATGCTAGCTGTAGGCTTGATATTTTAGTTCCATTCAGCTATGAAACACTTTCATTTCACAATATAATACTTGTCTTAACCTAAAATCTGTTTTCTCCTAGTAATCTGCCTGCTTATTTTTTTTATGTGAATTGCTTATTTTCATTAAACATATTTTGTAAGGTGATGACACTTCCTTCCTAAATTTCGCAGGACTTTTTGAACAATTATTTGATGTAACTCTAATCATTTAGCTGCAAATTAAGCTCCTTTTTACTTGATTTAATGAACGGGCACATTGCTACACACTATAAACATAGGACAGCGTGTTTCAAGAGAAAATCTCTTCTCTTTATTTAGAACAGCCCGTTAAGAGCAAGGGGGCAAATGTCACCCGACCCATGACTGAAAACAACACCGTTCCGAGCAGGTGGCGAATGTCACCAGTCCCGAAAGTAACAACATTCAAGATGGGGGTCCATAAAGCTGCAGATTACCTTCAAGTCTACAGGGCTGCGCCCAGCTGTGCCCAAAATCATCTTAAGATTACCAGCTTTGAGTGGTCATTTCATTTTGTAAATGAAGCTCCGTCACATCCCCTAAATGGCAACACGGGTACTAACTGTATACCAAATTTGAAAATAATATTTCAATTCTTTCTAAAGTTATCTTGGCTACAAACAGACAGACATAAAGACCGACAGATAAAAAAAATTGTTCCCAAATCATGTTTTCTTTGAAGCTTTTTACAACATTTAAGTGGAAAAAAATGTTGGAATTTTTGTCGCGGATGCCATACTGCCACACATTTTGACGATGTGGAAGTAAAATTAATAACTAATTGGGTGTCATTCTTGATAACAAGAAAAAAATAAAAAAAGTTTGTGATGCAGCAAGTGTGTTATAGTAGTAAATTTTTATAAGAATTGTACATTATTATTATCTGACATATTATTAAAATTGATACTTTAAACTAATACAGACCTTGAAGATCGATTTTAGAGGTCCTATAGTATGCACACATTTGAAGAATTCTTTCGAAAATGTTACCAGCAATACCTCTCTATTATCAAAAAAATCTTGTGTAACTCCTTCCCAAATGCCCAAAACTCAATTTTCTATACAGCTAAAAATAATTTTGCTATACCTGTAGATAGTGTAAGTTTCTTTAAAAGAAACTTGTATTACATATTTCATTAAAGTTACAAAAGATTTACAGAAGGAAATTTAATTCATATTTAGAAAAGTTATCTGCCAAATTATAAACGTGGCAGTTATTTTTCTTTATTAATCGCCAGAATGATTTCATTTTAGTCAACCTAATCAAACAGGTTTTTTCTATCAACAATAACAAAATGTCTGCTGAAAATGCTAAGTTCAGACTCAAAGGTGACAAAGTTATTCAGCCATTTTAAACAAAAATGAGATCTTGTTCAGAACATATGAAATCTGTGCACTATTCTTTCTCCAAATGTCAAAGTTAAACAAGAAAAAAACCATACATTCATCCAGCTGGAATCGATCACAGAACCTTTTGCGTAGAAGACAAGGATGCTACCACTGAGCTATCTACGGATACATTAACTAACATTTTGTTTACATGATACTTGACACTGGCTTCATGACCGGGATATTATATTAAAAGTATATGTAACAATTAAGCCATTTCAATAGACTCTCTTTCTGATGCTCCGCCAGTAGTTTCCGCTATAGAGTTTATGGTTTAATGGGCTATATTTTAGCAAATTTTCGAAGAAAAAATTCGTTATAAAAAGATTTCTTCAAATGAGCACGAACTAGACCACCTAAAATCTATACACGGGGTCAGTTTCAATTTTTGCCGGTTTACACATATACAGGGTGACGCATTTCTAGGGTAAAGCTCAATATATCCGTTATTATACAAGATGTGAGGAAAAAGTATAGACGTTAATTATAGCGTGTCTTGAGCAGTATCTTATAAACCTATTTTGTCAATTGTTTTGCAACTTTACACGTTTTTGGCACATATTTCAAACACATATGACAAATTGTGATATGGCGTTTTTATCAATAGATAGCGGAGCACCATGGAAAGGAGACATTCAGAGAGCTTTCTTTGTATTACTCGTCGAAAAAATCGAGCTGCCGTATACAGGTACTCTCAAATAGTGACTGAATTTGAAAAGTTTTCACATAAATGTTTTTAGTGTTTCCGTAGAAATCATTTGTTGTAAGATTTTTGTGATATGTTCGTAATGAATAATAAATATTTAGTAAGTTATCGTAAAAAAAAAGTTGTCGAATTTTTGTGAAAAATATATATTAGTGTAACATTACTGAAGACAATTTATGTAAAAGATATTATCTTTTTTTTCAATTTTGGTCCTAAAGCTGTGAATAATTATATCTTGTCAGGTGTGTAATAGCTTAAAGAGGTTCGTTGGTGAGGAAAATCAGACCAGTTTTTCTGGAAATTTTAAAGTTTATTTTCGGAAAATGTTTGTACTTTTTGAAACAACAAAGATATTTTAATGAAATATGGTACATTGTTAGTGCTATATAGGTTATACTATCAACCAAATGCCCTTCTTCTAAAAACAAGACATATTTTACATTAAAAACATTTTTATGAACATTCACTACCATAACGCATTTGCTGCGTCCCGAACTTTTTGTTGTTGTTGAGGACATTTTACTGTTTTAATTATGTTACAAATGACTTTGGATCTGTGCATGGTGACTTCCGCATTTTATATTTACTTTATTACTGATAGGGCATCAGCCAGTATAATAACATTACTATGATGCTCTGTTAGCACGAATTCTAAAGCATGTTTAATAGCCACTGCTTCAGGACTATAAATCGAGGCATACCTAGATAACCTATAGCAATGGGCTTGATCTTAGTGCTCCATCATATATATATATATATATATATATATATATATATATATATATATATATATATATATAGTATATGTATATGTATATGTATATGTATATGTATATGTATATGTATATGTATATGTATATGTATATGTATATGTATATGTATATGTATATGTATATGTATATGTATATGTATATGTATATGTATATGTATATGTATATGTATATGTATATGTATATGTATATGTATATGTATATGTATATGTATATGTATATGTATATGTATATGTATATGTATATGTATATGTATATGTATATGTATATGTATATGTATATGTATATGTATATGTATATGTATATGTATATGTATATGTATATGTATATGTATATGTATATGTATATGTATATGTATATGTATATGTATATGTATATGTATATGTATATGTATATGTATATGTATATGTATATATATATATATATATATATATATATATATATATATATATATATATATATATATATATATATATATATATATATATATATATATATATGGCACATCCTACATCTTGCGGATTTTTTAACCTGTCTGTACATATTTTTAGGTCATTGGTGTAAGGTTCCAGATATTGACTTATTGCACTTCTGTTAAACAATTCATGTGTTTTAATTGCAGTCAACAACTGACAACTACTGTCACGCTATTACAATCACACAGGAGTTTAAAAAAAAACATTGCCAACTATGAAGAATGTTGATAACTTTCTCTTCTTTTTAATTGATACCGTCCAAAAAGGGCACTGAAATTGTTTATGGCTGCTATCTCATTATCAAGAATGAAACGCAATTCGTTTTTAATTTTTTACAGTGTTGTAGCGAAGTTCATCAATCAGATGAAATTCTCGTTTTTTTAACGTTAGTGTTTGCAATAAATTTTAAAACCATAGCATTTTTGAATAGAGAATGAAAAGATCTTTCAAGTAAAGTATCACAAGCCCCTACCTTCCTATTTAAAAATTTGGAGATTACAACTGTCACGTGAAGAGGGTTGAAGGTAGGGGTGAAGTTTTCACAATGCAGGATCTCATTTTCTAATCTAAAATTGACATGCTTCAGGATTTTCAGCGAATTTTCATTAAGAAAAATTCGCTCTTAAAGAGATCAGGATGAAACGCTTTTGAAAAAATTTCTTTAGATGAGCGCGAATTTGCGTCCCTACAACTCAAAACCAAGATCCGTTAAAATTTTTTTATATGTATGTATCCAAGCGATACTTAAAAAATACTAAACTGATTTCAATCAAACATGGCAAAAATCTTGTTTTGGCAAAAACCGAGGTCGAGTTCGTTAATATGCTCAAGTTTTTCTGGTGGAAAATCAGGGAAAACTGTTTGAAAACGCTATGTTTTTGTAAGTATCAGAGTAACTGGAATGAGACTTTACATGTGGCTAGAAATAGTGCAAATAAACGCATGTTGTGAATTTTAAGTAATTTGGTACACAATATTTATAGTTTTTACCAAATTAAAAATAAAATTCCAAAGACATGCTTTGAGACGACTTAGTGGTTAAAGTCCAATGCCTGACAGACAGAGTAGTTAACTGCCACTGATTCATACAACAGGTATAAACCATGCATAAACGGTAACCAAACTAATTATGTACCAGGCATAAACCATACTACCCGAACCAACAATCGTAAAATCTCGACCGAAATTATATAAAATGACAGACGACATAAAATTAAAAATTTGCCAAGTTATTGTTATTTAACTGGGGGATTCAATCAATTATTAAAATACACTATATTTGTAGCTTTATGAACAGCCTCAAATACAGTTTTAGCGCAGCATAGATATATCATGCTGTCGTATAATATACTAGAAACGTAAACAAAATCAAGCCATGTCTCTACAAAAATGATTCTAAAATAGTTTATTTTATCTTTAAACTTAAACGAAAGACATCATATAAGACAGACACAGTCGTGGGATGTGTTTCAATGATAATTCTACTAATTCTGTAATTAATAATTGTTACGTATACTTTGAATATAATATCCCGGGCATGAAGCCAATCTAAAGTATCACGCAAATAAAACGTTAGTTGAAGTATACTTAGATGGCGCCGGGGACATCGCCCTTGCCTCCTAAGCAGAAGGTTACGCGATCGAATCCAGCTTGATGCATGTATTTTTTTTATGTTTTATTTTGACGCTTGGAGAAACAATAGTGCACAGATTTCATACCTTTTGAAGAAGATCTCATTATTGTTTAAAACGCCTGAATAAGTTTGTCACCTTTCAGTCTGAAATTATAATTGTTATTGTTAATTAAAAACTGGTTTGATTAGGTTGGCTAAAACTAAATCACACTGACGATTAATAAGGAAAATTAATTGCTACGTTTATAATTTGGCAGATACTTTACTTTTCTAGATATGAATTAAGTTTCCTTCTGGAAATCTTTTGGATAACTTTAATGAAATTTGTAATACAAGTTTCTTTTAAACAGACTTACACTATCTACAGATATAGCAATATCTAATTCTCTAGATTCATAGAAAATTGAGTTTTGGGCATTCTAAAATAAAAGGAGTTAGAACACACGATTTTGATAAGAGATAACGATGGTAACACTTTCAAAAGAATTTCAAATGTGCGCATACTAGGAACTATAAAATTCATCTTCAAGGTCTGTGTAACTTTAAAGTATTAACTTTATTAATATGCCGTATAATAATAGTGCAATTCTTATGAAAATTCGCTACTATAACGCACTTGCTGTGTCCCGAATATTTTTTATAAATATGCACAATAATTGAGCTACCGAATTTATTCCATTTGGCTGTTACACACTGTATAAACACAAGTAAATAAATGTATTATCCCAAAAATAACAAACTATAAATCTTTACACAAGTTGCGAAAGTACACAATGTTGATCTAGAATTAAAAAAATCATTTTAATACCTATCATTTAAACTAAATAAACATGCCAAGGACGAAAGTTCTAAATTGACATAACTTTATTGTGAAACATATTAATTTTATTGATAAATAACATGGTGACAAATGTGCATTTATATACCTAGAAATCCTCATTTGCTATCCAAAAATAAACTTACCAAGAAATGCCTTTAGCATCAACTTCTTTATTTACAAGCTGTTTCCAGAATTTATGAACCTGAAATCATAAATCATTACATTCATTTAATGTATAATCTTTAACAAACAGAGTCTATAAATAAGTAATTGACCTTATTTAATTTTAACTAAATGCAAATGAAGAGAATTCTTCTCTCGCTTCACAATTGCTTGCTTTTTCTCTGTAACTGATTTTGCCTTTTTACGCCGTCAGACAGGAGAAAATGGAATGTATTTATACACACAACAACCATAAACAAAAAACCGTCGCTACCTTATGGTATGGCTGCAGGGAGAAGTGGTCAGCTTCAAGTCTGTGAGTGGGTGCCCGCAGGGGGGTGTATTATCCCCTCTGCTTTGTCTCTCTTTGTGGACGATCTGCTTGCTATCCTGGAACTGTGGGAGGTTGAGGTCTAGGCATATGCGAATGATCTTGTCATAATGGTTAGAGGTAAATCTGAAGGGAGGAGATGTCTGTGAACTCCTGCTAAACCATCATTGTCCTACTCACCACAAGAATGTTTGATAAATTAAAACCACCTAGTCTTATGGGGGAGATACTACCATACATGGAACAGGCGAAATATCTGGTGGTAACTCTCTATAAGACGCTCAACTGGAATATAGTTAGAGAACGCAATCAGCAGGGCCAAACCGTCCCCGTAGAAGAATACGTGGAAACAACTGGGGAACAAACCCACAACAGATGTACTGGCTCTATGTACTGGTTATCAGGCCAATGATAACCTATGGAGCTATAGTTTGGTGGCCTAATGCACTTTGTGGTACTGCGAAGGCCAAACTAGCTCAGCTACAGACAAGCTTGTCTGATGATAACAGGTGCGTTGAGCACTGCTCCATCAGCGACTCTGTAAGTACTCCTAAACATTCCACCTCTTCGCATTTTACTTGAGAGCCAGGCTAGGTGGACAACATACAGACTAAAACAATGACTGATAGCATGCTGAAGGAAATAAGGACCAGACTCCTTGATGATATTCCTGATGACATTATTCCTCTTCACTATCCACATTTCGGGGTTTGTGGAAAGCCGAAATTAAAAGCACCAAACACCATCTTAAACGCATTTTGAGTAGCACTGTCTTAGTTTTTAAACATTTTTATACATTACTTGTGCAGATTGAAGCAGTGCTTAATTCCAGACTTATCTCAGCCCTATCGCCCGGTCCTTTGGACCTACTTCCTCTCACACCCTCACACTTTTTAGTTGGACGACCTTTGACTCAAGTTCTGGAGGTCAACTTAATGAAAGGAAATCCAGAGCGATTAAATTTATTTCAACATTTATTACAAATAAAACAGCATTTTTGGACTCGTTGGAGCAAAGAATACATATCCGAACTCCAACAGCGCAAAAAATTTAGATTAAACACTCGCTTAGGGAGGATATGACCACACCTCCCCTCTACAATGGAAGCTTGGTCGGATAGTAATGGTACATCCTGGGACCGATGAAATCAGCCGAGTGGCAACTTTACGCACTTCATCCGGTTTGGAAAAAGAAGCTTTGCAAAATATTCCACTTCCAATGGAGAATGAACTCACTTTATTTAGAAACGCAGGCATTTCAACGTGGGGGGGCATGTTCCTGCTTTGTTGCCCTTGTATAAAGTGGCTATATGCGCCGGCGTGTGGCCGACCCTTTTAAAAGAGGAACATTGGGTTGCGCAAGTGAGTGCTTGTGACGTGTGAACCTGTGTACGAAAGTCTGCTCCAAGACGTTAAGCTGAACACAAGGAGACACTTAAGCTCTGCATAATAGCTACATTGATTGACTATATTTCGGTTTGTTTTAAGTAGAATTACTATCCATTTTCATATTGTTATTTTGTGAAATAGTAAAATCGATAAATCAAGTAATACTGGCCCTTTAATTCCAAACAAAAGATATAAAATCCCCAACACACACACTGACAACTCAAAAAACAATGGACCGATCCTAATCAAATGGTGAGTAGGTTCCTTTTGCAGGTGGCTTGGATAAGTTCGTTAGCCAGGAAAAACAGTCAGGTTTTTTGCAAAAAATGTTGTGTTTTCTTCCGAAAATTATCATATGTCTGGAAATAACAAAGTCACGGCAACCAAACTTGGTACGCGGGTCTACGTCATAAAATGTAAACTATGCACCAAAACTTAGATCTGCAAGTTAAGAGACAAAAAAGTTATGGGCATTTAAAGAAACCAATTTTGGGATTTTCCTCTTGAAACGTCAAAATTGGGAACATTTAGGCAAAGAACTTAAAACTAATATGGGTTAAGTAGAGAAAATGTAGCGACAAGAGTGTTTTATAAACCCTAAAGTTTCAGCTTCAACCGTCATTGTCCTTTATTTCACTAAAGTAGTACCAGAAAATTCATTTCAAATGGACCCTTCCGCTGATGATTTGGCAGTAGTTTTAGTTATAGAGTTTATCATCCCAATGGTCTATATTTGTTGCGAATTTCCCTAGAAAAAAATTGCTGGTGAGGAGACCGCCACTTTATTTTGAAAAGACTTTTTGAAATGAGCGTGAGCAAGGAGGAGACCGCCACTTTATTTTAAAAAGATTTCTTTTAAATGAGCGTGAGTGAGGCCCCCTAGAACTCATATCCGGGGTTAGTTTAAGCTTTTACCTCTTTTCATATATATGAGGTGACACATTATATATTATTGCATTTTTGCATTTTCTATCGAAATATAATGCATGTTTGTAGGAAAAGAAATTCGGGACACAGCAAGGGCGTTATGGTAGCGAAATTTTATTAAATGCTTCAAATTTCAATAACTCAATTTGCTATTAACCTAAGGTTTGTTGGTCAGGAAACCAGTTTTTCAGGAACATTTTAAGTTTATTTTCGGATAATTTTAGTACATTTTCAAACAATATTTTTATGAAATATGGCACCTGCTTTCTTTAAGAAAAAAGGACATATTTGCTCTTAAAAAAATTTTCCTGAAAATTGACTACCATAACGTGCTTGCTGCATCCACTTTTTAGTGAATTTTCTTTATAAAATATAGTAAGGGCAACCATATTTGGTACGCGGATTTAAATTATTATTTTTTATATTATCTACCAAAATTTAGCGCTGTAAGTTAAAAGATAAAAAAGTTATGGGCATTTAAAGAAAAATTAATTGGGTGTTTTCCTCAAAACGTCAAAGTCGCGATTTAAAACGTCAAAATTGGCAACATTTTGGCAAATAACCTGAAACTAATAGGACCTATGGAAACGAAATGTCTCAAGAATAATGTTTTACAAAGCCTGAAGTCTTAGATTCAACCGTCATTGTCCTTCATTTTACTGAAATATTTCCAGAAAATTCATTTCAAATAGACCCTTTCTCTGATGCTTTGGCAGTAGCCTTAGCTACAGCGTTTATCATTTAATGGTTTATGATTTTTGTCGAATTTTCGTAAAAAAATCAATAAGGTTCAATATATCCGTCACAAGATACGAAAAAAAAAAAAAAATGTATATATTAATTATAGGGTGTCTTGAGCTACATCTTAAAGAAAAATTCTACAATCACAGGGTGCCACAGAAGTGGTTGGTGATACAAATTCTCTTTTTTTTTAATTGAACACGCTTTATGTTATTGCATTTTTGCATTTTCCATCGAAATATAATGCATGCTTGTAAGAAAAGAAATTCGGGATGCAGCAAGTGCGTTATGCTGGCGAATTTTCATTAAATGCTTCAAATCTGAATAGCTCAATTTGCTATTAACCTATAAGGTTGCCCAAGAACCCAGTTTTTTTGGGAACATTAGGTGTACTTTCGGAAATTTTTCTACATTTTCAAACAATAAAGTTATTTTGATGAAACATGGCACACTGTTTCTACTATATAGGTTATACTGGTAACCAAATTTGATGTCTGCTTTCTTAAAAAAAAAAACAAAAAAAACCCACATATTTGCTATTAAAAACATTTTTATGAAAATTCACTACGATAATGCACTTGCTGCGTCCAGACTTTTTTTTTATTAAGAAGGGATAATGTGTGGCTACCATTTTATGTGGAACATCATTAACAGAATATAACACACAAAGGTGTTGAAATATCTCGTAAACACTGTGCACCTATAATAAATGACGATACTCACCTCATCAACAACTTTTAGTGCAAACGCGGCGGGTTTAGCTTCACCATTGAAAGCAAACTGATTCTCTGGTTTACCATCTGGAATTTTATAGATCTTAAACCATTCGACAGAAGCTTTCAACAGTCCAGGAAAATATTTTTCTATATCAGCTACATCGTTCACCTGGTCAGCTATGGGATCATTAACATCAATAGCAAGGAGTTTCCAATCAGTTTCACCTGAAATTAAACGAGAACTGAGAGTTTGTCAATTGGCAGAGTTGCAATAGATCACTATAACTGTTTTAATAGTTAGTGTTTGAAAAAAAAAATATAGGGTGGCACATTGAAAACGAAACAGACCGATTTGCATCCAGAGACATTTTGTTTTAAGAAACGCTGAAACATGTCAATTTTAATATTAAGGGGGACATGTTTTGACATAAAACTCAACTTTATCACATAAACCCCTTAAGGGTGGTGATAACAACCCTTTTATTTTAAATAGGGAACATGGGTCGAGTGTTACATCATGTGAAAGCTCTTTTTTTTCCTGAATTCAGCAAACTAATTTTTTTGAAAGTTTTATTAACTCGTTTAAAAATTATTCACAGTTGAAGATGCAAAAATGCATTTCACTCATTCCGATAAGAAATGTGCTGATAGTCAATGTTTTGTTGGTTTGTAAACAAAAAATTGACTATCAGAACATTTCTTATCGGAATGAGAAAAATGCGGTTTATTATTTCAGTTTATCGGTCGGTTTGATACTTGATAGTACTACCGAAAATTAATTTTACAATGGTGTATTCTGTAGAAGAAAGAGTTGAAATAATTACTCTATTTTTCAAAAATGATGACTGTGCCAACTGTACCGCAAATTTGTTTAATGGACGACATCCGAACAGGCATGTTAACAGAAAATACATTTTGGAGTTAGTTGCAAAGTTTCGACAAAGTGGTTCAGTAGCCAACAAAAAACGGGATCCTGAACGTGAGTTTCCGGTTAGAAATGAGACTAGTGAGATTGAAGTTTTAGTACAAATTGCTGCAAACCCAACTTTGAGCACGAGAAAATTGGCCACTGTTTCAAACATCAAAAGAAGAACTATTCAGCGAATATTGAAGCATCATAAATTTCACCCGTATAAAATTCATCTTGTACAACAACTGAATGAAGATGATTTTGATTGAGGACTGGAGTTTTGTGAAGTTATGACTGCACGAATAGCTGATAACGGGAACTTTCTGTTCAATATCTGTTTTTCAGACGAGTGTACGTTTTTAGTAAACTCTACAGTCAATCGTCATAATTGCTGTTATTGGGCAGATAATAATCCAAGAAATTTTCACGAAGTCCACACTCAAACACCACAGAAATTGAATGTCTGGACTGGCATTTTTGGAGACCGTTTAATCGGACCAATTTTTCTTGATGGCAATTTAATTGGTGAAACGTATTTGGAATTACTAGAAGATATTGTTTACCCGCTACGGTTGATGTGACAAAGTTGAGTTTTATGTCAAAACATGTCCCCCTCAATATTAAAATTGATGTGTTTCAGCGTTTCTTAAAAAAAAAAAATCTCTGGACGCAAATCGGTCTGTTTCATTTTCAGTGCGCCAGCCTGTATGTAATTACTTGTTTGAAATTCGTGGAGCAATGAAATCATATAGATTCATTCATTCATATTCATATTATATTAATTACATAAAGTACTTTACAAAGTGCCAAACATTTGAGACCCCTTTTTGGAAGGAAAGAACATAGTTGCCACTTTCAGGTAGACTCCCTTGCCCAATATGCCAGGAGCACAGAATAGTTCAGGGTTCCCACTAAAAACAGCATATCAATTTCCCTGACTTTTCCCAGATTTCCCTGACATACCAAAACATATTTCCCCGACTTTGATCTTCTACAATTTACCCCCAACATGTGTAACACACTAGGCCAGAATACAGTAGGTCTTCGCATCATGGAGGAAATTTTCCCATTTCAAATACTAAGCGACCAATGAACGCAAAATTCCAACAACAAAAAAAACCCTATTATTGTGGCTTTGTGTAAAAGGAAATCATTAAGTAAATGGTAAACCTATTTCCCCGACTTTGATCTTCTACAATTTACCCCCAACATGCGTAACACACTAAGCCAGAATACAGTAGGTCTTCGCGTCATGGAAGAAAACACACTTCCCCATTTCAAATACTAAGCGACCAATGAACGGAAATTTCAAAAAAAAAAAAAAAACTATTATTGTGGCTTTGTGTAAAAGGAAATCATTAAGTAAATGGTTTAGAATTTCACAAAAACAAGTACATTGTTTCAATTATTTATCATAAAAAGATAACAAATAATTCTTCCCTGACGGGAACAAAAATTTCCTGACTTTTAGTCAATTTTCTCAGTTTTTCCCAATTTTTCCCTACCAAAATTTTTTCTTCTACAAATTCCCTGACTTTTCCCGGTTTTCCAGACGAGTGGGAACCCTGTAGTTAGTTAGTGAAATTCCTGAGCTGGGAGTAAGTCTGGGAGGACGGTTCAACAAATATTAGAAGCGAAACTTTACAGCAGACATCCATCCAAGAAACTGCCGGTTTACAAAAGAAATAGTCTAGTCAGACTTTAATTTGTATGACGACACTTTCATTGGAGGGTTCAATACTGGAAATAAATATTTTTCAGTAACGAAAATTTTAATTTTGACGGGATGAGGCGTGTAGGGCATCCAGTAAATACGAGATTTTACCCAAAGTATGTTACACAGCCAATAAAGCACGGACATGGTAGTGTGTTTGTATGCGGTTGTTTGTCATGGACTGGAGTATGTATATTACACTTCATAGAGGGCCCATGGACCAATGTAGTCCATTAGTGTGACGTCATAGTGGGTCAAATAGTAATTGTTCTTAAATTCAAATTAAATTGAAATTTTATTTATTTATTTATTTAATTAAAGAACCCAAACATGCAGGAGCCCAGTTACATAGATTTATATAAGAACTAATAAACTAAGAGAAATTAAAAACTATAGATTAAAACTAAAAAAATTAACAAAAAATAACTAAGATGTGGTGTCCCCACGAAGCAGGGATTCCCTAGAGGCTGCGGAAAAGGACCCAACTTTAGCATGACTAAATATGTCAGTACCGCAAGAATTATATTCTGGACACATAGAATAAAAGGGTGATTTCAAAAGCAGATTAGTTCTGGAAATCAGATGTAAAAAGTAGAGTAATGTAAAAGAGTAGAACGAGTCTGACAGCCGTGCAGAGGAGAGCAAAAAGGCAGCTGGAAGAGAAGTTCAGGTGCATCAATAATTCCATGAATAAGCTTAAATAAAAACACTAATGTGAAAGAGTTCTTCTGTCAGCAAATGACATAAAACCAAATCTGGTGAGTAACAAATTGTAAGATATGTCTCTTTGAGGATAAATTTTGCCAACAAAAAAGACAAATACTTCAGAAACCTATGTTGGACAGATTCTACAAGCGTAATGTGGCAGGAGTAGAAGGGCATCCAGCACAAGCTGGCATATTCAACATGAGAACAGACAAAAGCATTATATAGACAGATAAGAGTATCAGCAGATAAAAAATTCCCAGCGCTTCTAACAACAAATCCTTTTCATAGAAGTTCTAAGGATACTGTTCAGATATAAATTAAACTTCAAGTGTGGATCTATGAGCAAACCCAAGTCAATAATATTAGACACACGTATAATATTTTCACCATTCACCTTATAAGTGAAAACTTGCAAGTGATGTTTACTGGAAAAAGACAAAACACTACATTTAGAAAGATTTAGAGGTAACTTATTTATGTCACCCCATTCCGAAATCATTTCAAGGTTGTGCTGTATGGCCTGACAGTTGACAAGAGAATTGATATTCAGAAAAAGTTTTAGGTCATCAGCATACAATAAATGAAGAGCAGAAAACACAGAATCCAAATCATTAATAAAAACGTTAAATAGAAGGGGTCCAAGTACAGATCCTTGTGGGACACCAGAAGAGCATGAAACTGGTCAGAAGAACAACCAGCATACCAGACATGATACCTATTGAGAAGGTAGGATCTAAACAAGGATATAAGACCATTGGAAAGTCCAAAAGAATGAAGCTTAAGTAACAGCAGCTCATGATCAACTGAGTCAAATGCCTTCGAGAAGTCTAAGTAGACTGCATCAACCTGTCCATTCCCATCCAAACAAGACGATACATATTGCACGAAACAAGAAAGGTTGGTCAAGGTCGAACGGCCCCTGACAAACCCATGCTAATTCGGTGAAAGATACAGACCTACATGAGGAGATAGATATGCAAACAGTGTATACTCAAAGACCTTCGAAAAGTTCGACATGATTACAACCTGCCTGTAATTTTCAATGACTGACCTGTCACCCTTCTTATGGACGGGGCAGCTTTAGTGGTTTTCCATATGGAAGGGAAGGTTTGTGTTTTCAGAGACAAGTTAAAAATAAAAAGTAAAGGTTCGGCAAATGCGGAAGCACAGTCTTTGATTATGAAACTAGGTATATTATCAGGCCCTTGAGACAACTTTGACGTGAGTTTGTTAATAGCAGAAAGTACATCAGATGTATGAAATTCGCTTAAATGAAACAGAAGACAGTTCGAAGAGATAAACATATCCTCTGAAGAGGCAGTACAAGATTTGAAGGAGGAACTAAAAAACTTTGCAACACCATCAACTAAACCCCTAAGGGAGGACAAGTCCTGGCCATTATGTCATAAGTCCAGGTATCCGAGACCACTTCTTTTTAGAATTCACAAAGGACCAAAATTTTAGCAACGATGCATTGCAATCTTGTTTTGTAGACATTTGTACACATTCTCACGAGCGGAGAAGCATTAGTTTTGTTGAGAATTTAAAGGAAAGCAGAAACAATAATTTACCCCATATAAAATGATGGTTATTTAGATTCGGTAACCATGACAACAGCTTTTCGCGCTGTTTGACGTCACAACCAATGTAATGCCTTACTCATTTCTTTATATTTTCCACTCTTATATTTCCAATCATAGACATACTTGTCATCCTTGATGTCATCACTTCTGTCCATCGAATAACCGAATACTCTGTGGTTTCATACAGAAATTCTAACATCTAAAAATTAACGTGATTCTTTGTTCGACTATTCTAAAAATAACTGATGTCACTTATCTCCGACACCAACAGCTATATATACGAAATTCACCAGGTTCTTCCTTGGTCGCATTAAAAACACTATAATTTCACGTTAGAAAATCTGCCTCACCTAAAATGTTTTTTCTCCTAGTTTTTAGCGTTTTAGATGTGCCTTAATCTGCCTGCTTAATTTTTATGTGAATTGCTTATTTTTATTAAATACATTTTGTAAGGTGACGCTTTATGATACTTGCTTCCTAAATTTTACGCTACTTTTTGAGGAATTATTTGATGTAACTGTAATCATTTAGCTGCAAGTTAAGCTGCATTTTACTTAATTTAATGAACGGGTACGTTGCCAAGAAGCATTACACTAATTCAGGGTTCCCACTAAAAACAGCATATCAATTTCACTGACTTTTCCCTGATATGCCAAAACCTATTTCCCTGGCTTTGGTATTCTACAATCTACCCCCAAAATGTGTAACACACTACTACAGAATACAGTAGTTCTTCGCCTCATGGCGGAAAACACACTTCCCAAAAATTACATTTATAAAATATACACAATGTTCCTTACAAATAAACAAAAACGCTACTTATACAAATACACACATATCATTGTGTTTTAATTATTTATCATAAAACGGAAACAAATAATTTTTCCTTGTCATGGACAAAAATTCCCCGACTATTAGTAAATTTTCACCATTTTCCCTGATTTCCCTGACAACATTCTTCCTTCTACAAATTCCCTGACCATTTTCCCTGTTTTCCAGACGAGTGAGAACCCTGTATAACAATAAAACAGCGTACTAAGTGAAGATTGGAACCTGTGATGAGCACTGATAAGTACACCTGGAGAATCCAAATCACCACAACACATCATTTTAAATGCCTGACGATCGTTTCACTAACAAGGTTAGCGTCATCAGAGGATGAAAAATTTACCCATAAGGTAAAATTAGTTCATGAGTTGGCAGAAGATTACTTTGATTCCAGACAAGGATTCTGTGAAAAGATGACGGAATTATGTCTTTAAGATCCAATGTTTTCCCAGCGTCTTCTATTTTCAGATGACGCAATATTTTGTTTAAACGGAACAGCTGAGAGACAGAATTATAGATATTGAGCTATGGAAAATCATTATTGGATGAGCATCCTTAAAAGGTTAATCTATAGGCGGGAGTTAGTGACGACAATATTATAGGCCCATTCATTGTTTTAAAATAATTCAACAGGAGGAAGGTACCTGAAATTTTTACAGTCTCAAATGATACCAGACCTGGTTGAATTGTTTCCCAATGCAGGCAGTTCTGACTTACTAAACAACAACGTTTGGTTACAACATGGTGCTCCGCCACATTATGCAATTAACGTTCGGAGCTATTTGGACCAGGTTCTACCACGAAGATGGATAGGAAGAAAAGGTCCAATAGAATGGCCAGCCAGATCTCGCGATTTAACACCTTTAGACTTCTTTCCATGGGGCAACTTAAAAAGTAAAGCTTATAAAAACCGACCCAGTAATTTAGAACATTCCATGTAAAAAATTAAACATGAGAATAGTTGATACCACCGCAAACTTTGTATGTGAGAAATTAATTTTACAATCGTCTTGGATATTGTCAGTTGGTACAAGGTCATCACTTTGAACATCTAGTGTAGTAAAAATTCTTGTTTCTCTGCCTATTCTTGTAATTAATAATTAATGTTTCTACAATGTATGTGTGTATATATATTGTCAAATTTGGCTATGAGAATTAGGTTTAGGAACTTTGTTACTTCTATGGTAGTGTGTTGGTAACAGCGAACACTCTGGAATGATATTTCTAGAAAGGACCAGAAGTGACAGGTGTAGAAAAGTGTAGAAGGTCTAGGTCTAGAATCTCTATGGACAGTGTAAATAGACGAGCGGTGCGCAGACTAAGTCAGTTCTGTATTAAGTCGGTGTGGTGTAGAATAGTGATCATAGAGTATTAGGCGAGTTAGCAGTAAGTGTTGGTGTTTAAGAAGCGATCATAGAAGGCAAATAGTGGAATATAGTTCTATGGACATTTAATAATAGAGAAGAGAAATATTTTCATACTGGTGTTGGAAAATAGTTGGTAATAATAAATTAGTACGTTGGAAAGCTGTGTTTTGTTAATCAACAAATCCAGAAGCCTGTAGAACGTAACAATATATATATATATATATATATATATATATATATATATATATATATATATATATATATATATATATATATATATATATAAACACACATAAGTTCAAATTTACCTTGGTTTTGTGTTCTGTGACACTCATTCGTGCTCAATTGAAGACATTTCATTTTTGCAAAGCCTCTAATAGCAAATTTTCTTAGTGGCGATTACCTAATATTATTTTTTATTGATAAATGATTTGAAAGATAAAATTACTTGTAGATACCTAATACTGATTTGAATACTTTCATTCCAAGACTAACTGCCTTATCTTATGGAAATTGTTAGCACTTGAACTTTCGCCATACTTTCATATAAATAATTTGCATACTCAGGTGATTCAGAAATAAGTGGATAAAACTTAAACTTTAGATTACCTGTAAATCTTAGTAGAAGCCAATCAAATTTATTTACATACATAATGCCATTAATAAGTGTGATGTATGTTTCAACTCAAGGGACATTTATTTGATTTCAAGCCTTTATTTTGCAAAATTAAATTGAAGAATTGTTGGGACACTAAAATAACATTCAGGATACCCAGCAGAAATAAAAAATCAAATTCCATGACATTTCCAAGCCCCTTGACTGATTTTTTCATAATACTCAAAATGAACAACAGAGATCTCAAAATACTTTTTTATTAAATCAAATTTTTCTTAAACATCAGAAACGTAAATATGCTTAACTCTGTTAAACTAATACGGAAAAGTGATAAATTTCTACCCCTTAAATTACTGAGTTACTACACGTTTTTGCAGTAACTACTTTAAAAAATTTCACTTGTTTTAATCTTTTTGGGCCACAGGAGCCATATCAACTACTGTTCAAGAATTCAAATGAAAACAACTCTTCTTACTCAATAAAAAGTCTGGACGCAGCAAGTGCGTTATGGTAGTGAATTTTCATTAAAATGTTTTTAATTGCAAATATGTGTGTTTCCTTTTTAAGAAAGCAGGCATCAATTTTGGTTACCAGTATAACCTATATAGTAAAAACAATGTGCCACGTTTCATAAAAATAACTTTATTGTGTGAAAATGTACAAAAATTTCCAAAAGTAAACTTAAAGTGTTCCCGGAAAAACTCGTTTCTTGGTCAACCTTATAGGTTAATAGCAAATTGAGCTATTCAAATTTGAAGCATTTAATGAAAATTCGCTACCATAACGCACTTGCTGCGTCCCGAATTTCTTTTCTTACAAACATGCATCGCTGAAAAATTCAAAAATGCAATCACATAAGGCGTGTTTGGAAAAAAAAAGAAAATTTGTATCACCAACCACTTATGGGCCATCCTGTGATTGTAGAAATATTTTTTTAAGATGTAGCTCAAGACACCCTATAATTAATATATACAAATTTTCTTCATATCTTGTATAATAACGGATATATTGAGCTTTATTGATCTTTTACGAAAATTCGACAAAAATTATATACCATTAAACGATAAACTCTAAAGCTAAGGCTACTGCCAAGCATCAGAGAAAGGGTCTATTTGAAATGAATTTTCTGGAAACATTTTAGTAAAATGAAGGACAATGACGGTTGAAACTAAGACTTCAGAGTTTGTAAAAGATCCTTCTTGAGACACTTGATTTCCATATCCCGTATTAGATTCAAGTTCTTTGCCTAAATGTTGCCGATTTTGACGTTTTAAATCGCAACTTTGACGTTTTGAGGAAAACCCCAATTTATTTTTCTTTAAATGCCTATAACTTTTTTGTCTTTTGACCTACATAGCTAAATTTTGGTAGGTGGCTTACCTATAAGGATATTAACTAGCGTACCAAATTTGGTTGCCCTTATAGCTGGAAGGTACTAAAAAAATTTGATCAAAATCGGCTTATTATTTTTTGAATTATCGGTTATATATATATATATATATATATATATATATATATATATATATATATATATATATATATATATATATATATATATATATATATATATATATATATATATATATATATATATAACCTAAATAATTTAGATAAAAGTAACCTAGTTCTGCTTTCCATAAACATTTCTGATACACCGTTACAGGCAAATATAGTTTATGGAACAAACAAAATTATATGTCAATCTACATACAATTCTCTTGTGAAAGTATATATTTAAAATGTCAATGACAAACATAATATATTAAACTTTCAATAGAAAGTAGGAAAAATCAATACCTAATATTGCAAGGTCTTGAACCTTTTTGTACTGACCTTCATCTATTAATGCAATTGTTCCTAAGATCTTGACATTGAGAATCTCTCCACGTTTAGCAATTCTATATCCAATTTCAAGAACATCAATAGGATCATTATCTCCTTTGGCCCCTGTTCCATCATCTAAATGTTCAGGGTTCTCCCAAGTTTGTGGTAACGCACCATAATTCCATATGTACCCATGATGAGGGAAACAGTTTGCCACGAATCGTGGTTTGCCTTTTTTCACATCTTGTTTGATTGGATTCAGAATTTCTTTCATAGTAATCTAAAAGTTTATTATTGAACTTGATATATAATAATCCAAAAGCACAACTAATAACTTACCTCCATTTTAGCATTTGTCCATCGGGGCACCTCCACCACCATATTGAAGATCTTTTTGTTGGCATCAACCACCAAAGGGATATCATGTAAAGGTGAAACTGGTCCATTATCAGTAGCTGGAATGAAAAATTATAACATCAGGAAATGAACTATATTAATTCATAGCCAATATTTTAAACGTAAACTAAATTGATTGTCATGCACTAAGATGATGAGTTTAAAGGTGGATTTTAAATTATTATTTTCGAAGTTCAAGGTTTTGCTAAGCAAGGTTAAGAGGTTAAAATGTCAAAAATAACAGTTGAACTTACTAATGTAAACCCTGTAGTCAGGGGTGTAAGGAGAACCTCTTTCAATAACTGAGTAAGACATTTTAACTTGTGTACTGGAGAATAAACGTTTACTCACTAATACTCGTGCTGATAAACTAAACTTTTTTGGCTGACAGCTTCCGCTTAGTAATTTTACACACAATTCTCCAGCAGTTATAAACATGTGCGGATTTCGCAGAACGCTCATCGCACCATCTATCAACGATATTCGAGTTGTATTCAATGTAGTGGGGTAGGGCAGAATTGGAATGTGTTTGTGGGAGAGGCCCACAAACCACAATTAGATTTAATTTACAATAAGCTAATCTGCCATACAAAAAAACCTTTGTACTTTGTACTCATTATCAATATGACTCATGTGATAAAAGTAGCCATTAGAAATTATGCTTATTACCTACAAATTGAAATATAGACTTACATGAAAATTATAAGAAATAACGATTTAAGAGTCAAACTGACACTTTCACCAGTGATTATTAAAATGACAGTAAAATCAAAGATAAAATATATGTCTCAAAATTAGAGTAAATAACTAAATATTTGTTTTGTGATAAAAACATTAAATATTCAACTAATCATTGACTAAAAGTGTTTAAAATTTTAAATAATAAATAAAAGGCGCGACTACAATATCAACAATGATTTTTCAGCTAAGTCCACCTATCCAACAGGAGATGGCGCCGTAGGCACGAAATACAAAGCCCTTTGAATATATAAATACTATTAATATCACTGTGAAGATTGGAATTTGTGATCACTGATAAGTACGTTTGAAGAACCCAAATCACCAAAACACATCCTTTTAAAGATATGATGACCATTTCACTAACAAGGTTAGAATCATTAGAGGATGAAACATTTTCATCTACTTAGGTACTACTAAACATCACCTTTTATACTGAGTTTTGGGTAAAGAACAATATACCGAGAGGGAAATTTTCTGTGTATTGTATTTTTATTGCCGTACAAGGTTTTTGAGCTTCCTTTATAACTTTACTTGGCAAGTTTCGCAAGATTTTATCTGAATCAGAGACAGAGGGCAAACAAACGACCATGAATCAGTGGCGGCGATCATCGGTTTAAGGAACTTTTGTTTTTTATTGGCTTAGAAATATAAATACTTTCGTACGCATCTAGCTTCGCTACCTGTCTAACATTTTTGATAAGTTTCAGATTTTCTATATCTATGTGGTGGTTACAGTGGCGTCTCCTGACCAAAATGTTCGGGTGTGCGGTAACGAGTTGCTGTTAGTGGTGGTTTTAAAAATTATTAACACTAAATGTACTAAATTCTGGAGATGTGGCAACACCGCACCTACGTCTATTGAAGTGCTTTGCAACAATATATATATATATATATATATATATATATATATATATATATATATATATATATATATATATATATATATATATATATATATATATATATATATATATATATATATATATATATATATATATATATATATATATTGTTGCAAAGCACTTCAATAGACGTAGGTGCGGCGTTGCCACATCTCCAGAATTTCCCCAACATCTGGGAATTTTTGCACAATCTGGCAACACCGCCTCCCCACCCCCTGGGGGTGCCTGGGGTGACCCCCCTCAGGCGAAGTCTCAACACTCTAGGACCAGAAATAACGAAGTTACCAACTTGTACCCCGTCGGAACGGATAACTGAGGTCTGCACATTCCGAACACCCTGTATACACACCCTGTATGCGCAGAGAACCCTTACACCCTGTATACGCAGAGAGATCTTATATTACGAGAAACACCTCTTGTGTAACATAGGAGTGATGACCACATTTGGATCACCTGTATATACATCCCCCTGTATACATACGGGACCGATCTGTATTCACAGAACCTTCTAGTAAAAGAAGGTCCTGGAACATTCTGGAATAGAATGCTCGAGAACGAACTGGAAGGTGCGACGGCTATATAAAGATGGAAGTAAGCCAGCGGAGGCAGTTCAGTAAGAGAATGTTGGAGTGACTAGAAGAAGCAGTAACTACTGTGAAGTAGAGACCGTAGTTTCAGTATAGTGACTTGTGTGCAGATTAGTAACCAGTGTAAGGCCAGATAAACTAAGTGTTTTGTGATAGAGACGTTCTAGATCTTTATTGTATCCATATTTAGACAGTAAATTAAGTGTTTTTGTGAGAGAGACATTCTAGAACTTTTATTGTATCCATATTTATATAGTAAATAAAGTTGTTTTGTTAAAATTTAAAGTCTCACTTATCCAGAACCCGGAGAAAACGTAACAATATATATATATATATATATATATATATATATATATATATATATATATATATATATATATATATATATATATATATATATATATATGTATTCGACCTATATGGGAATGATACGTAGATAAATAAATTAATTTCCCACTGCAACACTAACAAATTAAAAAGTCACTTAAAACTTTAAAACACCAAAAGAACATGGAATTATTATCAAGCTCTTCTCTTCACACAAATTTGTGTTAGCGTTAGCACTGTCCGGAACGGGGTGAAAACTGTAAACATTAAAAGTAGTTCAATGTTAATATGGTACTAAATAATAAAATGTGTAAAAATCATGGATGTAGCAAGTGCGTTATGGTAGTGAATTTTCATAGAAATGATCTGGCACAAAATATTTTATTATAACTTTTTTATCTTGCAACATAGAAATCTAAATCTTGGTGTATAGTTTAATTTTTATATCGTAAACCTACCTACCAAATTTGGTTATTTTATCTTTTTTATTTTTTGATACAAATTTTTTTCTAATAAAAACTCAAAATTTTCCCGGAAAACCTCGTCCGATTTTCCTGACTAACGAAATTATCCAATACATTTACAGAAGGAAGGTACATGCCAAATTTTATCAAAATCGGCCGATTATATTTTGAGTTATCGGTGTGATACCTATGTATATATATATATATATATATATATATATATATATATATATATATATATATATATATATATATATATATATACATATATATATATACATATATATATATATATATATATATATATATATATATATATATATATATATATATATAGTTTATAGTTTATTGTTATATAAATAGTACAAATCATCTTACAAATAAGTCTAAACTTGTGACTGCAAATGATGCAATTTTGACTAAATTTTAATCTAAACGTCAATTGTTCTAAAGTTCTGTCATCTGATTTCTAATCTCCAAAATTACCTCACCTCATTATGTACCATTACAATTTCTAGAAATATGGATGGTACTTGAAATCAGTTTCTTCATTTTAATCAAAAATTTCTATATTTTAAAACTTGACTCAAATTAAATTCTTATATATAAAAATTGAAACTGACCCCGGATATGGGTTCTAGGGGTCCTAGTTCGCGCTCATTTGCAAACAATTTTCAAAATTCAAAAGTCGAGATCTCCCCATTAGTGAATTTTTTCTACGAAAATTTACTAAAATGTATTATAGTCTTTGATTCTAGAATACTGTGGTCCAGGCAAGCGCAGTTGTAATGTTTGTAAATAATGCTATCACAACGTTTGTTAAACCGGCGTTCCATTCATTTGTCTTGAGCGGTATTTTTACCGCTCACTGCAGTGTTAAAACGAATGGTATTTCCTTACTATTTTAAACACATGGGTGGGGGACTGTATTGTATACCAATACAGCTCTGTCGAGTGAAGTTGTTCGGAAATAACAACGCACACCTAACCCGAATTCATTCCCAGTTGCTATTGACCTACTCATATTTTCTGAATGAAGACGTGGTGCCGACTTCATTCCAAGTCACTATTAACCGACTATTTATGAAATCAAATAAGTAAATTTAATCGATTGTCATAACATATGTAGTGTATTAAGACCAAGGGAAAAAGAAATAAAACATATTTAACTGTGCACATTTTAATTATATTTTAGGGTGTGCGGCGCACACCTAGCTCACTAGGAGAAATCGCCACTGCGGTGGTTAGTATCCCAAATATGTTGTGTCACGCCTGACTTGTCTACACTACCGTATCTCGGCTGTGCCAGATGTTCACGAAATCTAGTCTCAATGATTCTCTTAGCTTGCCCAACGTATTTAAGATTGCAATAGGCACAACCTATCTCATATATACCTGACATTTCAGTGGATTTATCTTTATCTTTCGTATTACCAACAAATTTCTCAAATTATTTTTTGTCGAAGGAGTTAGTTAGCTGCAATTCGGCTTTCCTAAAAATGATATCAAGACCCCTTGTAATATACACACACACAAGGTACAATATATATTCATAGAACATTCTATATGAACATGAGAATGGGACAGATTCTGTCATGCTAATAAAGTTCTTAGAATGTTATTTATAATATTCTCAGGAGCTCCCAGTATGTTCTGAAAATATTCCACGAACATTCAATGAATCTTCTCAAAATGTTCATACATATACTTATGGGAACATTGCGTTAAAAAAAGATATACAGGGTGTTCCGCATAAGAAACGACACAGACCAGGGGCATGTAGCGGAACCTAAAATATGGTGATTTAACGCAACCTACCCTTATACTAAGGTGCACCCTTGAGAAGTTATAGGCCTTCAAAGTGGGGTTTTAAATTTCGAAAAAAAAAACAATATCTCAGTAATACTTCAACTTAAAGAAACGAAATTTGGTACACGTTTTGGGTGTACCAAGAGCATTAATCGTTATTAAGTAGAGTTCAATTGAAGCATTTTAAAGGGTTGCATAGTGGTGATACACCCATTATATGTGCCAGAATTTTTTAACCTATTGGCGGATCTAAAAAATTATTATTTCATTCTATGTGGAAGTAAATTCTAAAACTTTTTTACTCTTGTTATTTTTCAAAACACTTTTATGGTTTTCAAGTAAAACCCGAATAACTAAAGACATATATTATCAATGTTACTTAAAATCATCAAAAATTTAATAGGTGCCTTGACATTATCATGTTGAATAATTTCTATAAGTTATCGATAATAATTATTTTATTTTGTTGTTTGAGTTGTTTGTTTTCAAATAAATTATACTTATTAACGCTTTTTTCCTGATCGTCAAATTTGACCTATACATAAGTTTATTGGCAAATATTTAATTTTTGATGATCTTTAGTAAGATTGATAAAATATGTTTCTTTACTTATTCGTGTTTTTCTTGAAAACAACATAGTTTTTTGGAAATAACAGGAGTTACAAAGTTTAAGAGTTAAATTCCCCATAAAATGAAAAAATATTTTCTTAAATCCACCAATCTGTTAAAAAGATTGTGACATTTTAAGGGTGCATCGCCCCTAATCAGTCCTTTCAAATGCCTTAACTAAACTCTACTTACCATTGATTGATGCTCTTGGTACACTAAAAACGGGTACTAAATTTGTTTTCTAAAAGTTAAAGTTTAACAGAGATATTGATTTTTTTCGAAATTTGAAACCCCATTTTGTAGGCCTATAACTTCTCAATATATATAACTTAATATATGGGTAAGTTGCGTTAAATCACCATATTTTACGTTTACCTACATGCTCCTGCCCTGTTTCGGTTCTTATGCGAAACACCCTGTATACATTTTTTGAATGATACATAAATTAGGAAAATGCAAAGATATGAAATATTGGATTTATCTTCAAAATTTACTGATTTTCCACCATTTAACTGGCCTTTTATATATTTTCGTATAAGCAAGCTCAACAGGTATATGCTAGAATTTGAACTGCAATCACTCACCCTTGTGTAGGTTACCATATTGTTCCAGTGGCTACACACACCTGTAAACTCAAGTTCAGATACTTAATAAGTCAACAATTCGAGTATTGCACATTTATTCAGATTAAGTATGTACTTATAACAAATACAAAGAAATGTCTGAATAAAATATTAATAGAACAATAAAAAATCAATAATATAAAAATAAAATATATAAAGATACACTTCTTGGAATTGCCAGAAAATTTAATAGCCAAATATAGAGTTTCCGGGATGAATAATCACGGGTATTCCACTGAAGTAACTTGAAATTTGGCTAGACTATTGATCCTACAGGATTTCAGTGTGGCATTAAAGGAATTGAATTACATAATAGTACTTACACCTTTATAGAATACAACTAAATTGGACAGAACATACCACAAAATCACATTTACTTGCACTTACACAAAACCACAACTGAAAGTCATCGATCAGACCTTTTGACCCTTTCCTTGTATGGTTGCTTTCTGCTCCCGTGTACTTGACTTTTACTTCTAAAGCTATTTCCATATGCCGATGCCCAATGTTTTTCACCAACAGCTTGGATATTCTGGTTGTAAAAACATGCTTTGGCAAAGTGATTGCGTATCTGATAAATTGCAAGTTTTATTGCACATTCATCTTCTTACCATATGTTCATAGGTTCACAATTTCTACACTTTATAGTGATACTTCTCACAGCATTAACTTCTTCCACAGGAGTAAAAAGTCTGAGAGGTTGCTTAGACAAGTCTCTAGATTTGCAGTATTTTTGTACTTTTCCAGTCAATCAGTCCATCCACATCAAACGGTGTGGTGGTTTATATTGCATGACTTAGGTACTATTGAACGTAACACAATTTTTAATTATATATTTTACAATGTAGGTGTACCTAATTCGTAAGATGATCCAGTCTCAAGCAAAATTGACGAACCCACCGTCAGTGTCCGCTACAGGAGATGCTTTAAAACTTGTTTCTTTACTGGGTGCGTTTTAGTTCTTGATAACCTGACACCATGTTTTAGTTGCTTCTGTACTCTGGATCTAAGTTTGCAATTACACACTGTTCTCCGTGTTCACGTCACATTTTAAAAAAATTTATTATGTTAAAATATAACCTTATACAACATTGACCACAGACCATTCATGTTGACATTAATTTCCATTTACGTCTATCGGCCATCTTGCTATTTGCGATCTTCCCTTCTCGGCGGCATGCACATGCGCTCTATGCCTAAAGAAGGGGTTGTCTAAATATACAATTTTTGTATGTGTTTAACATAAACAGGTAACAGAATCAAACATGCAAAACAGTTACTATTATAATTCTCATCACTATACCGTAATCATCATCTAACTTTTTCATTAAATTTTAAAGTTATATAATATTATAAGGACATCTCAAGCACATTATGCGCGAATATTCGGTATAATAATCTATTCAAATATTCTCAGTATATTGATGAACAATTTTCTTAGGGTGTGATTGAATGAATGTACAGGGTGAGTATTATAAATGATAACCCCCTTTTATTTTCGTTATTTCTTTGAACAATTTTTAACTTAGTTTCTGAATCTGCTATCGCTTTTCAAGAATTTTGAAAAATGTACGAGGTGGAATAATTAAAAAAAAAAAAAAAATGGAATAACCTGTATTTTTTAAATATTATAAATTGTCGATTTTTTCTGATTATACAAATATATAGTTATAGCACATTTGGGTAAGTACCTCCTGGTCAATTCCCATATCGGACAAGTTTTTTCGGGAATGTTTTAAGTTCATTTTCAGAAAGTTTTGTACTTTTTTAAACAATAAAATTACTGTGATAAAATATAGTACATGACTTCTACTATAAAGATTATAGTGTCTAGCAAATTCGATGCCTCCCATTCAAGAAGATATATTTGACATTAAAAACATTTTTATGGGAATTCGCCACCATAACGCACTTGCTCCGTCTAGACCTTATTTGTTGTGGTTTTCAAGGTGACCCTGCTTTTTCTTCTTGTTTCTATTTGTATTAAGACGCAGCAAGTGCGTTATGGAAGTGAATTTTCATAAAAATATTTTTAATAACAAATATGTATCTTGCAAGCAGACATCAATTTGGTTCTCATTATAGCCTATATAGTGGAAAAAATGTACCACATTTTATCAAAATAACTTATTGTTTGTAAATGTACAAAAATTTTACGAAAATAAACCTAAAGTGTTTCCGAGAAAACTGGTTTCGTAGCCAAGCAACCTTAGGTAAAAAGCAAATTCAGTTATTGAAATTTGAAGCATTTAATGAAAATTCTCTACCAAAACGCACTTACTGCGTCTAGATCTTTTTTGCACCCATGAAGAAAACGTTTTAAAATTCAAAAGTTGCAGTCTCCTCATAACGAATTTTTTTCTACGGAAATTAGCTAAAAATTATAGACCATAAACCATTAAACCATAAACTTAAGTAAAATTACCGACACAGAATCAGAGAAAGGGTCTATTTGAAATAATTTTTAGGAAACATTTTAGTAAAATGAAGGACAATTACGGTTGAAGCTGAAAGTTAAGGGTTTGCAAAACACTCTTTTGCGACATTTTCTTTACATAACCCGTACTGGTTTCTGGTTTTGTGCCTAAATGTTGCCAATTTTGACGTTACAAATCGCGACTGACGTTTTGAGGAAAACCCCATTTTGTTTCTAAATGACTATAACTTTCTTGTCTTTAAACTTACAGACCTAAATTTTAATACACGCCTAGCAAATTTGGTTGCCCTTACTTTGTTATTTCCGGAGATATAAATTTTTTTCCGAAAGAATACACAACATTTTCCGGGAAAACCTAGGCCGATATAAAAATTGAAACTGACCCTGGATATGGGTTCTAGCGGGCCTAGTTCGCGCTCAATAAAAGGAATTTTTTCAAAATTCAAAAGATGTTCTCATAAGTGAATTTTTTTAAAGAAAATCCACTAAAAATTGTTCATTTACTCGACTAATATGCTAAAGCGTGCATAGCAGATTATTTACCTCGGTATTTTGTTTGTTTTTAATAAAACGAATATGTGTATAATTCAGCCTAATATTTCCCTTTACTTCCGGTCTGAACAAATTGATATAAAATAAATATATTTTGATTTCCTACCATCCTGTTATGCCGATATCCAAAGGAATAACAAGAACAAATACTTGTCTATAGTAAATACACATTTCCGTAAAAAATAACCGCAAAGAAAAATATTGCTTCGTTTTCATTTATTTTTACCATATTGGAGAGATAGTTAGCGTAACCGCTTATCGATAAAAACCTTACATCATCCATTATCTGCGGTTGGGACACTGTGATGAGTACTAATAAGTAGGTACACTCTATAAACGTTCTACCAGTGGCCGAACAAAAGATCACTGGGCCTCCCGCAAACGATTATCTTTGGCCCCCTAGTTTTTACTTTTAGTGAATTTTCTTAAAAAAATTCACTAATGAGATCCCGACTTTTGAATTTAAAAAAAAATTCTTCAAATGAGCGCTCATTAGGCCCCCAGAACACATATCCGGGGTCAGTTTCAATTTTTATATGTTTATATATATATATATATATATATATATATATATATATATATATATATATATATATATATATATATATATATATATATATATATGTATCACACCGATAACCGATAATGGACCGATTGTGATTAAATTTGGTGAATAAATTCCCTTTGCAAATGGCTTGGATAAGTTCGTTAGCCAGGAAAATCCGCCCAGGTTTTCCCGGAAAATTTTGTGTTTTCTTTCGAAAAAAAAAATTATATCTCCGGAATTAACAAAGTAAGGGCAACCAAATTTGGTACGCGGATTTATATCCTTATAAGTAAGCTACCTACCATAATTTAGCTATATAGGTCAAAAGGCATTTAAAGAAAAATAAATTGGGGTTTTCCTCAAAACGTCAAAGTTGCGATTTAAAACTACAAAATCGGCAACATTTAGGCAAATAACTTGAATCTAATACGTGCTATGGAAATCAAATGTCTCAAGAAGGATGTTTTACAAACCCTGATGTCTTAGTTTCAACCGTCATTGTCCTTCATTTTACTAAAATGTTTCCAGAAAATTCATTTCAAATAGACCCCTTCTCTGATGCTTGGCAGTAGTCTTAGCTCTAGAGTTTATCGTTTAATGGTATATAATTTTTGTCGAATTTTCGTAAAAAATCAATAAAGCTCAATATATCCGTTATTATACAAGATATGAAAAAATTTGTATATATTAATTATAGGGTGTCTTGAGCTACACCTTAAAAAATATTTCTACAATCACAGGCTGACCCATAAGTCGTTGGTGATAAGAAATTTTCTTTTTTTTTAATCAAACACGCCTTATGTTATTGCATTTTCCATCGAAATATAATGCATGTTTGTAAGAAAAGAAATTCTGGATGCAGCAAGTGCGTTATGGTAGCGAATTTTGATCAAATATTTCATATTTGAATAGCCCAATTTGCTATTAACCTATAAGGTTAACCAAGAAATGAGTTTTTCCGGGAACTCTTTAAGTTTACTTTTGGAAATTTTTGTACATTTTCACACAATAAAGTTATTTTTATGAAACATGGCATATTGTTTTTAATATATAGGTTATACTGGTAACCAAAATGGATGCCTGCTTTCTTAAAAAGAAAACACACATATTTGCAATAAAAACATTTTTATGAAAATTCACTACTATAACGCACTTGCTGCGTCCAGAGTTTTTTTTAAGTTAGGTTGTAAAAACAAACAATACACGTTAATAAGGCTAGACGTTGGACACTGCGGCTGGTAATCTAAAACAGAAAACAAATTCAACTAATTCGGTAACATGTCGACAACACCGTTGTATAATATATATATATATATATATATATATATATATATATATATATATATATATATATATATATATATATATATATATCTCTGTGTATGTGTGTGTTTCACACCGATAACTCAAAAAATTATGGGCCGATTTTAATCCAATTTTCTGAGTGCCTTCATTTTGCAAGTGGCTTGGATAAGTTCGTTATTCAGAAAAATCGGCCCAGGTTTTCGGTATCTTCTCTATGACCTCTTAACAACATATTACAAACTGATAGCGTAATTATAACGCCAATCACCCTTTTGATTTTATCTCTTCATTTATTAAAATGTTCTTTTGTGTTAACTAGATTTTCAATTATTTTACCTTGTTTCCAGGAATCATACAAAAAACAAGATTTCTTGTGTATAACTGATTGGTCGTGTTCTCTTATTTTCTTGGAAAATCCTTTCCAATCATTGACTCCTTTACACCAAGCATCCTAAACTTCCTGTCACTTCCATCTGCAAAGGGCCAACATGGTTCACGGTAAGCCACTTGTAGTTGTATAGAGTAACAAAGCCACATTCTTTCAACTTGTATACCAGCTTTAGTGATATAATTGTAATAGGAAGAACTAAATGAACGTCCATTGTCGTCTTTCAGAAAATGACTTAATGGCTTACATGGTTCAGTGTTTAGAATTTGCTCCTTTGTTTCTGTATTAATTTCTTTTCCCAAATAATTTGCGATATCCGAAGCACAAACTTTGCCACTAAGACTAAGAAAGTCAGTAGCCTCTTTCGGTGTTTCCGCCTGACTTTCCATGGTAACTTCAATTTTAAATACCTCAGCAACATTTTCATAACTTTTCGCCGAGGTTGATGGTACAGATTCAATTTCACTTTTAAAAAAGTATGAATTCTGGTCAGTTTTTCTGTCTTTTCCTTCTGAAGCTACCTTTTTTTGGCCCCACTCAATTGTTGTCCAGAATTCATATGTCTGCACTAATAATTTATAATGTCATATTTAATAGTTATATAAACAGAAACCGAATATACTAACTTTAACAAATTAGAACCTCGACTTCGATCCCGATAATAAATGCTGTGAAATAACTATACCCAATATACGCAAACACTCGGATGCTCGAACTAAATTAAAGTTAAAGTTATCCTTATCCCTCATCCAGTAAGTATGAAATAAATCGATTAACAGTTTTGAGTTCAAATTCAAACCAGTTATTTGTGTCATTACAAAATATATAGACAGCATTATACCTAATAAGTAGGCCTTCATACATATAATTTTTAACCATTTCTTGGAAGGATGGACTGAGGATGAAATATATGATGGAGCATTTTTACGTTCTTCGAATCAAAAGTCACCCAGCACAGATTTCTATAACTGTAATTATGTGGCTATTGCTGCGATGCCAAAAATCTGTTTGCTGGTCTTAACGTAAATGATCTAAATATATAACTGTTAAGTATATAATTTTTTTTTTTCTAAGTATGTAGATATTATATTATTATGATCTCACAAAAGCTGCCTATGTTCCGCCACTGCGTTCTACATATATACAGTGTGTAACCGCCAAATGAAATAAATTCAGTATCTCAGTTATTGTGCATATTTCATAAAAATCCCGAAACACGTCAAATTTGGATTAACAAAATTACATCCTGCAACGTTAAAACGTCACCCCCCCTCCATTCACCCCCCCCCCCCATTGAGTGACAGTTGAAACCCCAAAATTTTCAAATAGGAAGTAGGAGCTTGTGATGCCTCATTTGAAAGATCTCTTCGTTCTCTATTTTAAAATGCCATGGCTTTAAAATTTATTGCACAAATTAGTATTAGAAAATGGAACCCTGCTGATTGGTGAACTTTGTTACAACACACTATTTAAAATTTAAACCGAATTGCGTTCTTCATAATGAGAAAGCAAGCAAAAATAATTTCAGTGTTTTTGGACGACATCAGTTAAAATAAAAAGTTCGGGACGCAGCAAGTGCGTGATGGTACTGAATTATCATAAGAATAATATATTAGTAATTTAGCCTTGTATTAAAAGTTATAAAAATTACTTTATTTAATTAGGAACTGTAAAAAATTAGGTAAAGAAGGGCAAACACAAACATGATCTCTAGCGTAAATATTTATACAGTAATTTGGATACAAAACTCAAACAAAGAAACTGATAAACAGGAAATATACTCAATAAAAAATACAGTCGAAAGCTAAACATGAAATCAATTGCTGTGGTTTATGCATTGAGGCTGATTGTATGCATGCAGAAGGGGAAGAAGAACTTTCAGGACGAACAGTGTTTCTGCCCCCTCACCCAAAAACACGGGAGGTTGTCCTTCCCCCTTGTGCATGCATACAACCACCTTCAAAGCATAAAGCTCAAGAAACATTTCTTGGGAGCAACCCCCAAAAGCTAGGGGATTTGGGGCGAATATAGGTGTTGTGGGGGGTAGACGGGACTTAAAGGAGGTATTGCTAGAAAATGTGAAAAACGCATTTATTCAAAGTCTGACAAGAGTCTATTTTAGCATTTTCCGCTCATATTTCCTCCCCGCCCAGCACCGCTATTCACTTAACTTTCTTGTGGGTTGTTTGCAACAAACATGTCTAGTGGCTTGTGCATCCAAGAGAGGTTCTAAGCATGTTTCTGAAAAAAAAACTTGTAAAAGTCCTCCGTGCATCCCACTTCGTTGTCTTTGTCTTTTTAATATAGAATACAGTACTAAATTAAATATGTTCACTTGTTTTTATATTACATATATAAGCACAAGATAATTATAATTAAGGGGGAGCTGCTTAATTAACATTGTGGCAACAATTGAAATGTAGATAATTTATTTAGAGCTTGTTAACAATTATGAACTTGATGAACAGTATGCACTAAAAAATTAGTAAATATATTTATAAAATCTAGTAAAAACAACAGTTTAGTAATTTGTTAAGAAGTTTGGAGATGTGATGAAACGTCAAACTTACAGTACCGCAGCATTAGCATAATATTATTATGTTGCGACTATACTATCTTCATCTTGACATTTGTATTCAAAATTGCATTAGGTGTATGCACAAGCTTTGTTTTGATGTATAATACGATGTATAATTTATTGGCAAATAATATATTATTATAGTACTCACCCCATGTCGCATGCGCGTGACAGTGAAAAAATAGGTAGCCGCATTATCATATCTCTCTAGTAATTGTGTCATGTCACCTAAATTTGAGGTTAAATTTCCAATTTATTCTTCTTTTTCTTCTGATTTGTTTATGGCGTCTGTTTCTACTAACCTAAATTTCCAATTTGATATTGACAATTGACAAATGACCGCTGCGCTCCAGCACGAAAGCGCGAACGTTGTTAGATTGCGTTCGTGTTCGTGCTGGAGTTCAGCTGTCATTTGCCAATTGCGAATAAAAAATTGGAAATTTAGGTTAGTAGAAGCAGACGCCATAAAAAAACAAGAAGAAGAGGACGAAGAATAACAACGTTGTCAGATAGAATAAATTAGGATTGGAGAGATAAGTAAAAATCATGAGAAATGGATAATTCGAAATCTGCAGATAATAAATACAGCTATGGATTACGGTATTTTTTAACTAACTGATAAAATTAAATTTCATAAAATGTTTTATTTATTATCAGAAATTGTGAAAATTTGAGATGTTTATACACGAAAGGTTTAACTACATGACATTTCTGAAGATCTGCCAACCCTGGTAAGAAACAACTAAATTTTGACATCTTGCAACAATTGTAACTCCCATTGTCTAGATTTTTATCCACGCTTTATTTAAATAGTATAGCAGTACAGGTAATGTCATCTGTCCTTGTCTAACATGTAGATATTGTATTACAGAATTTGAAGTGACGTCGAGGATTATTTTAATATTAATTCCGAATAACTTACTTATTCTAGATCAAAAGACTTGAAAATTGGTACACAACCACGTCTATCAATGTTTTTTAATTTGTAAATTTTCGTTTCAATCTATTAAACATATTGAAAGATATTGCATTTTAACAAATATTTTTTAATTTTTTGTTAAGAAAAATTTGGCGTTATGATCTGATGAACGAACTCATCCAAGCCATTAACAAATTGGGGGTAATTTCCAAATTTGGTCCAAATCACTGAAGTGTTTTTTGAGTTATCGGTTGGATATATATATATATATATATATATATATATATATATATATATATATATATATATATATATATATATATATATATATATATATATATATATATATACTTTTAAGTGACCCTGTATATGGGTTCTAGAGGCCCTAATTTGCGCTCGTTTGAAGAAATTTTCCGAATGTCTTATCATCGCTACCTCTCATGGTGACTACAAACCATTAAAACCTTATCAACATTCTTCATAATTGGGAATGTTAGTTTTGTTTACGCAGATAAAACACGATCACACGCCGAATTTGCTCGTCTATTTCAAGAAAAAATTCCCGATTTGCCGCCAAGGGATAATTCTTAAAATTGAAGAGCAATTTTGTGAACGTAGACATGTAAGGCAGATAAAGAATCTTCCCGTGCATTGAGCAATGATACCAAATTGGATGTCGTACCTCTGTTTGAGGAAATGCCACATTCTTCGAGCCACAACATCGGATGTTAGCCATTCATCGATTATTCGAATACTGTAAGGAAATAAAATGCATCTTTATAAAGTGATACAAACTAAGGAGCTCATGGAAGACGACTTTGATAGAAGATCGTCTTTTTGTGAACAACTGGTGGAACTGTTAGATGATAACAATGTCCAACTAGAACATACTTTGTTTTCTGATGAGTGCAGTGTAACACTTTACGGCCATGCTAAACGTCAAAAACATACGCAATACCCTGGAAAAGTTATAATGTTTGGCAGGATCAGGGTCACTAGTCCCTTTTTCATTGATCAAAATTTGAATGGAGATAATTATTTATCACTGCTCCAAAATAATGTCGCGCCAACTTTGGCAGACTTATATCCTGATCGCGCAAAGCCACAAGTTCAGCGAATATGATATGGTTCCCGCAGAATGGAGCACCAGCATCATTGTCCGGTAGTAACTCCACTTCATATTTCCAAATCAGTAGATAGAGAGGCGAAGATCGTTGTAATGGCCAGCGTTGTCACCCGATCTTAAGCCATTAGATTTATTTTTATAGGGATATGTGCAAAGTGAATGTATCCGCAGAGATCCCACTGTAATTTTCCTATGCTTAACAAGAAATAAATAGGCAGCAACTGCTCTAAAGAACAAACCAGTGTGATGTGACAAACGTGCTGCGTGAGGTTATATTTAGTAGAAAATAGAAACTGTTTATATTATTTTCATCAGTGGCCATGTAACTTTATTTGAAAAGATATACTGTTATCCTATCTGAATCAATGAATTTATGCCTATTTTGAAATTTATGGACTAATTATTTGTTTCTTTATTAGTGAATTTACAATAAGATAATTCTCTAATAGGGACGAAACGATGGTGAAGCTTTTGGAAAAAATTTTCAAATGAGGGCGAATGAGGGCCCATAGAACTCATATCCAAGGTCGGTTTAAATTTTCATTTAAATATGGTTATATGCTTATATATATATATATATATATATATATATATATATATATATATATATATATATATATATATATATATATATATATATATATATATATACAGGGTGGCGCATTGAAAACGAAACAGACCGATTTGCGTCCAGAGGAATTTTTTTAAGGAACGCTGAAACACGTCAATTTTAATATTGAGGGGGACATGTTTTGACATAAAACTCAACTTTGTCACATCAACCCCTTAAGGGTTGTGATAACAAGATGAATTTTATACGGGTGAAATTTATGATGCTTCAATATTCGCTGAATAGTTCTTCTTTTGATGTTTGAACCAGTGGCCAATTTTCTCGTGCTCAAAGTTGGGTCTGCAGCAATTTTTCCTAAAACTTAGTAGTTCAGTAGTCCCATTCCTAAACGGAAATTCACGTTCAGGATCACGTTTTTTGTTGGTTACTGAACCACTTTGTCGAAACTTTGCAACTAACTCCAAAATGTATTTTCTGTTAACATGTCTGTTCGGATGTCGTTCATTAAACAAATTTGCGGTACGGTTGGCACAGTCGTCGTTTTTGAAAAAAAGAGTAATTATTTCAACTCTTTGTTCTACAGAATACACCATTGTGAAATTAATTTTCGGTAGTACTATCAAGTATCAAACCGACCGATAAACTGAAATAATAAACTGCATATCTCTCATTCCGATAAGAAATGTTCTGATAGTCAATTTTTTGTTTACAAACCAACAAAACATTGACTATCAGCATATTTCTTATCTCAATGAGTGAAATTCGTTTTTGTACCTTCAACTGTGAATAATTTTTAAACGAGTTGATAAAACTTCAAAAAAAATTAGTGCGCTGAATTCATAAAAGAAACAGCTTTCAACTGATGTAACACTCGACCCATGTTCCTTATTCAAAATATAAGGGTTGTTATCACCACCCTTAAAGGGTTGATGTGACAAAGTTGAGTTTTATGTTAAAACTGACGAGTTTCAACCTTTCTTAAAAAATTATCTGGACGCAAATCGGTATGTTTCGTTTACAATGCACCACCCTATATATATATATATATATATATATATATATATATATATATATATATATATATATATATATATATATATATATATATATATTGTTAAGTTGGGTATACTAATGTATAAAAAAATGTGGTTTTATAGGGGTTTATTATAAAGTATTTATATTTATAGGTTATTATTTATTTATAATACACTTAAATACACTAAAATATAAATAAATATAAACACCTTATAATAAACCCCTATAAAACCTTTACTTATCAATTAGCGCCCTAAACGTGGGAATATAAACATTATTTTTATACATTGGTATACCCAATTTAACAATTGGCGCCCAACGGCTGAATTAAGTGAAAGAAATATAGTTATCAGTTACGAACTGAATGTAGCAAAACATATAATGAGAAAATGTACATGCTGGGAATGAATGATATAAATAAAGATGGC
This sequence comes from Tillus elongatus, assembly GCA_964006375.1. Lineage (NCBI taxonomy): Eukaryota > Metazoa > Arthropoda > Insecta > Coleoptera > Cleridae > Tillus > Tillus elongatus. The sequence continues at coordinate 245,458,964 of OZ023262.1, read as the reverse complement.
GTAGCTAAAAATGTGAAATAAAATGATTAACGATACAAAATATATCGGTCATTTAAATCAAGTATAAAGTATGAGCGATCCAACGAGTTGTCTCAGGTTAATTGAAGTATATGTACATGAATAGAATATATAAAATGATATAATAAAAGTAGTACATATTATAGGCGTTTGTTTGATGATAGTAATACAATATTGAAAGGCCATGTACATAAAATTGTTAAAAAGTACTAAGAATATGAAACCGAGCAATTATAATATTACAAAAGAAGATCTTTCAATCTCTGCTAGTGAACTACCCGCATCTTGATTACAATGTAACCCCCTTTGCTGCGATACGAGAGTTACGTATTACCGAAGAAGTGTGTAGATTTCTCACAGTATTTCAGAAGGGAAGGATCGCTTTGTTACTGTTTTGATATATTTAGTTTATTTCAAAACATTAATCAACCCTACACTCCTCAAGATTGGCGTTTATTCACTGATTCCTCCAAGACTAGTTTGGAAGCTGCACTTCTTCCCATTGGTAACGAAAAGCCTTCCATTTCAGTGGGCAATGTTATCTGCATTAAAGAAACATATTAGACAATGGAACTTTTGCTTCAATTAATTCAGTATGATGCATACGACTGGCACATTTGCGGCGATCTTAACGTTATAGCTCTCCTATCAGGCTTTCAAGGAGGGATACAATAATCGTTTTTTTTTTTGTGTTTGTGGGACAGTAGAGGAAGAAACCAACATTACTAGAGGAACGTATGGCCTACCAGAGAAGCCTTTGTTCCCGGCCAGATGAATATTAAAAACGAGCATCTTGTAAATTCAAAAAAGGTTTTTTAACTCCTCTTGCACATTAACTGGGTTTAACGAAAAATTTTGTAAAAAGGTTAAATTGTGATGGTGATGCTTTTAAGTATTTACACAAAGTTTTTCCCAAGTTGTCAGAAGCGAAGAATAAAGAAAGTATATCTGTAGGTCCACAAATATAAAAATTGTTCAGTGACAACCTGTTTGAGCAATACATATCAGATGCCGAAACTGAAGCTTTGAGATCTTTTAAGAATGTAGTTGCTGGATTTTTAGAAAATACAAAGCTCGATAACTATAGGGAAATTATTGCTGAATTGATAAAAATTACTATAAAATCGGAGCTAACATGCCACTAAAGATCCACTTTCTACATTCCCATTTGGATTTTTCCTAGACAACTTAGAAGTTGTGAGCGACGAACATGGGGAACGCTTTCATCAAGATCTCATGAATTTAGATATCAAGCCTTCTGGTAAGAAAATATGATGGGTGATTTTTGCTGATCAATTTTAAGGGAAACCAATGTAAAATTGTACAAAAGGGAAAATAGGACATCAAAGTCTTTTAGTTCTGTTTGTTTGCTTTTGTTGTATCTTATATGTATAATGAATATTGGATAAACATAGATGTATTTCAGTTGTCTGTATCCAATAATATAGACGTGATGGAAAAATTGTTATGGTATTTTTGAATTCAATGCTCTTAAATTGGAAAAACATAACTAGTTTCAGTTTACGCGCAAAATGCTTGTAAACTAGTGTTATTAGCTAATAGGTCCACTTGGTAAACCCCAACCACCACAACACATTTAAGAAAACCTGATGATTGTTTCACTAACCAAGTTAGCGTTATACAATAGACCTTAAGGTCGCAGTGGAGGGACTGTAATCACCCGGTCACAGCATAACCTAACCTAACCTAGCGTCATCATAAGATGAAAAACTCTGTACTTATCAGTGCTTATCACAGGTTATAATAATTATTAAGTTTTAAAACCGAAGCCAGCAAACATTTATTATTATGATGATTGCGTAAATCACTATGGCATACCATTATTTTGTTATGACTAAGCATTATATTCGTATTCGACAAATGCGAGAAGAGATTTGTCAAGTGTGAAATACGGAGCTCGTAAAGGTAGAACAAGCTGGCCCCTTGACCGCAACACATTTGTGCAAATGAAATCTGTTCAGCGTCTTATTGATGTTCCAGCTAGTTCTAGAGTTGGTCAGAATTAAATTGCTTTCAGACTGACAGAACATTTGTACAGAACTTAATCATGGAATTCATTTGTCTGGAATGACATAACTCTCAACCGACGATTTCAGCTGCGGTTTAAAGCTACTAGAGGAATTAGAGGCATGAACATAATCTGCTGGCCTGTTTAGATATGTGCAGACATACGTTTTGTGGTACCCAAATGGACCAGCTTACGGCGAAAATGTCTGCCTTTTTCAGTGACGGTTTTCAATATAAACTAAAAACGAAAAAATATAGCACAAATAAATGATTTAATTAATGATTGAAGCGAGCAAAGAAACAAAACATCCATAATTTTTTTTGCGTTCTGAAATTAATTTTAGATGTAGATTCAATTTTGTCGCGTAAGACCAATTGCTTTGTGATATCTCGAGCCGTGGAAGAGTTTACTTATTTTATTCATCCACCTCACAACTCTAAAATTCAACCAGCTACTGCGGCAATAAGAGTAAAAAGTTTCAACGAGCTCAGTATTACATGTTCACCAGACAATCATCACCTTTACACTCATGCAAAAACCAACCCGCATCTGCACAATGCGGGTCCAGTGGACCCGGTGCTTAGTTCGAATGACTAGGTTGTATATTACTTACAGTAAAATAGCAAACAACTAGTAATTTTCAACTAGTTGAATATATTAAATACACAAAATAAGTTGCTGTAAATAAGGTTAAATGTACTCTCACCATAGTTAGAAACGCAGAACGGTTTCGCTCTAATTAGCAGTGCGTCGTGACAATTATTAGTAGTAGTAGTGGTAGTAGTAGTAGTAGTGTATAATTTATTATCATTTCATTTTTATTATTGTTTTATTAATTACATTAAACAATTCGCGTAGACAGTAAGTTTAAAACTTGTATTGTTGAATAATCATTGCGTTATCGCTTATTAAAAATGGACAATTGATTTTGGACCTGACTGTATATTTGTGAGACAGATGGTGTTGGAGAAATAAAAGTATTGTATTTACAACCATTTAATCTATTAGTATTATATACAAACACATTATAAACAGTTTTTCCTAATATTATTTAAATATCTAAATCCTAAAAATAACTCGTTCTTGTTACAAAGTTTAGTTTCATCACAATTTAATATGTAGTAGGGAACAGTAAACAGCATGCACCCATTCCTATTTGCTTTTAAAGCTTTAACTTCTTTATTGATCTTACATATAACAATTTTATAGAATAATTTTAACAGTTCTTTTGTTAGATAGTAATTTGTCATTGTATATGTATATATATATATATATATATATATATATATATATATATATATATATATATATATATATATATATATATATATATATATATATATATATATATATATATATATATATATATATATATATATATATATATATATATATATATATATATGGTGCATTGAAAACGAAACAGACCGATTTGCGTCCAGAGAATTTTTTTTAAGAAACGCTGAAACACGTCAATTTTAATATTAAGGGGACATGTTTTGACATAAAACTCAACTTTGTCACATCAACCCCTTAAGGGTGGTGATAACAACCCTTATATTTTAAATAGGAAGCATGGGTCGAGTGTTACATCATTTGAAAGCTATTTCCTTTCTGAATTCAGCACACTATTTTTTTTGGATGTTTTATCAACTCGTTTAAAAATTATTCACAGTTGGAGTTGCAAGAACGTATTTCATTCATTGTGATAAGAAATGCACTAATTAGTCAATTTTTCGTTAAAAATAAATAAATAACAAAACCAAACGTTAAAAAATGTTTATTCAGTTAAGTAAGTGTTCAAATTGTTGACCACAAGCTTCCATACAAAAGTACAAATTTTGTTCAAAACGAGGTCTGACATTCTGAAGCATTTGTGGAGTTATTAGACGGCATTCTTTAACAATGCGTCGTCGTAATTCTTCCAGAGACTCTGGTTCTGTTGCGAAAATTCTGCTCTTTAAATAGCTCCATAGAAATAAGTTTAAAGGAGTTAAATCCGGTGATCTAGGGGGCCACTCAATAGCACCTATACGCCCAATCCATTGCTCTGGAAACTATCTGTTCAAAAACTCCCTAACACGTTGTGAAAAATGCGGAGGAGCTTCATCTTGTTGAAACACTAATTGATTTTCTTGATAGCGATCATCATTTTCAACAATGTCAATTAGTAGAGGGTACACGATATCTTCTAGTAACTCGAAATACTGTCGCCACTCAAATGGCCATCAAGAAAAATTGGTCCGATTAAACAGTCTCCAAAAAATACCAGTCCAGACATTCAATTTCTGTGGAGTTTGAGAGTGAACTTCGTGAAAATTTCTTGGTTATTATCTGCCCAGTAACGATAATTATGACGATTGGCTGTAGAGTTTAATAAAAACGTACACTTGTCTGAAAAACAGATATTGAACAGAAAGTTCCCGTTATCAGCTATTCATGCAGTAACAACTTCACAAAACTCCAGCCGCCGATCAAAATCATCTTCATTCAGTTATTGTACAAGATGAATTTTATACGGGTAAAATTTATGATGCTTCAATATTCGCTGAATAGTTCTTCTGTTGATGTTTGAAACAATGGCCAATTTTCTCGTGCTCAAAGTTGGGTCTGGAGCAATTTGTCCTAAAACTTCAATCTCAGTAGTCTCATTTCTAACCGGAAATTAATGTTCAGGATCCCGTTTTTTGTTGGCTACTGAACCACTTTGTCGAAATTTTGCTACTAACTCCAAAATGTATTTTCTGTTCACATGTCTGTTCGGATGTCGTTCGTTAAACAAATTTGCGGTACGGTTGGCACAGTCATCGATTTTGAAAAAAAGAGTAATTATTTCAACTCTTTCTTCTACAGAATACACCATTGTGAAATTAATTTTTGGTAGTACTATCAAGTATCAAACCGACCGATAAACTGAAATAATAAACCGAATTTCTCTCATTTCGATAAGAAATGTTCTGATAGTCAATTTTTTGTTTACAAACCAACAAAACATTGACTATCAGCACATTTCTTATCGGAATGAGTGAAATGCGTTTTTGCATCTTCAACTGTAAATAATTTTAAACGAGTTAATAAAACCTCCAAAAAAATTAGTATGCTGAATTCAGAAAAAAAGGAGCTTTTAAATGATGCAACACACGACCCATGTTCCCCATTTAAAATATAAGGGTCGTTATCACCACCCTTAAGGGGTCGATGTGACAAAGTTGAGTTTTATGTCAAAACATGTCCCCCGCAATATTAAAATTGACGTGTTTCAGTGTTTCTTAATATATATTTATATATATATATATATATATATATATATATATATATATATATATATATATATATATATATATATATATATATATATATGCAGTTTATCTTATAGATTGTATTTAAATGAGCCTTCGTTGAGGGTCTACAGGGAGTTTAACAATGGTAAAAATATCGTAATTTGGCTATAAACCAGTACTCAAAGTTTCGAAGTAGGTAAGTTGAAATTTGGTAAGTGTAGATTTTTATATACTTTATCAAATAGTTGTTGCAAATTTTATATCACGAAATTAGTGGCGTTCATGCTATCTCCCTAAAGAACTCTTTATTAAAAAAAGTGTGAACACAGCAAAGGCGTTATAGTAGCGAGTTTTCATAAAACTCTGTCAAATTCGAAAAAAATCCCGAAAAGTAAAAAATTGTATTTCCAAAAAAAAATTGTTTTGATGAAATTGCTTACACGTGCTGCCATTATAAAGCCTTTGTTACATACCAAAGCTCGATTCTATCGATTGGGACAAAATTTGTTTATTATAAAATTGGAAAAAGGTTGTTGGAAATGGGCTACTATAACGCACGTGTTGCATCTGAACTATTACAACCAGTTGTATATAGTTTGTCCCTTTATTGATTTATTGACTAAAAAAGGAATTGTTTCAAATTCATTTGGTTAGATGAAAAATTACAGAGGAACAAAGTAAAAGTGATTTTAAAAATTGCACAACAAGAATCTTGAAACGAGTTTGGAGAAAGGATGGAACGCGATCACCATGCGAATCAAAGACTTTTCTATAAATAGCTGAAAACACTGAGAAAGCATTATGGATTCAAGGGTATATTATCAAAAAAGGAAAACTACTGGATAGAGACGACGATATAATGACACGTTGGAGGGGACGTACTTAAACAGAGCAATTAGTACCGGTGGAGTATAAAATCGGAGCTAACATGCCACTAAAGATCTACTTTCTACGTTCCCATTTGGATTTTTCCCCAGACAACTTAGGAGTGGTGAGCGACGGACATGGGGAACGCTTTTATCAAGATATCATGAATTTAGATATCAAGGCTTCTGGTAAGAAAATATGACGGGTGATTTTTGCTGGTCAATTTTAAGGGAAACTAATGTAAAATTGTACAAAAGGGAAAATAGGACCTCAAAGTCTTTTAGTTCTGTTGGTTTGCTTTTGTTGCATCTTTTCAAGGGTATATTATCAAAAAAGGAAAACTACTGGATAGAGACGACGATATAATGACACGTTGGAGGGGACGTACTTAAACAGAGCAATTAGTACCGGTGGAGTAATGAAGTAAATGACATAAACCAACATAGGGAACCTAAAGCGGGCTGATCAAAATTTGGGTGGATGAGGTTAGAGATTCTGTGGATATGTTGAATAGGTAAAAAAGGTCTGGACGCAGCAAGTGCGTTATGGTGGTTAATTTTCCAAGAAACATTATTTTATTAAATGCTTATAACTTTTTTCTTAGAACATAGAGCTTTGAATTTTGGTATGTGGTTTACTTTTTATAACGTAAAATTACGTACTAAATTTCGTTTCCATAGCTTTGTTATTTTCGCATAATTTTTGTTTTCGAAAGGAAACCCAAAATTTTCCCGAAAAGCTTCGTTCGATTTTCCTGGCTAACAAACTCATCCAAATTTCAGCAAAATCAGCCCATAATTTTTTGGGGTTATCGGTGTGACACTTATATATATATATATATATATATATATATATATATATATATATATATATATATATATATATATATATCTAAGCATATAAGAATTGAAACTGACCCCGGATATAGCTTCCGAGGGGTGGGGCTATTTTGCGCTCATTTCACGAAATTTTTCAAAAATTGAAAAGTTGGGAGCTCCCCTTAGTTTCCTAGGAAAATTCACTAAACGCGGTGGGATATGATAAAATTATTTCTGAAATGCTCTTGAATTTGGGAAGTGAAGGACGGTAGGTTTTAACTATTGTTTTTAATAAGGCTACAAAGCGGAGTCAAATACCGAAAAACTGGGAGATAGGAGTTATAGCTCCAATACATAAAAAGGGTAGCAAACAGGAATGCAAGAATTATGGGGGAATAGTCATATTAAGCACACTACTGAAAGTTTATGAAGAGTATTAGATAACAGACTAAAGGTAGTAATATACTCACAGCAGGAAGGACCCCATAGTGGCCTTCATAGACATCGAAAAGGCATTTGATAGTATCCCGAGAAAGTTCATATGAGATAGCTTAGGAAGAAGAGGGGTGGATAGAATACTGGCTAGTAACAAACCATATACAAGAATACTAGAAATTACCTGCAAACAAATAATAAGCGCTCATAATGACACTAAGGAGGGACTAAGATAGAGGGGCGTCTTGAGCCTGAGTCTGTTCCACATAGTATTGAAAAATTTAATGACGGAGGTAAAGGACAAAATAAAGAAACGAATAGTGGGATACAGAAACATGGAAACAATATAGTGGACAGAGTGATTTGTGCAAAAACTAAAGTTGAACTACAGAATAATCTATAGGTATGAAATCGAACACTAATACAGACATATTTGAAAAGAAACAAGGAGAAATCTAAAATAATCGTTATAAAATAATAATGCAGCGGCAACGGTGGTATTAGATAATACAGTCAAAAACATACGAGTGTCTTTAAGTACTAACAAAGCGGAAATACAGGAAAGAACATAAAATACGACAAAGCTTTACCATGCACTAAACAACAGATTTATAAGAAATGGGCAGATATGAGGCAGAACAAAAATATCTGTATATAGAACGGTATTTAAGCCTACCTTGTTAAATAGATGTCAAGATTGGGTACTTAACAGACAGCAGAATAATAGAATACAAGCGATCGATATGAGGCATCTGAGAGCGAGTAAGAGAGTAAGGAAGAGAGATAGACTACGAAACGAGAAAATAAGAGAAAAGCTGCAGATAGAACCGATAGGCGACAGCATATAGAGCAACTCAAGTCGTTTGGACATTTGGTACGGATGGTAGATGAGAGACGAGTGGAGAAAGTGTGGTAGGCAAGAAGTGTTCAAAAAGGGCATAGAGGCATAGAAGGAAAATATGGGACAAAGTGGTGGAGAATGTTTGGAGATGAGGGGATGCGATGTGGTCTATGACTACGTTGTGGTATTTACCCATTGTCAAACCTGTTACTAATGGCATTGAGGAGCTATATTTCCATGCACCTGTGTTCATCTTTTTGAAAAATTAAAATTCCTTTTCAGTTTTATAATCCAGATTATGCTAATCAAGAAATTAGAACGAAGGAGGACTTATGTGCCAGGATAAGAAGATTTGGGTGAGATTTGTACATGATTAAATTGCAAACACTCAACACTTTAGGACAAATAAGTGATTGGTTTATATACAATTTAAATAGCTGCTAGAAAATCACAGACAGGGTCTATTTCAAATAATTTTTTTGCAAATACTTCAGTCAAATGAAAAACAACAGCTATTAAAACAGAAACGTTAGATCCTGTTAAGCATACTTCTTGCACTGTGTATTGTCCAAAATCCGTCTTTGTTTTAGAACGTTTGTTTAAAAATCACCAATTTTGATGTTTCAAATCGCAAGAAAAATCATAAAATTTTGAAAGCAGGTTTTTTGGTGTCTTTTGTCTTTCTGCACCGAAAAACTTAATCTTTTTCTGCAATATGCAATACATTTTGTTAATTACAAGTTTTGGTATTTTGGTATTTTGAGCTCCTTTGTCCTTCAGTGCGATAGAATTTTTTTCTTTAAACACTTATAATTTTTTTATTTAAACCAAAACTATTTTTTTTTGGCACATCGCATTGGCTGTATGTGAGCAAATGGCATACCAAATTTGATTAAACTATCTATGCTATTTTAGAAGATTAAATAATATTTCCAAACGAAAACCGAACATTCTTGCGAAAAAACTAGTCAGATTTGCCTCCAATAACGAACTTCTCCAAGCCATTTACTTAAGGAATGCGCTAATCGGTTCATTATTTTTAGAGTTACCGTGAGGACATATTGATTTTCCCATTGCCAAACCTGTTACTAATAGCACTGAGGAGCTGTATTTTCATGAATCTGTGTTCATCGTTTTGAAAGATTAAAATGCCTGTTCAGCTTTATAATCAAGATTATGCTGACTTAGGTACGCAGGTACATTATGGATTTTGTGACAGGAATACGGCAAAAGTATTTTAAGAATACAGCAGGCGATTTCCAGGCGATAACTACATCATATTGTTTTCGCAAGTGGGATAATCAATTCCCTACCCAAAGATTGGAGCATATACCTAGAAATCTTAATCGTCGTTGTCTAAATGCGGCAAGAACAAACAATCGCACCCTGTATGAGTTTAATAGAAACAGAAAAAAGTATCTCAAGCCACTGCAACTTTAAAAAATACTGTTACGCCAACTTTAACACGTGATAATAGACTTTTCACCTGGTACCAGTCCACGATTTGCATCTAGGAGATAAAGAACGACGAGCGGTATCTCGCAGGTGGCTTCTGGACCGTATACAGGATAATGAAACATTAAAAATTTACCTTATGGTCCGACGACTTACCTTTTACCCGAGCTGAAATTGAGAGTTTTCATTGTGTGGGCACATCAAAACCCTTACAAAATCAGACCAAGGCATTTTTAACACAAATTTTCATTAATGTTTGGATTGGGATCTAGAATGGAAATTTATTTGGCGCTTACATACTTCCTCATATGCTGAATTCTGAAAACCTCCTGGAGTTTCTGGAGGACGAGAATCCCAATATGTGGGAAGTAAAATACCTCCTAATATGCAAAGGCAAGCCCTGTTTCAGTTTGACGACTATCGGGTGAAATTTGGCGATAAACGGCTGAACACGAATCTTAATGCATGATAGGTTGGCCATGGAGATTTAGCTAAAGGACCTCCACAATCACTAGATAGCACTTACCTTGACTTTTATTTATGAGGACGTATTAAAGAAACCGCTTATGCGGCTCCAGTGTTAACTAGTGACAAACTTTTGCTCAGAATTCAAAGCGCATATGCAAAAATTAAACATGAAGTGCTAAATAGCTTAAACCGTTCGATCAGAGGCCGTTACTTACTACTATGCAACCCGCAAAACAGTTATCATTTCGAGCACTTCTTACATTAGCTCATGTGTTGTTAATTCATTTCTATTAATGCACTAGTTTAGTTGTGATTTAGCTGAAGGTTCTTTACTTAAAAGTATGTGTATCTGCGCATGACGTGTTTTCTCATATTGAAGTTAATTTATTCAAAAACCGCTTATTTTATAAAAAACTAGGGAAGCAAAAAGTGTTCAAATTAAATGTGGAATTTTTGAAAATGACGGTTTTGTACGTACCCGTATGAAAGTGACCGATTTATTGGTCGAAAATTGACAATAATTATTCGATAGAGAATATAAATGATATGTAGATATGTACTATCTCAGAATGCCACCTACTCTGAATACTGGTTTATACTCAAATTATCTTCCTCAAAGCCCGGTTGTAGATTCCAAGCAAAGGCAAATGTGATCGTAATTTATAAGACAAGTTGTACAAATTTTTCGATAAGCTATATACTGTTGAAGTCCTGCTATTATTAAGTGGACCAGCCTATATATTATATTGGGTCCGTATATATATATATATATATATATATATATATATATATATATATATATATATATATATATATATATATATATATATATATATATTGGAATGTTGCATTACACTGTAATCACTTTTAAATATACACTTTATTTGTGTGCTGTACTTTCTGTGATATTTTTTTTGTTTACGTTGGCTGCAGTTTCGAACCTTCCTGGTTCATCATCAGCACACTAGAGCAGTAGCGTGCTGATGAACGAGGAAGGTTCGAAACTGCAGTACACGAAAACAAATAAAAAATCACAGAAAGTACGGCAAACAAATAAAATGTATATATTGAATAATGAAATTCACTTACAAATACCGTTTTTTTAAGATAAGTTTGAAAAATAATTTGTTAAACAAATTTATTACCATGGTTCTGTGGTTTAAAGGGCACCCTATATTTTAAATTCGATTCCTGAAATCCACACATTATCTTGCATTAAAGGTCACTACATTTTATTATGGTTGTGTAGGAAGATATTCAAGAAAAAACATGTTTAATTGGCTGTCGAATTAGAAAAAAATCAAACAAAATGAAAAAGTAACAACCATTTTCAAATAAATCCGTCAATTGTCTTCCATTGTTTTCAAAACATGAAGCTGAACTTAAAAAGAAGAGACATCCGTCTAACATTTGTAAATAGTTTATTATTACTCCTCTCTCTGCACCAAGAATACAAGCACTCAGGTTACATAAGCCATTCTGCTGCTCTTTGTACGCCTGATTCCTAGGTTACCTTATAAGAAAAAGTAGCATGGGTTTAAATCTGGTTAATGAGTTGGCCATTCTTTGTGACCGGGATGCCTAATCCATTTGATCAACAGAATTTTATAAGGCAAATTTCCAACTTCCAAGCTAAAGGGAGGAGGTACTTTATCTTGTTGGAACCACACATCTTAATAATCACGGTATAGACATTGTAGTACTAACACGAAGTTTTCTTTTAAAAGATGTTAGCTACTTGTCCGTTGTCCAGTTCCTTTCGATGGAAAATGGTCTAACTATCTAATCAATAATAAATGAAAAATTTGTGCCAACCAGTAAGGATAATGTTGATCCAAATAATGGCAATAATGTTTATTTGAAATGCCATTGACCATAAAAGTTTCTTCACCGTAAAAATAAAATAATGCATACAGAATTCACAAATACTCTTTTATTGAAATCGTGTTCATTAGGTTTTTATACTAAATATATTTTTTAGAGATAAAATTTACGTTTGCTGAGAATCCTGCAAACTGATCTTTTATAAATATTATGGTCTTGGGCCAAGTCCTTCCACATGACTTGGAGAATGGTGGCCGGTCGGGATGAGTTCATTAAATTAGGTGATAACTCCCTCTTGTGTACTGTTTCGGCCTCCATATCCAACCTTAATTAGAAAATCGATTATTTTGTTTGAACCCAGTGCACCATATTAAATTAATCGAAAACGCCCAACATAGACCTATGTATTGAATAAAAATGAAGCATTCACTTTTGAATACTTATTGGTAATGATAAATAATCACCAATGGATTCCCGAACGCTCGAACCTAGTCGCTTCCAATATGATGTTTCGTAGGTTGCAACAAATTAAATATTTAAAAAACGGTTTCCAATGTGTACTTATCAGTGCTCATCACAGGTTACAATCTTCACCCGTGATAAGGTTTAATGACTTTGTACGCAGAATGATGTCCAGATTTTAGAAAACTAATCAAAAATAAAGGCTGCTGTATGTTACAACAAAGTTGGTTTCCACAAGTAAAAATGTAAGAAAATAGTGTTTTAAATTGAATCATAACTTCCACATAGCTGTGATAATCTATTGTCCTCAGAAAGACATTCTCATAAAATTAATTTAGGGTCCATGACTGGACCACAAAGAAAATATTCGTATTCCTTTACCCATAAACTTTTGAAACGTTATATTACTCAAGTTTTAACAACAACAAAAAATGACAATATTCTCCAAATCATCCCACATTTATCCCATACCTCCTGAAGCGATCTCATCCAAAAACACTTTGAAGCGTCCCTTTGTGGGGTACTAAATGGATACCAAATTCGAAGATCATACCTCAATTCGTTGGAAAGTTATTGCATCTAATAACAGACAGACGTACAGGCCGACAGACCGACCCACCGACAGACAAAAAAATGTTCGTTCCAGAATCAAGTTTTCTATATGTTTTGAGCCTTTTTATGCTGTTTTAGCAAAACATGTTTTGAAATTTCTGTCACTGAGGTTCCACCCCCACACATTCAACCCCTGATTTAATTTCAGCACAGAATGCCAAATGTTTGATAAAATAAATAAAAAATCTAATAAACAAACCCTGAAACGTTATATTACTCTCGAGTTTTAACAAAAAAAGATCAATTTTCACCAAATCATCGCCCATTCATCCCCTACCCCCTGGAGCGATTTTAACGAAAAACCATCTGAGCCGTAGGTTTATTGGGTGCCAACTCCATATCAAATTTGAAAACGATATCTTAATTTGTTCTGGAGTTATCGGGGCTACAAAAAGACAGACATACAGACCGACAGACCGACTGACCGACAGACCGAGAGACCGATAGACATACAAAATTTTTGTTCATAGATCATGTTTTCTCTATGTTTTGACACATTTTACGGCGTAAGAGAAAAAAAGAATTGTGAAATTTTAGTCGCCGATGCCATACTTCCAGACGTGGTGACGATATGGAAGTAAAAATTAAAGCTTCAAAAAATTGCAAAAAATTTACAAGCCTTTGTTTTCTGTAGAAAAATGAAATATAAGGTTACTACCGCTATTTCCTATATAGGGCTAGAGGTCGCTTCATTCACAACCGCAGGAGCTGTTGGGGTATCATTAGTGTATCCTGTTGCGAGTTATTTCAATATTCTCAGGGTAGTCTTCTTGGAGTTAGAGGATGTCAAAGCGTGGGGGAGGAATTTATATTTTTTTGAATATTTTGAAGACTAATCAAGATAAGCGGCAAAATATGTCAAATGAGTGACTTACGTTGTTTCAAAAATGGCAAAATAAATCTTAGTATTGGATGGGGTACTTTTTGAAATAGCTTTTTTCTTGTCTACAAAGGCGTTAAAATTTAATTAAAGTTCTAAACAACAATATTATCTTTCATTTGGTGTGCCGTTCAAACCCAGGGCTCAAATGTTTACCAAGATATCATCAAATGAATATCACGGATACAGAACATAATTTTATATGTAATTACAAAATTATCAAGTAGGTACTCTGGCATTTTAGAAATCACATGCTCTAAATGTCGTTTTATTTATTTTGTGCCTTCAGACAGTTTACATACATGGCAGCTTATTTCAGTGGATTGTCCTTTTCAATCAATTAAAAAAAATCTGTAGGTTTTGTAATTATAGGTGTTTCGTGAAGATTTTTCAAAGCGTTCAAGCAATGGCAGGTCACTAATTTTACATTGCAAAATATGTTGTCATCGTAGAATATTACATTAAGGAAGGGTATGATGGACAAGCAGTGTAACGATTGTATAATGAACGATGGCCATAGAGGCATTAACTACATCGCTCTTCATTTCGAAACGTGTATCGACGGTTCCGCGAGATAACATTGTATCTAAATAAGAACAGATACCAAATCAACACTCAACGCCGCTGACTAAAGGGAAATGTAATAGAAGCGCAATAGAAAATAATCATATGCCTCGTAGCGATATTGATGAATTAGAGCATTTATTATAGACTAAGGAATATTATCGGCGAAATTGATATTGTTGAACAACCTGTTATAAATAATTCTAAAGACAATTTAAATATGGCAAATCAATTCTAGGAGTTTTATCTTGAGGCAATTTTAGAATTTAACAAACAGCCTGAAAATCCAGAAAACTTTTTAAAGGCTTCTGTTCTAGCAATGAATCACTTCTATGATGCAGATAATCCAAATTGATCTTCACAATTTTCTGTTAAACTACATTAAAGCGAAACCAACTAACTAACTGGATAGACCAGGTTAATTATTAAAACGAAAATAATAAATGCATGCGTAGACTTAAGACGTCCTATTGAGAATTTTACAGATCAACGCGACGACACTAGCTTACTGAGCGAATTGCTGTCATTAGAACAAAAACATAACAAGGACGCGTTAAGGTTCAGTAACCGACGCAGGCACATTGAACAATTACTTATCTCCAGCT